>CM053265.1:69983080-70583080 GCA_028583415.1 Protea cynaroides | reverse complement strand
GTCTATCCGAGAGTCTTTGAGCGACTTAGGCACAGGTAGCCTGGCTCACGAGGGTGTATGCTGAGGACCGTTGTCGAGACCGAGAGGAATCTTCTCCTCTCGTGCCATGACATGTACATTTTCTTTCTAGTTGTATTACGGCTCGCCGGGTTGAGGACCGTACATTTGTTATTTCATTCAAGTTTATATATAGTTATATCCATTTGTTTTTCATTTACATACATGCAATATTTTCTTTCTTAATTTATGTCTCAAACAACACAGGTGCTTATAGTGTGTTCGTATTACGATTTTTAGTTTATCCTAACTTAGTTCATGTCTCTTATGGAAATAATTTGGTTTAATGGAGCAGAGCCTGAGAGCTCTGATACCAAGCTGTCACACCCCAAATCTGGACTAACCAGTGGTGTGATGAACTGTCAAGAAAACCAATGGTTCAACCAGGATCTCGTATAGGCCGTGCTCATCCGATTAAACCAGATACATTTCACAAGCATAATAAGAGTAAATAAACAATAGCGAAAGTCTTTAATACTAATGAACTGAGTATTTAATAGTAATAGCATAATTAATTATCCAATTATCTCCAAAGTAACTCAAAACATAAAATAAAATAAAGTAATCAATTACATATTTTGATGATTAATCAACTAAACTAATCGAAAACACATGAATTGCACTTGCACGACGGATCTTGCATCTCTTCCATAACTTCTACGTCTATCGCCGCTACATGTCTATACATCGGTGTGTTCATGTAATCTTCAATGGTAGGACCTGCATCAACAACTAAAAAATATTCGACTTCAAAAGGGTGAGCACACATCACGGCTCAGTGAGCAAACAAAACAATACAACAAACATATGCATGCATTCAATTCATATCTTTGGTCTGATTTTTAAGTTTGCAATATACTATAAAAAGGATTGACGGCCACCACACCTCTATACATGAGTGTGTGAATCCGCCCAAAGGATCAAACACCATTGTTGTCTCACATGCACCCACCATCGAATAGAGATATAGTTAAAGTGTCGGGATCAAACACCGCCAACACTTTCCCTGATGCCCTACTCATACCAATATGTAAGCCCCTATTGGCAAGGGCTTGCAAACTGGGCTCACAACTAACCAATTCTAAATGTCATCCAGTGTATCCAAGGCCTCACCTCAGCATCCCTCAATACGTCCATGGAGATAGAGCTAAGGCCCCTCGATTGAGTCAAAGATTACACAGTCCGAGACCACCTCCCTTGATGCCCTACGATGTAATAGTTCTGCTAAGGTAAGGGCGATACGACGATATCAATGAACAAGACTTAAGTAGAGATAGAGCTAGAGTCTAGTGACCAAGATGAACCACAATGTCACGTCCTCCCCCTCATGCTCCACTCTCATCAATCACACTAACCACACACATAATCACATGCCTATTCCTATCATCATCATCATCATCATCATATTATTATAAATAAACAGAAATAAATATGCATAAGTAGTAATAACAGGAATATTGGATGACATGAGAGATGCACATTACAAGCATATAAGCATAAAATCAATCATGGCATTGGACTCAATAAAAATAAATAGTTTATTATTAATGGGTTAACAAACGGGCCGCCCCCCCCGGCCCGGGTTTGTCCGGCCCCCCCCGAATCGGACCCCAAACCCCCCCAAACAAAAACCCATCAATAAATAAAAGATCGGGGGAAATCCCAAAAAAAAAAAAAACAAACAAGCTGGTCCGTGTCTTAGTTTAGGTTATGTTCCCTCACCTGCTAGAAATGTTCAATCTTCTCCAAGCTTCTTAACTCACTCTTGAACCTCTTGAAAACCTAAGAAATTTGTGAGTTCTAAGTTAGGGTTTAAGCTCACCAATTTATAGTAGTCAATGCTCCATACTAGCATCAAACAGACCTCCAGAAGCTGAGTGGTCACAGGTGTAACTGCACATGTGGTCTCAATTTCTACAACCACAAGGTGTGGGGTCGATACGTGTGGTCGCATATCATGCGACACACACCTGCGACCACACCCTCTCTGGAAACTTCCCGAGGGCTTGTGGTCGAACATATGTGCCTTGTGTGGTCAATCAACCTGCGACCACACAAGTTTTTAATCGACTTTTACTCTCAGCCACATCCTTTCATAACTTGATTCCATGGCTAACATTATGATCCTTCCTATGATTGTTCTATGGCTTAAAATTCACACTTTTATATAGTCCTTCACCTTAATCCGTTCTTCATGGATCTCCCTAGAGTTTTGTTCATGGTCTTAGGATTGAGATCTTACTTTGACTCAATATCTCCTCCATAATCTATTCTAGGCATTCAATTAATGTAGTGAATGATTCCATACCTTAAACTTGCTAGAAAATCAGAGCTTTCTCTGCAATTCATTATCTTAGTCTTCCTCTTCAATTTTCCTTCTCTTCCCACTCCTCTCTTTTTCTCTCTTTTAGTTTGGGTTCTAAAGAGTTATAGAGACTAAGGGATGTTCTTTATATAGAGAAAAACTTTCATATAAAGTCCCACTTTGATTAGGGAAGAACCCCCCTCAGATTAGGAAGGTTTCCTAATTACAAGGTCAGTTATACCATCGTGTAGTTGCATGTGGGGTCATAAAATCCATCAACCACACATCTCAAAACTACTACCACACGTCCCAAACTCAAGTGGTCTCAATATTCTGAGGTATGGTCAACCACACCTGTTTAAGTATGCGACCACACGTCTCAATTAGATGATTTTTTATTCGAATTACATACCTAGCCTTGTGGTTTCTTCACACATTTGGTCCGCTTGGTCCGACCATGATAGGAAGACCTAATACAAGGTGGTAAGACCGGATTTGTAAGGTACAGGTCTTACAATGGCGGCAGCTCAGGTACAAATCCAATGGTCAACGTTATTTTCGAGTTCAGCTGGCGTGATCAAAGTCTATCTGACAACTCACGGTTAATCCCGCGCTTTCTCTACAGATCCAATGACGACCATTGAATATTCCCTGACCAACCTATGGGAACTTGACAGCAAGCCTGCTGTGTTAGCGGAGGCTGGACTTCATTGTATCGTGGGTGCACCGTAAGCCTCCCACAAGATTTCACTTGTTATGATCTCACTGGCTGATCTTGTTTTGGCCATATCTTGGCCATCTGATATCCAAATCGGATGGTTCAAGTTGCAGAGAACTCATTTTTGAATTCCCTATCTATTGAGAGTGGTTTAGAGTCGTGTTGTTTGAGCAAAAAAATCAAAGAAAAGAAGAAAAAAAAGTGTGAGAAAAGGTTTTCTTGGTGTTCTTAAGGGTTGTGTAAGTATTGAATCACCAACCAACTTCTTCTTGCTCATTAATGGAGTCTTGAAAGCTTAGGAGAAGTTAGTGGAGCTCCTTTTGCATATATATGGTGATTGTATGATTGTGAAAAGGAGAAAGATGCCTATGAAAAAGGGTTTACTTAAAGAGTTGATTTCTCCCAGCATTGATAGTTGTGCGAGATTCCTCTGAGCTGCTGGAAATGTCAGAGTCATCTCCAAATGTCTGAAAGCATTGGTTTTGAGACTCTCTAACTCTGTTATTGTTTATTACTTTCAGTACCCGTATGCTAGTTTAGGTTGAAATTGTTGAATATCTAGCTGGCTTGGGTTTCTTTATAGGGCATGTTATAAGCCCAAAATTGATATTATTTGCTGCCCATGAGTGCGGGTTAAGTGTAGTATGTGCAACGAGTACTGAACACTACTACATGATACCTAAATCTTGGCATTGTTATGTCCTCTCAATTTTATGCTGAAAAAATACAAGGTAATTATCTTTGTCTTGTAAAAGACTAAAAGCAGTGTATTAAGTATATGCAAAATTCATTGGGCATTACCTCGTGGACTAGCCATCATACACTGTGTTGGTGAACCACGTAATATCTCTATGTTGTGGTATGCTTTACGTTTTGTATCTTATGAAATACGTGAAATGGATTGTAGGATGGATGTGTAGATCTGGTAAACCTGGTCATTGAGTGGTAGAGAGGTAGATTTACATACGCTTGTGTGTGTGTGTGTGTAACAGTGTGGCTCTTCATCAGTTCATGGCAGCAGTAAAATAGTGGTAACAGGTTGAGCAAAAGTTTTACACTGATTCACCCCCTCCCCTCTCAGTGTTAACCAAGGTTCATCAACAAGCTCAACTGTCTTCTCCACCCCGCTTCAATTGCAGGGGGATGTTAAGGATAAGCATGATAAGCAAGTTATCCGGAGCCTCCCGGCCAACTCAATGTAACTGATGTAATCATCATATAATATACAGATTCTTTCCACGTAAAAGAAGTCGAAGAGGATTTTCCAACTTTAAGGTTTTTCACCTGCAACTAGAGATTTTAAAGTTTCAATGCCGCAGACACCTAAAATGGACACTTAATTGGTTTTTAATCCAAAATCCATACCTTGACACCCAACTTCCCAACTGAGGAAAAAGAAAAGAAAAAAGAAGAACAAAATTTGTAGTACCCTTGCTTCTTTCCATTCTTTTGTAGTTCTGTTTAAATTCCCATTGAGGGCTGTATGTGGTAAAGTGCACCTAAAATGCAGACTTGAAGATGCTTGTTCCTACTCGTTGAGAGTCTTCTTTTTTTTTTTTTCTTGTGAACTCAGTATACCCTAGGAATTCCAAATAAGCATGCCATACGTTCTTGTGAACTCAATATACCCTAGGAATTCCAAATAAACATGCCATACGGACGTATGAGAAGTCATATAATTCATTCAATACTTGAGATTGAAGAGGCCACGATGATTAAAGACAAGAAAAACCTGTTTTCCAAACTTCTCCACTTGTGGTTGCTAAAAGCAAGTAAACTAGGAGTTTGGGGAAAGTTCACAGGTTTGCATTCATTATTATCATTCAACTGATTTATCTTTGTTGTTTTTACAGTAATGGGGTGGGGGGGAGATTTTCAAGTCCGGATCACCTGATAATTCTAGAATAGTAATGCTCTTTGGATGACAAGTGTCCTCTTGAGTTAACGGAGTTAACTTCTGTTAGCTAAAATAAGTCTATTTTTAATTCCATTATTTAGGTAACGGATTTGGTAGTTTATCTCTTACGATTTTTTAATGGTAAGTAAGTCGATTTGATAGTTATCTTTTTAATTCCACTTCCTATTTTAATGGTAAGTTAAACGATTTGATAGTTTATCTCTCACAATTTCTTAATTTATTTATTTATTTTTTTAATTTCTATTTCCTTTTTTCAATTCAAAAAAAGAAGGGAAGTGACAAATCTACCGGTTCCATTTTGTTGCAAGAAAAAAGAAGGGAAGTGAAATTTATATAATAATGAAAACAATAATCATTACATACCATTATTATTTAACCTATTTAAATTTTGTATCATATTTAATAATTATATTTTGCCATGTAATTTTTCTTTTTCTTTTTAGATTGAAAAGAAATTGATTGGAAAGCATAATAAGATTTAATTACCAAATTTGGAATAATTACTTTTTAAATTGAGAAAAAAATCAATAACCAAACCCAAAATGATTTGAAGTTAATAGTGAATGATTAAAAAAATTTCATTTTTAAATTTGAAAATTTTCACTTTTATTTCCTATGCAACCAAACGGAGGAGAATCCAATCATTAATGCGATTATTTTTCCAATATGATTGTAATTAGCTGACGTTTTTATTTATTTATTTATTTATTTATTTATTTATTTATAGGTGGGCCCAATATGAGTTGAATGCACTAGACATCAAATATAGTTTCAATTAAAAAACTATAAAACCCAACCAGTGAAACCTAGGTTGGTGAGCAACATATCCAACGTCGCTCATAACCGCTGGTGCAGGACAAATGAGTGTGAGTCGTACTTAACTAAACATCTACCCATTTTGAAATATCCTTCTCTGCCCGTGAAACCATTTACGTTTTCTCATCTGTTTCGTCCAGCCCCCAACTCCCTTCATCTTCATCTCCTCTGCAATTTCAGAAACTGCTGTGTTACACAAGGGCTCTCTCTCATCTCCTTTTTTATCTTCCTATTCAGTTTTCTCCCTAACTGCCTTCTGAGAAAAGGAAGGATCCGGCAATAATCCATACAATGATACAGAAGAAATAAAAAATTACCAAGATCCGGAACCTAAAGGCCTTGGCTCTTTATAATTTTCCTCCTTGCCAGGAATCTTGCAATCGGGGGAATGAGAGCAACAGTGATTGAAACTCGTATGGGGGACAAAGCTTTGTTGCAGAGAACAGCCAAGGCAAGTGCTCTTAATAAGGATGATTTCATTTTATTACATGATTCTCTTCTTTTTTTTTTTGGTAGTGGATGAAATGTTGATGGTCTATATAAATTGAATTCTGTTACTCCATTGGTGTTGAATATTAGTTTTAAATGATCTGTGTTTGATAGCAAGTCTTCTATGTTATGGCACAGATGTTTAGGGTATATTTCTGTTGAAAGGAAGAGAAGGCTTATACCATCTAATATTTTGAAACCATTAAATTTTGATGATATGCATGATTGTGTAGATTGTATGAAGGGGAAGATGATTAGATCAAGGAAAAAAATTGTTGTACGTAGTAAAGAAATTTTGGATCTCATTCATACAAATATTTGTGGACCTTTTCCTACTACTATCCTTAATGGACATAGATACTTTATCACATTTACTAATGATTTTTTTAGGTATGGATATGTTTTTCTTATCTTAGAAAAATCTGAATCACTTGATTGTTTCAAGATTTTCAAGGCTGAGGTGGAAAACTTATTTGATAAAAGGATAAAGATTGTCAGGTCTGATAGAGGGGGAGAATATTATGGCAAATCAGGTGACTCAGGACAGCTCCCTGATCCATTTGCAAAGTTTCTTCAGGAACATGGAATAATAGCTCAATATTCCATACCTAGGACTCCACAACAGAATGGAGTGGCTGAAAGGAGGAATAGAACTCTCAAGGATATGATGAGGAGTATGATTAGCAACTCTAATCTTCCTGAGCTTCTCTTTGCTTGAACCCTTTCGCTAACAGTCATTTTTCATATGGCCAGATTTCTTACACCAAAAATACTTAACAGCACTCAGATCCTTCTTCTCTTCCTGTTCCTTAGCACCTTTATCATAGGGTTTTCTGTCCTTATTCCAGTTATTCCTTCCCTTTCTGTGAGGCCCTGATCCAGACTTTTCCTTATTCTTATCATAATGCCCCTTATTAGTGATCAGGTTTGCACTCTCAACTTTCTACTGTTTGAAGAGCTTCTCATCCTCAGAACAAACTGATATGAGCTCATCCAATGTCCATTTATCTTTGATGTCTAGTATGCTGTTCTTCTATGATTATATTGCCTTGGGAGGGATCTCAATATAAAATATATTAAAACATCATCAGTTATAGGATTTTTGAGTCCCTTGAGCTTCTCAGCCACTCCTTCCATGTGAATAATGTGATCTCTCACATTCCCAGTCCCATCAAACATAGTACTAGTCAGCATTGTCATAAGTTCATCCACTTTCTCAGTTTCAGAAACTTCATACTTTGCTTGTACAACTTCCAACAATTTTTTTGTATTGTCCAAATATGGAATGCTATCTAAAACAGACTCTAGGACAGTCCTCTGAATAACTAAGGAACACTTTTTGTTAGCATTTTTCCATTTTTTCATATGTTAGATTTCAGCCTGAGTATTATTTTCAGTTATGTCTTTTGGTTTCTTTTCGTGATGCCTATGTCCAAGTCAGAGAGACCAATTGCTATCTTTAGTTCCCTAAGCCATTTTTTATAGGTTGTAGTAGACAACATGGATATTGTGGCTAGGTAACTGGATTGAATAGACATCCTGTGGTATTTAATCATCATAATAAATGTCAACTATAATACATAGTATATAATTATGATTCTAAGATTAATACCAAATATTAGCTAACAAGTAAATATATATACTACATGAGCAAGCTAATTTCTTTGAAAAGTCAACTAAACTACATATATATCCTTTGGGACGATATATGTATTGGTCCTTTTCAATATCTGTTGCAAAACTGCAAAGGAGTAATGGTCGTCAGAATTCCATCACCTTTGGGTGAATGAAAAATCCTTAGGCCAATACCCCTTAAACCATGTGCATACGAACCTTGTTTAATCTTGACAATGCCACCTTTGAGTGGACATTGTCTAACTGAGCTGTCAATAAATATTAAAAATACTTTGAATTTGAAAATATTATAATAAAAATTGAATGTGCCACTTTGGTGGTCACCATCCAATCCCATCATAACATTCACAAAATAGAATGGGACAGTAAAATGAAAAATTTAACACATATGTTAAACATATTTAAGCATTCATAAAACTTAAATAACTTCACATCATGCACTATAAATCTCATCATGCATCTGGTAAATAAAGACTGGAACAAATACTGCATAAAAATCACAAATCATATTCCAAAAGTGTCCAACAAGTACTATTTTATCAAAAAATAACTTCTACAGAGATCAGAAATCACTGATACAGTATACCAAAAAAAAGAGCATGACGAGACGAATCTGACGGAATAAACCGCAGGTCGATCGGACCTATCACGCGCTGGTTAAAGAAGCGCATGGTTCTACTCTCCGAGAAAACCTGGTTCAAGACCTGGACCGGTCTGAACTAGAACCAAACCGGTACTGGCCCAGTATGAACTGAATCGGGCTGGTCCATCCATAAACCCAGGTCGAAAACTGGTCAAAATTTTGGTTCATCGGGTCGGTCAACTTCCCCGAGTCAAACGGGAATTCGGGTGGTGGATCAAAGGATATCCGGGTCACACGTGTTGACCCGCACATGTGCCCCTGCCAACCCAACTCGCCTGCTCGCCATTACGACTCGCTAAGGTTTCCAAGTCTGCGGCAGTCGAAATTGACTTTTTTTTTAACCTATCAGTGAGTGCATCTCACTCGCCACTGTCAGCGACGCATGAGGGCCCGTCCGACGTCAAACTGCCACAAAATTTATATCGTCGTAACCATCTCGACGAGATCTACAACCTGATATAAAATTCTTGACCTTTCACTGGTCAAAAAAATTTTCTTTCAGGCAAGAATGGAATTTGGCTATGTTCGTTAAAATGAATTGAAAATTTTTCCATTCAGTTCAACAAACTCATAGGTAAATATGATTACAATATTCTACCATTGATTCTAAGTCTGTAGGTAAGCTCTAATAACAACTGTTATATTTATTGGCCTATAGATCCATAGAATACAATGGTACACAGAGAACAAAAATCATGATCAATAATGTAAATACATACCTCTTGAGTTTGACCTTTGCTTGAGTCTTGAAGCTTTGATTGCAATCCCTCAACCACGATCTTCTACAATCTTCAGAGGATCCCCTTTTTCTCTTGTTAATGGGTGCAGAGAGAATTGTTTCACTAACTATAGTTGTGGGGACCCTAATCAGTATTTATAATAAAATACTTACCATAACCCTTAATTCTATCCCTATTTCTTTCTCATAAATAGAATTAGGGTTATCAATCTCAAACTAGTGGTGAACCAACCAAATCAGTTTTTACCGTGTCAATCAAACTCCCATTAATCGACTAGTTTATTAATTAATAAAGCCCATAAATCTGACCAAAAGATCTGACCAAAGCCCCCATACAAGTTTAGCAAGTAAATCCTTCATTTGAATCAAAGGATTTCTTAATCCCAACCCGCTAATATCTTTGGATTTGCATTATTTCCTCCACGAGATCCAATAATTACTTTTTGGGAATTACTATCGTTCCCAAAAAATTTTGAGACAGCTTTTTTTGATGTCTTTGTGAAAAGATTTTGGAAGGACGAAGTAGGACCAAAAAAATTAGACATGGAAAGGATACAGGATTTAAGCAAGATTTCTTTATCAACATGAGATAAGGTGGCTGTTAAGAGGATACTGTGGTAGTATCTACATCGATCTCCTACATTACCATTACAAGCGTACTAAGAAGCCGCATGGGCTGGTTCTCCAGATGACCTACGGTCTACCACTAACTACTATATTTTTCTGGGCCTAATTTAATTTTGTGGAGTTCTAAAAAGCAAAGTACTGTGGCTCGGTCCAGTAGTGAATTGGAATAACGTAGCGTTTGCTCATGCTACGATTGAGATGACATGGTTACGACACTTGTTATGTGAAATCTGTCAAGCGCCGATGTCTACGCCAATCCTTTGGTGTACGTGACAATTTGGGTGCAACTTACCTGACTGTCAACCCCCGATCTCATGCACGAACAAAGCATGTAGCATTGGTTTTTCATTTCATCCGGGGAAAGGTGGCACACAAAGAAATCGAAGTTCGACTTTTATCCATCGTCGATCAGATAGCTGATATTCTCACTAAGCCATTTTCTACACAGCATTTTACAAATCTACGCAACAAGCTCATTGTCTTCTCCGCCCCGCTTTGATTGTAGGGGGATGTTAAGGATAAGCATGATAAGCAGGCTATCTGGAGCCTCCCGGCCAACTCAAGATAACTGATGTAATCTTCATATAATATACAGATTCTAATATACAGATTCTTTCCACGTAAAAGAAGTGGAAGAGGATTATCCAACTTTAAGGTTTTTCACCTGCAACTAGAGATTCTAAAGTTTCAATGCCACAGACACCCTAAAATGGACACTTAATTGGTTTCTAATACAAAATCCATACTTTGACACCCAACTTCCCAATCGAGGAAAAAGAGAAGATAAAAAGAAAAACAAAATTTAATACCTTGCACCGTGATCGGCATGTTTAAGTAATCGGTCCTCATTTGCAAAATATGGACACGTTTATATTCTGTCTGGTTGGTCTCGGTCCCTAATCAATCTTATGTTAATCGATTTGAGGCTTCAATGATGCAATCCAATCGGTCTATAATCAATTATGTTATTTGGTCTTATGCTAATCGTTCCAATCCTTCCAACCGGGTCACAATGGAAAAAAACACAATCTGGTCACAATGGAAAAAAAAAACACAATCTAATCACAATGGAAAAAAAATAAAACCTTTGGCCCATGTTATGCTGTAATTGATCATTATTTGTTCTACAATTAAAATATAATAACCTATTTTAAGTTCTTAATTAAAATAACATAACCTAAATGAAGAGGGAGAATGAGGGGGAGATATGAGGGATATTTAGCCATTTAGGGTTTAGGCCTTTATTAGGATTTAGATTAATTGTCATTTAATCGGTCGATCTTGGTTTAGGTCCATAATCTGTCAGTGCAATCGGGCGACCAACGGGGGCTGCACCCTTAAACCGTGATGACCGATTAATAATCGCTCCAAGCTTAAGCCCAACACTTTTAGTATCCATACAGGTTGTTCCATATTTTAATCGATCAGTCTTGTTCAGGAGGATACGGTGTGAGTTAGAAATTGACACCCCTAAATTTAAGGATTTTAAATTAACATGGGAGAAAGAGAGGTGAAAGCTTTCCTTCTGGGCAAATCAAAAAAAGGTTTAAGACATGAAGAGTTTGAGTAAATACATGCTAATTATAGAAAAATGATAATAGAGAAATGACAATATTTACCCCTTCCAATAAGGGTGGAAGTCTGATTTTTCCGGACTCACTTTTTTTCTTTCCATATCATATCGAACGATATGTAAAACATAAATGTATTCTACTTAAATGTCACGTTTTGACATAACTAGAATTAAGTGATATGGTAATCTTGATTGTGCCGATATCTAGAAATTTTGTTTGTATTGATCACATACTAATTTGTCTAAATTTTTCTTTTAAAATTAAAAATTTTTGATTCTCTTCCCTTCAATTCTTCTTGCAATCAAACAAAGCCATACAGTAGAACTACTATTTCTGAGATGGAGGCAAGTTCATTGTCACCCTCAAGCTCCAAAGCCCAAGTCCTTATGATGGTATGGAAATGAATATAAAATTGTCCAGTGCTTCCAAAAGTCAGGAATTTCTTATGGAGGGTTGTCTCGAATGGATTCAAATCCTCTCCTCCAAGAGAATCTAGAGGAGAGGTGGCGCCCCCTGGATGGACGACATCTAGGGCTCGGATATAAATCCAAGTCCTCCATCCGAGCCAACATCGAACCGACAAGCTGAGCCGATAGGGGGGTGTCGGCTCGGATAGAGGGCTCGGATTCACTCGAACCCCAGATGTCATCCATCCAATGGGGGTGCCACCTCTCCTCCAGATTCTCTTGGAGGAGAGGATGTGAATCTGTCTCAATTGGCATAGCAACAGTATCAAGCCTTATCCAAGGGTATAGCTCAGTTGGAAAAGACCAACATTTCAAAATAAAAAGATCATGAGTTCAATTCTCCTTGGAACTCTACCTACCCAAAAAGACACAGCATCAAGCCTTAACAGTAGGCAGATCCCAATTAATCCTCTGTGCCCCAGATATTTGTTTGAAACAAAGCCAGCAAATTGCACTATGCTATATCAGACTCGACAACCTTTTCAACAGTCTTTTGGGTGAAAGCATTAACTATGAGGGCCAACCTCTTACATAGTATCAGCGTTTGTATTAATAAGCCTGGATCAACTTATTGAGGACCCAAGGAAACTCCCTCAAAAGTCTATGTTACTGTCATCTTTGATATTAGATAGTTGATTACTTGCTTTAAATCATGTTTGGTTTCTGTAATTCCAATAAGGGTTGTCAACAATATAGCTGACACCTTGACAAAGCATGGCCAGCCGGCGTCGTTTTCAATTATTTGGCCCCCAGCTACTCTCCCAGCCCATGGGAAAGCCTCTTCCGGCAGTCGACTCCCAACCCCCGAGTCTAAAAACAAACAGGATGGGGCAAGGGGAGGCTTTCTTCTAAAAACCAGAGTTGAATCTAGGGCAAAACGGAACCTCTAAAGTTATACTTTTGTGTATTGATGAACCATATAACCAAGAGAAACCATTAACCAGCAAAAGAGCACTCCTTGGCTCTCTGACCTTAGTGCCAAGCAAGCCTTGTGTTCTACACACATCCCTTGAATAAATTTCTCCACTACCAAAAAAAGTGACAATCCATCGAGCTGCATTTGGTAACATTCTTTTGAAATATTTCTATTGTTTTCTGTTCTTCTAAAGCAGTATTTTGGAAAAAAAATAACAACTATTTCTGTTATTGTGTCTTTCAAATGCATTTTTATTTTTTTACTAAAAAATACTTTTTCATCAACGGTACCCAATGATTTTTCCTTCCTACAAAAACACTTTTTAGAAACAGAAACATAAAATATTACACTTAAAACCATTTTTAAAGAACGAAACATTACCAAACGCTTAGGGGGTGTTTGGTAACACTCCAGAAGTTGGATTCTAACTTCTGAAGCATAAATAGAGTAGAAGCCTGTTTGGTAATCCGGTTATGGGTGAACCAGCTCCAAATAGTCTCCAGAATCTAATTTTTTAAAGCATAAAATAGATGTTTTTTGAATTCGGAGTAAAATTTTGGAATAAAAAAAAACCCCACACCACTATTACCACCAACCACCACTACCACCAACTACCACTACCACCCCAACCACCACCAACCACCAACCACCACTGCCACCACCACCGCCACCACCGCACCACCACCACCCACTGCCTCCACCACCACCACCACCATCACCATCACCACCACCACAACACCACCACCCACCGCCACCACTACCCACCACCACCACCATCCTCAACCACCACTACCCACCCACAACCACCCACCGCCACAGCCAACCACCGCCACCCACCGCCACCGCCACCGCTACCCACCATTGCCACCACCACCAGCCACCCACCACCAACCGCCACCACCCTCCAGCCACCCACGGCCACCCTTCGCCACCACCTCCGACCCACCACCACCGTCATCAACCATCACCACTCACCACTAGTGCCACCATCCACCACCCACCACCACCACTATGGAGTCCATGACTAAATTAGGTTAACAAACATGTTTCTACTCCCTTATACTCCTGAATCCTTTTGAAATTGGAGTAGAAATTTGAACCAAAAGTAAGAATCCCAGAATTGAAGTTTTATCAAACAGCTCCTTAAAAAACTGCTACGTATACAAGGGGACATCCAATGGCCAAGAGATTTGAATATGGAGGAATTGGGTAGAAACAGTTTAAAAAACTGCAAAACCCAACCCGTGAAACCAACTGGGAAACCCTCCCTGTCGGCTCGGTGGCTACTAAAATGGAGGACTTGGATTCATCCGAACCCCAAGTGTCGCCCATCCAATAGGGACGCCACCTCTCCTCCAGATTCTCTTAGAGAAGAAGATTTGTGTACACTGTATTTGATATGTGCTCTTGGAATCCATCCTTATTGAGAAAATGTTCTTGGATATCATAACACCATTTGATATATATATATATATATGGAAAATATCTACCACACCTCCTGTAGTTTATCTTAATCTCATCCAATCGTCATCGTTTGTGATAATATCCTTAACACCTTCTACTTTTTGAAAAATTATATCCATCATACCTCCTCTTTTTAAGATATGCCCCTCATTCGATGACATAGCACTATTGTAATTTAATAATGTGCAGCCTTTGTATTTAATATGTGCGAACCCCCCCCCTCCTTTTCTCTTTTAATTTTATAAAAACTTAAAAATTTAATTCCACTAGTGACAGTTATTCCAACTCTGGGTGGGATTTTGCTAGGTTTGGAACCACTTTGTAGGAGCACCCCGGTGTTCTGATTGACTGGAGTCAACCAGACAGCAGCACGGTAATGGCTCTTTTTGTGGGTGGATTTGTGAATAGCATATCGGTGATGGGTTGCAAGAATCAAACGGACACCAGAAATGAAGAAATTGTATTGCGGAATCAAACAAAATAGCAACGATCTTGTCACAAGGAGCTTCGCCGAAGGGAAACAAGGGAATTCCCCAAAAATCACTTTGAATTCTACTTCTCTGCGTTTCTCCCCTTTTCCCAAAACCCTATTCTTGATTTTCCTCTCTCGTTTTCTATCTCTGATTTCCAAAAAGTCTCCACCTTCAAAGACCCTATTATCCCATTGCGTTCCAACTTCCAACTTCGTTTCTCAGTAGTAATGAGAAATCCTGTATCCCTAACCTCTTATTCTTCTCATGTTGGTTTTCCTTTGACGATACCCATGAAATTCTTAGTAGAACTCCCTTCCATTGCTGAGTTACCCTTTTTTTTTTCTTTTCTTTTTTTTGTGTAAGCACGTATCTTCTTTCTATTTCTTATCATTGTTTCTGCAACCAGTAACAATACCAACTCCATAAGGTTTGATCGATCTCATCTATTCAACTCCTTTCGCTCTCAAACAGAACTAAACACAGAGCCAACAAGTCTCCGAGGATCATCAGCAAGTCCAACCTCGGCTGCCCATAGGAGGGCAATTAAACAGATTAAAGCAATATTCCTGCCCCTCTCTCTCTCTCTGCCGACGAAGACGAAGAAGAAAAAAAAGAAAAAGGGTTTTAAGTTTTAATGTCTTTAAAGTAAAAAATGAAAGTGAAGATGTAGTTTTATTAAAATCTCAAAATCAAAATATAAAAGTGAAATTGAAAATTTTTAAGGATAAAAAAGTTTTTTTAACAGCTATGTTAGCGATATTATCTCAAACGACTACGGATCGACGAGATTAAGATAAACACAGGGGATGTGATATATATATATATATATATATTCCCACTCAACTTTATTCCAGAAAATAAGTTAGTAGAGATAGGAAACCCAAGTGCTCGATCTAGGTTTTGATGAGGTTTTGATGATGGAACAAAGGGTTCCATGAATCGTTCGGGCTACAAGCAATTTTGAATCACCAGCATAAATTCCAGATTGGAAAAGAGAATCCAACATGCTGAGTGGAACTTTTTATCCTCTTGGAACTTGGTGGAAGCTTTCATCTTTGCGAACGCACCATATAAATAGCCCTAAATCTCTATTAGAGAGGAGAGTTTTTTGAGTTTCGTTTTCAAAACAGATCAGCAGCAGCAAGGACTGACTATGGAGTCTGGCGATTCTGGACTCTCTAAGTGCAAGAGACATCTTAGAAGTAGCATAAGAGATGAAAAATCCTTCAGTGAGTCCTTAAATTGCCAACCTTCGTCATCAAAATTATCATCTCTATCAACCAAATTCGAATTCATCCCTTTTGCAATCTTGATCTAATCTGCCTAGCCATACAAATTTGCGATAAGATCAGTGAGATGGCCTGGCTCAAATTTTACTTCATTTTTCAGAGGGGCAATTTTTTAGCAGGAAAAATGTCTGCAATTATCATTGAACAATGGATAATTCTCAGATTCAGTAATTCAAATTTGAATCACTGGTTTTTGTTGAATAATCCGAGAAATAACCAAAAACATCAAACCTTTGAGAGGTTTGAGTTGGTTTAGAATCCTGGTAGATAAACAGAGACTGATTTTAAGATGGATATGAACTTGAAATACTTGAACCCCTCATCATCATTTCTGCTGCTCAGTCCGTCTCTCAAACTATAGTCTAAAATAGCAAAAGGCAGCGGATTGGGGGAAATGAAAGAGTTAATTTCAGGTTGCAAAGCCAGCCGAAGGAAGGAGAGATTGCAGTGGAAATGGACAGAGGGATCAGAACACTGACCGAACAGCTAGAATTTAGAGAGTGAGATTGAATGAAGATGGAAGCATAGAGAGACATAGGAAATTCCATCCTACCCTGGTAGCTCAGAACACCTTTTCCCCCAAATATATTATGCCGGTGAGGTGTTCAATGAAATGTCTGAACATTCTAAAAGCAAGAACGCAATTTAGGCAAATATGCATCCAAACAATGTTTTCATTTTTTAGTTAAGAATGATGCACTCTGTGATCTGAAAATGGGCATGCATACCAAACATAGCCTTACCGATCATTTGAAAATAACTCACACTAGAAGTATATTGTTTTGCAGAAACAAGCCCTGAAACTTCTAGGAAGAGCCAAATTCAGAAGGCAGCAGCTTAACAGTCCCTCCCCTCAAGAGAGAGAACGAAAGTATGGACAAAAAAGATTACTTTCATAAAATATTAATTTGACATCCATAAGGGTATTTCTCGTCCTCACCACTGCTAATGAATAGAGATTAACTGAGATCCGTGTTCCAGATCCATCACAGCACCTACGCAATGTAATGAAGCTTAAGGGACAGTTACAATTCAAAGCTATCCCCCTTCCCTCCCCCGCCCCCCACCCACCCACCCACCCACCCACCCACCAAAACCAACATATGAAGAGGTATGTTTGGTATATCTACAAGTTAGTATGAGGTGCATTTACCAATCAACTAATATTGTTTTTTTGGTACAAATGATGCTTTTATCCTCACCATAAGTTACCTGTATCCTTCCCCGTTATGTGCATTCTCCATAAAAGCAATACCAACACATCAGAAACCCAAAAGTTTAGCCCAACAGCTTCCAACCCATCACATTTCTGTCAGCATCAATAACTTGTGACAGAGTTTGCACTCTCAATTGATTCAAGCAGGCAGCTGAAGCTTTGCATTGTTCTTCCAGCTGCAAAACAATTGAATGGGAGTTAATTCCAACTTTTGATCCATCTTCAAGAAGCCTCTGTTTTGACCTTAAATTGGCAGAAGTAAAAAAATGGAAAATAGATTTTCTAATTATAGGGTTGGTTTAGTCGAGACTGAGAAGGGACTTGCACCCAAAAAAAAATTTGTGAGAAGGGACATGAGTTCCACAGCAGGGCCACTATTTTATGGACTCGGCTCGTCTCAAGTTGAGCCGTCCCTCAAGTTGGTGATCCAGCAACTGACCTCCAGCCCATTGGATCACGGCTGGAGGGAGAGAGCACTCAACTTGAGATGAGCTCTGTCCCAATTTTGTCCCAATTTTATGCCCAAGGTGGCAGAAACTGAAATACTACCCCTTCTTTTCTGTGCATTTTACGTCAAGACAAATAGAGCCTAAAGCACAACGAGAAGATTTAGCATGTTGATTTTTTACCTTATAAAGTAATAATAGAAAAAATCAGCATAAAGAGCTGTCTGAACAAGACCAGATATTGCGGCTGCATTCCCAATTCATAAGAAAAGAGTCAGAATGTGCATTCATTATTTGCATCAAACAAAGTATCTTTAATCTATATGTATTATATAGCTTACATATCCATCGACTGAAATGTGGCTCTGTGAAGTAACGGTAGACCCAATTAAGGATGTAGAATGCACGATAAGCCCTGCACAGCAAAAAGGACTTGGATAAAGAACTCAAGAAAATAAAAGACTTTTATACAAATGTATTATCCAGAGACAGCTACGGATAAGATCTAAGTGAAATAGAAATTATCCATGAAATAGAAATTATCCATGGGGAAGCTTTATTTGCAGTCTAATAGACACCATGTGCTGTCCATTTCAGTAGATATCAGCCCAATTGCATTTCTCCAAGTGCAAAAGAAAGCTCTCTGACTCCTATTTTTCAATTAAAAAGTTCAAAAAATTTGTGCAAGGTGAATAGACCACTACGTCAGGCCATAAAATTGACAAAGACAAGGACCAACCATATCACCAATTCAGAAGACCCCTCATGTAGTGGACAGTCCAAATCAGCAGAGTCATCCCTATACAAGTCAGAAGAGTCTAGATCTGACAAGATTTTGAGCACAGGACATATCTTTGCGATGAACTTTATTTTTATTATTAAACACAATCTTTTATTGATAAAGGAAGGGAAATGCATAGAATAAACACCCAAATGAGCCTGAAGGATTACATGACTGAGGCAGGAAAAAAAAAAGGGAAAGAAGAACAAATAGGTACTTCGAACCAAAATCCAACCGAACAACTGGGGTCAGGAGTTTCACTATAGCAAACAGATAAAGAAGAATATCTGATCTAGGCAGCCGCTAGAATAGGTTTTTGGCCTTGGCATGATCCTTTGCTGAAAATATGCATAACTTTTGCAATAGGTGTGATAACTGGCTTCCAAGTATGGGACAGCATAAATAAAGTATAAACAATGAGATGAGATGAACAGTAGGATATTGGAAGCTTATAAGCAGGCAGTTCATTATTGTCCTATTGATTTCCTAACAGTAACTCTACTTCTCTGGTGAACAACCCAAAGCCTAAAAGTGAAGGCTGAAGGTATTAGCTGTACATGTATTTCATCAAAGCACGAGTCCCGAGGCCTCTTGCTTTGACACTCAGAAAATCAGTCAGCCTCTGATACTCACAGGCGCATGTAGCATGTACCATTTAGGAAAAAGTACATACGTAAAAGATATGAATATATACTGCCAGAGATGCAAATGGAGTAAAATATACATATAACCGCACAATTTGCTACAATTGTGTCCTATCATAGATGAGAATATCACATCATGTGGAACTTCTCAGCATCCTACCCTAAAAATGTTTATACCTAATATCTAGTCATGCTCAGTCAGCGAGTAGCCTAATAAACTGTGCTACTAATAATTCCCACATAACTATGTGAACGAGATTCTTTTACCAACTATTTCATTCATGCCCCCAAGGTACTGTACAATTGAAGAATGCTTAATACAAGCAACATTGACCAAGGAGGTTAAACTAATCATTAATGGACCTCATGAAAGTCATCATTACATATCAACGACATCAGAGGTAAAAGTCATCGTTACAATTCTCACTGACACCCTGGGCCAAAAACAACGGCATGCGTGAACCCCCATTATATTTTGCATTACTTTGTACTGGATACAAGCTTCCATTAAATCATAACATGGTAAAATCTTGGGGTTATTACCACACACCCGCTTCAGAACAATTCATCAACCCAAAAATTAACCAATGTCATAAAAATTTACTTTTGAAATCAATAACGAATATAAGCATTTAAGAACCAAATAACAAAACAAAATTCTATTAATTAATATCTATGCTCATCCTGCAAACCTAGACTTGTACACCCAAGAAGTAAAACCCCATACAATATATATCAATGGAGAAAAAAGACTTCATGGTGACAACTGGATCTAAGAAACATAAGATCCATTCATTGTAACCATTAGATAAAAAACATAATAAATTATTAGTGCCAGAAAATGATATTATTTACTGAAAGCAATTCTAATATATATATATATATATATATATATATATATATATATATATATATATATAAATTTAATTCTAATACACATATATGATAAAGGCAAATGCATTACCCAAGGAAAAAGACATATTGGCCTGTTAAATTGTCCACATTTCCACTTCTCTGCAGCAAAACTAGTTGGGGAAGAATTGCAACTGCTTCCAAATATATAGAGAATGCCCAGAAGATCTGCAACAGAATCATAAAATACACGATGGGGTTGACCATTCTATAGAAATTAATTCCTGTTAAAAGATTAATAAGGCAAGGACTAGGAAATGAATGGATACAAAAACTAAACCAGAGTTATGTAACAATTAAGAAGCAGGTCCACACACACAGAAAAAAAATATCCGAGCATCTCAGGATGCATGTACAAAATAAGGAGTTGGCGGTCCTTCAATATGTCCTTATGTACTAAAGAAATTCAATGCCGGTGACCTCAATTATGGCTCAAACTTTGGCATGAATCCTCACCAGTATTTTGACTCACGCATTTTTTTTACCTACTCGGATATTTCTGGCTGACCCCAGATCTCAAATACATTTTCACCTCTTCTCTATGCCCCTAACTCACAAAGAATATTTCTAACCTAATGATGGGCAAAACCTGTAAAATTACAGTTGGGCTCTAAAAGTGATAAGAAAATTAATAAGTTCTCCAAATCATGCATTGAGGACATATTTGTAAAATAACAATGGCCTTCACTCACCCAAATGGCCAAGCTGACAACCTTCATCTCATCCCATGTTCAGCCCTTTTTTAGTGACCCCCATTCATCCCAAATCATCTAATACTCAAATAGTACATCATGTAATGTAAGTAACCAAAAGGATAAATTGAATTAGTTTCAGTCTATTTTTGTTTTGGGACTGGGAACCTTCTCTGCAATTGGATGGCATCATTAAAGGGGAAACAGCGATCAGATTCTGATATCTGAGACTCACTTGGAGATGTGGTCATGTCTGTTGAATCCTCAAAAGGGACTCCCACCGCAGATGTATTTTCCATACTGGAGAAGCAACCAAGAAAAGAATTGCAGGAGACACGATTCATGAAGAAAATTCATACATCAGACTATATGCTAAATTCCATCTCTCCCAGTCATTCTCCCTTCTTCCAGCAATCTTACAGAAGTGGCATTGGCCACAACTAGCCACAGATCAATTTTGATCAAAGACACTGTTCAGATGGATTCACCTTTCCAAATTCCCATTTGACTCAACTCATATATTCTGTTCCCAACAACTGAGCAATGAGGACAATCTCTTCCCATGAGACATTATTCTGCAACAAAGCTCATCCATACCTCAGATCCTGTCTGTGCATACGGGAGAGCAGACAAGAGGCAGTGGCACCAGAGAAGTATTTAGACGAAGATGACAATCCGGTGTCTCTAATTTGGGCTTGGGGTATTTGGGGAGAATAGTTTTAAGGAAAAGTGGGTTTACACATCTAACCTTTTACTCCGCATTTAGGCAGGCATTCAAGTTTTTTGGCCAAATGATCGCTTTTGCCCATACATTCAGTTGTTCCATTTACATATCAGGGGCAAATGAAGTCAGCACACAAATCCAAAGTTCACCAATAGAGGTGTAATGAGACAACTCTTTATTGCAGGGTGGGGGGCTGGATGGGTGTGAGGAGACAATTGATGGCAAAAGTCCTATGAAATATAAAAAATCTGCTTTAAAAGACTCTTGCCTTTTCTTCGTTTGTTCATCTTCACATCGGTGTCACTGATTTTCCATGGAAAGACCTCCTTTTAAACACTAGTAAAGCAATGATTGAGGCTAATGCTAACCATCCATCAGAAAGGCGACCCACAGATTAGTGACATTGTCTGTACTCCAGTCAAACATTTTTTGCCCCATATCCAACCGTATATTGGAGTTTTCCCCTAGTAAAGTTAGCTGTTGAAATGTCAGCCCAATCTTATTAGTACTGCACTACTTGTCAGGCAAATCCCAGACATAAATCTTAAATTTACCCTGTCTGCACAGTTAGTACCCCTTCCCTCCACTGTCTTGTTCTCCGTGTTGTCCCCAATTTTCCTTAAACCAAGTTACTCTTCTATGTTTCTCTTGAAGGGGACTAGTTTAGTCTGTTTGGCATTCCCATTTTCTTATTGATTTCTTCTCATGTTCACCAGCACTCCACCTCTCTAATAATCCCTACATTCCGAAGAAATATTTCATATTAACTGACAACACCATTAAACTAGGCACTTCTGTAAGGGCAATGAAATATTTCATTGTTTGACTGTTTCTTTCAGTGTTTGTTTGCAGGATATTCAAAGAGAAAATACAAATTAGTAGCACACAACTGGGCATTGTGCTGCAAGTTCTAAATGAAATGAAGATTTGTAAAGTCTGGGGATTAATTGTAATGATATTCATTCTCTAAAGGACAAGTAATCAAATTAACATCACTTAGACAACAACTGAAGCACCTGAGTTAAGCAAATTTAAATCTAAGAGACTGTAAGTAGAACGTTCAAAACTCATGTCTAAATTATGGAGCCTGGACATCATAAGCTAGTTAGTTCCCATCAATGATTTAAACACTCGCGTTAACATAACTTCAGGTTTCAGTAATCATTCCCCTGCCCCGAAAAAAAAAATTTGCATTCAATGAATGATTGGAAACATATAAATCCGATTCACAATCATAATCAGTGAACGCTAAGAACATGATACCCTCAAAAATCCCAAGCTAACACTCCAAGGATAATAACATACTAATTTCCTTAAACATGAACTCCAAAGCAACTAAAGTGCAAAAAACTAGTTTTTTTTTAAGGGGTGGAACACATTCATTTGAGCGAAATTATAAGGATCACATATGGGGTTGACCTCGTCACAAGCACTTGTCGGCTGAAACTTGAAATGAAGCATACTGTTTACTAATAATAATTATAAATAAATAAAAGAGACTCAGAAGAACAAAGAAGAACCGTGAGCTGAATATCCCCCTATACAACTATAAGACAATTAATTAGAGATGAGCTAAGGAAAAGAAGAAGAAAGATTAATCTAATCTTTAATCCCATTAGCAACTTGAATTTCATTAATCAAAAGGAACAAAGGAAAATACCTCTTGAAATGTGAACTTCTCGTGAATGAGAAGCGCAAGAATAAAGCTCCCCAAAACTAGAAAATAATGGCGGAAGGTGTCCAGCTCTTTGTCATAAGAACGCTTAACGACACGGTGACTCCGCATACACCACACGATAGCAAGAGAACTCGCTATAAATACCAGCTTCATCACAGTATTATAAACAGAAATGAAATCCGTGAAGAGATCTAAGTACCGAGCCAGAAATACTATCGCGTAAAGCTCCTGCGTCTTGAGCGAAATCCCTAATCGCCAGAAGAATGTTTAAATAGCTCAGCTCCGCCATTACAACAAAGATAATCTCCAATACATTTACTAATTCAAAGAAAATCCCACTCAACAAGTCAAAGAGGAAGAAGAAGAAATGCAGATTCCGTGTCATATGAATTTTACCTGAACATGTTTTGGTAGCATAGATTTTGAGAAGCAGTATCAAAATACTGATTAAATGCATCCCATCGCCTGCAAATCGAAAGATATTCATGGCTGCAAGGAACGAATCGAGCCGTTTGGTTGCCCTAGATTCCTGGATTCAACGAGGGAGCAGGGGAGGGGGATACCAGAGCGAGAGAGAGAGAGAGCTAGGGGAGCCGTGCGAACACGTTACGGCGTAGTGTAAATGTGTAATGTTGTTTTTCTTAATTATTTTGTTATGTCGTAGAGTGAGAGGGAAGAGAGCTGACGTGGCGGTGTACAACGACTCTTGCTCTTGCCTCGACGACATGTTGTCATTATTAACAGAGGTGTCCGATTGGAGTAATAATTACTTTCACAATTTTAGCCACTAAGTAAACCGATCGAATCCGAATCCGTTTACCGACTATCATTTCGAATTCATTCCGAAATTCATCGGATATATAAAATTTAAGAAAAATTATTCGGATTTCTCTTTTATATTTCGCTTATTACAGAGCTTATTACAGAGACCTTCCCTGGCAATTATTGATTTACAATTATCTCCCTAAAATTGTGTTAACTTAAACTTTTACTGACCAAAATATCTTTTGTGTTTGCGAAGTGAATTCTCGACTTATTTTTATCAAAATTTATTCTTAAACTCTAAGTAATTCTCTGAGAAGACAACGATGTGATGCACGAAAAGGCATCCTTCAAAAAAATCACCTTGAATTGTTTTAAATACTATTAGGGGTAAAAAGGTAATTCAATAGAATAAGGATAATTTGGTATTTTAAAAAATAAGATTTTTTCTTTTTTTTTTCAAAAATAATAATAAAATGAGGGAGGCCGGGGTAAGTCATATCAGTTTAAAACTAAGGTTATAAACTGATTGGTAAAAATAAGATATGTTTATATAAGTAATTAGTATCTATTTCCAATTAATTGGACTAAAGTGTTGTAAATTTCACTTTATGAGGGAGGCCCTTGTAAATCAATAAGTACCAGGGGAGATTTGTGCAGTAAATGAAATGTCAAGGAGAGGTCTAAGTAATTTTCCCTTCATAACTGGATATCTAGAAAATAGAATTAGAATATAAAAAGAAAGAAAAAGAAAAGAAAATCCTAGTTTAAAATCAATGTATCGCCTATTTGAAGAAAATAAGAGACAAACTCTAAATGGCTATATTGCCTAAACATTAAGGTTAAATGTGTCTTATCAGTTTAAAACTAAGGTTATATGTGTCTTAACACTAGGCTAAACGGAACAGATATAATCCGATCCGTTTGACTGAAATCAGATTTCACATTTGAATTTGACCCCAATTATCCGAATCCGATTGTCTGAATTCAAATTCCCCAGATCGGATGCGAATTTAAATAGTATCTGGATTTTGGCTATCCATTTACATCTTTAAATGAACTAATTAATTCTCATAGATTAAATATTGATCTATTTATAATCCATGGTGGTTCATATAAAAAAAAAACCTATAAAAAGTGAAGTGTCTCTCTCTCTCTCTCTCTCTCTTCCCAATTGGTCAATAATCAGGTTTATATTTTAATTATTTAATCACTGATCTCCAATCGATAAATGACCACACAACCAATGATCCTTATTGATATACTTCCATCATTATAATCTTTAGTCGTTAGTTGATGTGAGACTAAAGCAACAAAGACATCAAAGGGGTTTTTTAATAAACAAATAACAAAGGGAATATATGAAGTGTGAAGATTTCAGTTCTACATATGTACTCATATGTAATTGGAGAAAGAAAATATTACCCTCTCTTAAAAGGAGTTTCCTTTAGTAAGACTTCTACAACCAATTAGTCTCACATTCATTACAAAAAGAAATATTGAGAGACGTATGTCATAGAGGTAGGGATGTTAATGGATCAAATAGGATACACTACTTTTCGAATTCAATCCAAATCCGTTTTACCAACCACTCTATCTAAACTACCCTACCCCACATTTCCCAAGAGAGAGAACTTTGTAGAGTTTTTTTTTTTTTTTTAGTACATGATATCTTGTGTTTTTACTATTCATAAATTTTATCATCCAACAGCCATGTGAAAGATAATTTTGTAGAGAATTTCCAAATGAACAAATACCTTAAAGCTTCAAAATATGAAGTCAGTCTGTACCTTCATACCTTACGACCTTCTTTGTACTGCTTATTTTGGTACTATGTGATCTTGGTCTACGGTCTACTACTATTGTTACGATATAATTAGCTTCTTATTTTGATTTTTTTTTTCTCAAAATAAGGAAATATGAGAGAAATAGCTTCCTACAGCCAATCATAATTAGTAAGTTTGGGAACGATAAAAATCCAGATACAGAACCTACATATACATACAAGTATTAACGGGGCTAACTTCAATACAACAACCATAAATCCAGTATTAATACGATACGTGTTTAATAAATGTTTAATGTGATAACCTTCGGAGTAAAAATACTGGCATATATTTACTATGCAATAGACATCTATATCATTCAATAAATAAAATAATAACATATAAATACAAATTTATATAAAAGAATCATTGCAATTCATGAAACATACACAAAAACATCATCTAATTAAGGGTTTGCAAGTGATAAGTATAATATCACAAAAGGGCAGGTAACGTTCTTATGTCTGTTAGAAGTTTGTATTTTGAAATTTATAATTTTAAACTCTTCTGATTGAATTCCTTAAATCACTCTACAGATTTATATCCTTAAATCGCTCCATAAATTTATCTCATAAATCACTTCACAGATTTATCCTCTTAAATCACTCCACATAGTTACATTGTAACGTGTCAATTCAAAATCTACCCCCAAATCATAGAGAGAAATAGGGTTTTGAATTAAAGGAGAGAGAAAATTGTTGTTTTCATATTTTATTTGTGTTTTTATCTTTTTTTTTGTTTTGTTTTTTTAATTTCCAAACATATTTAAAGGGTATTATTCATGAATTTTGCCATTTCGGAAAAAAAATCATTTTAAACGGCTCAATAATACGAGATGATACGTAAACTTATTAACTATGCAGTAAATCTTTCGAGCTTTTTATGCATTAGCATGCTTTGAGATTCAGTTTTGCTGTAAAGTCTAAGTTGAGGGAATCCACCAGTTAAAAGCCTATGGTTCTAGCTCTTCTTCCTCCTTCCCTATTTGTTTAATTGAAGTTAAGTTCGAAAATTTCACCTTTTTGTTTTGGAGTGAAATTAAATCTTGCTTTTATTCTCTTGGTGTTTTTGTTTGTGGGATCTTTTGTCCCACAATGCTTGGGGATGAGTTAGAGGATAAGTTTATTTGTAGTGGTTGGAGTTACGAGTTTAGGCCCTTGTTCGAAAAGCAAAGATCCAACCAGGGTGCTTTTCGCAAAGATGCATGTGGACGTAGCTGTTTTATCTTCAGAGACCGGTTCACATTAATCAGTCAATGGGAAATCAGAGGAGAGTGACTGGTGACACGACTCAGCCCTATCAGTATTTCCTAACCACATGACATACACTTCTTCAGTTTTGTGTTGCAGTGAGGCTCAAATTGGATGCAAGGGAAATTAAAGAAGAACGGAAGTGAAAATTTTAGACTTGAAAAAAAAAACTTGTATAAATATAACACAACAAAATGGTATAAACTATTTAAATTTCTAATCATAATTAGTAATGATACTTATTAGTTGTAAAATTTATTTTGCTTTTGAAATGCAAAGTGAAGTTCAAGTTAATAACTAAATATATAATGATTTAGAATTAGTTACATAGTCATTTGATAACATGTGTTGTAGTAACTATAAAAGTTTCATTTCTAAGTAAAAAAAACTTCACTTCCCTTATTTTAATTCCCCTTGCAACCAATCAGAGCTTGAGTGTTTTCTCGAAATAAGTTCTATGTTATACTATTTTAAATAAGTTCTATGTTATACTATTTTACTACATTCCTCTTTAATTATTCTTGTGCATTCCCTTGTTCCTGCAAATGAGAAGTTGTTGTTCAAGTTCCTGTTACAGAGAATACTGCTAAGGCTTCTTCTAGCTGCTGAGATTCTAGAGGATCTGTTGCTGCTGTTGGATTATCTGGTGACCAGAAATCAACTCCACCATTGCTGCAACTACAAGGCCTACTCTGGCCAGTACAGCTTCTTTGGTATTTGTAAATGTAAGAAGACCTTGTACTAGGTGGTTTGAGATTGAAATCTTGTTTTGCCGAAACCCTGATATCAGATTCGATCTGTTAATAGATGTCCTCCCTTTGTTCCACGCCACTGAATCCAAAGGAGCTCCGCTGAAGAGGCCGCCTTCGGTACTTCCACATATCTCTAACCGCCTACTGTCCTCAACTCTCCTCTCTTCTCCCCCTCATCTAATCCCCTCTCTCTCTCTCTCCTCTTCCTCATCCTTCTACCCCAACCTCTCTCTCTCTCTCTCTCTCTCTGATACGAAGATTGATCAAGAAGTTGAATCAAGGAAAATAATTACAGCAGTAGAAGAAGAAGAAGAAGAAACCTACATTTGAGGGTAGGGGAGCCTCCAGGAAAGAAAGGAAAGAAGTCAACATTCAGTTATTACAGTTATTCTTTGTTGGATATCCTTCAATTACATCCACATGTTTCATAGTCTCTTAACCATCTTGCCCTCTCTCTTAGCCTTGTTCCTCTCCTAACATTACCTTCCCTTGGGAGATCAACCTTGTCCTCAAGGTTGAATGTAGGAAACTGAGAATGAAATTGAGAAGTATCCTTCCACGTACTGTCCTCAGGGGGTAGTCCTTGCCATTGTACTAAAATTTGTGGTACTTCAATACCATTCCGTAGTATGTGGCGTTGTTGCACCACTGCCAGAGGTCGTACCAAATCATCGTTGTCGGCCAGGAGAGGCAAAGGAGTGGTCTGAACCTGAGGATTGCCGACACATTTTTTTAAAACAGAGAAATGAAAAATTGGATGTATTCTAGCTATGGTTGGAAGTGCTAGCCGATATGCCACAGAACCAATTCGTTCTGTAATCTGATATGGTCCAAAAAAAACGTCATCCCAATTTCTAGTTAAGCCGCAATGCAACAGAATGCTGTCTGTAGGGGTGTAACTTGACAAAGACCCAGTCATGAACCTCAAATTGCAATTCCCTGCGTTGCTTGTCACTTTGGTAACGCATACAGTCTTGAGCCTTCTGTAGATTGAATTTTAGCTTGTGTAGCAATGCATCCCTTTGTCCCAATTCTACTATCACAACATCGTTACAAGAGGAGTCTTTTGGAAAATAAACAAACTCTGGTGGAGTCCTACCATAGAGAACCTAAAATGGGGTCATCCCAATGGCTGAATGGTGAGAAGTATTATACCATAGCTCTGCCTAGGGTAAGAATTTTGCCCAATTGCGAGGTTCATCACATACAAAACTGTGGAGGTACATCTCCAAACATCTATTTAAAACTTCAGTTTAACCATCAGTTTGGGGGTGGTAGGCAGAACTCATAGTCAACGAAGTACCTTGGAGTCGAAAAAGCTCTTTCCAAAATGAGCTCAAGAACAAAGGATCTCTGTCGGTGACAATTGTTCTAGGAAACCCATTGGAGTTTCACCACCTCTGTTATGAATGTCTGAGCAACCTTTAGAGCTGTATATGGAGTGGATAGGCCACAAAAATGGTCGTACTTGGTAAGTCGGTCGACCACCACCAAAATGGTCGATTTTCCTTGGGACAATGGTAGGCATGTAATAAAATCCATTGCAATATCCTCCCATACCTGGACTGGGCCCCAAAAACCCAAAAAGCCCCCCCCCCCTTTGGGGGTGGATCATATAATATCAGTACACATTGTTATGATAGGCAAAAAACCAAAAAAAAACCCAAAAATCCCATGGCTTGGTACTCAATCCTTGATGGATTTGTTGCAGCTCTGGACTGGACCCATTTTCACTACGTAATTGGTCAAGGAAAGTGAAGGTCACACCCGACAACTCAAAGTACTCTTGTAGTGTTGCTGTTGAGACCCGTGAAAGGCTATCTGCAGCAATGTTCTCACGCCCCGATTTATATACTATGTCAAAGTGAAATCCCAGAAGCTTGACCAAGAATTTCTGTTGCTCCGGTGTTTGTACAGTCTACTCTGTAAGATGCTTGAGACTATGGTGATCAGTATGTATGAAAAATTTCCGACCAAGCAAATATTGGCGCCATTTGAACAAAGCAGATGTAATGGCATACATCTCTCATTCGTGATGACAATTTCTTACTCAAAAAAGCGAGTGGTCTATGATTTTGCATAAGCACGGCACCGATGCCGATACCCGAAGTGTCAGTTTCCATCACGAATGGAACTTCAAAATTTGGCATAGCCAAAACAGGGGCTGTTGTAATCGCATTCTGGAGTTAATTAAAGGCCTGCTGAGCTGTATCACTCCACTCAAAAGCATCAGTCTTAAGTAAATCAGTTAAAGGACCAGCTATATGGGCATAATTCCGGATAAATCTGCGATAATACCCCGAGAGCCCCAAGAAAGCTCGTAATTCTTTAACATTTGTAGGAAGCGGCCAAGCAAGGATAGCCGAAATTTTGGATTGGTCCATTGTGACACCATTTTGTGAAATAACATGCCCTAAATATTCAACTGTCGGTTGGCCGAATGAACACTTCGACTTCTTTGCGAATAAGGTATTATCCCTTAAAACTTGAAGTGCAGAATCAAGGTGTGATAGATGTGCCGTTCAAGTGGCACTATAGACCAATATATCATCAAAAAAAAAAAAAAAAGAAAAAAAAAAAAAGCCGTGCAAAAAAAGTTGAAATACTAAATTCATTAATGCTTGAAAAGTTGAGGGAGCATGGCTTTATTAGAAATTCATAATGGCCCTCATGGGTGAGGAATGCAGTCTTGTGCATATCCACAGGCTTAACCCGTATTTGATGATAACAAGCTCTTAAATCTAATTTGGAGAAGAATTGGGCACCATGTAACTCATCAAACAATTCATCCGCTGTAGGAATCAGAAAGTTATCCCGTACCATTATCGCATTTATTGCACGGTAATCAATACAGAAACGCCAAGTACCATCTTTTTTTAACCAATAATATTGGAGATGAAAATGGACTGGTACTTTGCTGGATGATCCCAGATTGTAGCATGCCCGAAACCATCTTCTCGATCTCACCCTTTTGAAAATGTGGGTATCTGTATGGTCTCACATTAATAGGATGGGACCCTAGTTGAAGGTATATTGCATGATCAAAGGCTCGGCTAGGGGGCAATTTACTGGGTTCAATAAAGACAATAGCATAATCGCCCAATACCCGATTGAGATCTGAGCAATTTTGCGAATTTACAGCACTTGAGAAATCGGACTGTTGTAAAAATAATTTAGTGTCGTACCTTAATTTGAGAAATTTCTTGTTCCGATGATGATTCTGATGATGAAGACTACACTACAACAAATAAACAATTTTGAAGCTGAATCGTATCACAAACGATACTGTCCTAAAGATAGAATTTGCCCCCAATGATGTAACCGGGTTTTAACGCAAATCTGGCTCCAAGATAAAGTAGCTTCTTGGCTTCCCGTATTAGACTTGCACTAGTCTAATCCGCCCCTTCGAGTACTTCGGAGTGGTACTAAGGCAAATGCAGACGTCGATGATGAAAAAAATCGATTATAGTATTGGTCAGCAGAGAGGGAGAGAGAGAGAGAGAGAGCATTTGTTTCATACAAATTTCGAACTCAATGGGGGGCTCCTATTATCCTATTTATAGAGTAGGACATGCCCTTTCTAAGCACCCTTACAAGTAGGTGTGTCCTTTCATTCCAACAGCTCAGATCGTTAGATCCTGATCTGATGATTAGATCACACCCCTTACCAAATATTTGAATCTAATCTGATCCCCCCTCTCTCTCTCTCTCTCTCTCTCTGATACGAAGATTGATCAAGAAGTTGAATCAAGGAAAAGAATTACAGCAGTAGAAGAAGAAGAAGAAAAAACCTACATTTGAGGGTAGGGGAGCCTCCAGGAAAGAAAGGAAAGAAGTCAACATTTATTGCTTGATTCTTACGAGACCCCACTCATCCTACTTATACCATTGGTCTAACTACATTCAGTTATTACAGTTATTCTTTGCTGGATATCCTTCAATTACATCCACATGTTTCATAGTCTCTCAACCATCTTGCCCTCTCTCTTACCCTTGTTCCTCTCCTAACACTCTTTCTGCACTCCCTTTGTCCTGCGACTTCTGCAATTTCAATATCCATCCAGGAAATGATCGAGAACCCAAACTGAGTCTCTTGGTGTACAATTGGGGAGAAATTTTGATTATTAAGCAGACTCAATTGCTGTTCAATCTCAAAAGGAAAACAGTAACTCCTCGTCAACAGGGCAAACATCAGTTCAATCAGATCAACCACCATGTTTCAGGAAGCATCCGATCCACTTGACTGTAGTATTCAGCTTCGGGTCGAGGCAGACAGTCACTTTAAACTGTCTGGCTAAATATTAACCAACCAGCAGTTCTGTTGAACGAAGAAGCAAGGCATAAATCAGTAAATGATGTTAGCCGTTAGCAAAATAAAAACAAAGATCTGACCCATCCATTTAGTTATAAAATCATATAACTTTTTGCATTTATATATGTAATCGAAACTAAACCTACCAAAAATTATACAGATCATACATTAAATACACACCAACTTAATGAACTCAGTCAATCAAATGCATGGAAGGGTGCAATGGCATTTACAATAGGACTAGTGCTATTTATACAGTAACAGGAGTTAGTACTCCAGGAGAGACCCTATTTTCAGAAGGAATTTCCACAAACTCCGAAAGAATTGCTCGGAATTCCTCCCCACTGATTGTTTCCTTCTCAAGGAGGACCTCCACAATCTTATCAATAGCCTCACGGTTGTTCCGTATGAGATCCAAAGCAATCTCATATGCACTGTCCGAGAGTTGCTTGACAGCAGCATCAATATCTTCAGCAAGTTTCTCTGACATTGAATTCCTTGCCATCATTCTCATTATAACATCTGCACTTTGTGCTGATGTGTCCATTAGTGACCAGGGCCCAATTTCAGACATCCCAAATGTGGTTACCATCTGCAAATAAAACCTACCATCCATGTCAAATGAACGCAATGAAACCAACTAGCAATAGCAAGAACAAATATATAGTGCATAGCTAGGAGAGAGCTCAATGATGAGTAGGAATTGACTGTGTTTGCAACTACCAATAAGAAGACAATATCAACACATACAGAGCAAGTTGTCCACTAACCTGCTTGGCCAAACCAGTAATCTGCTGCAAGTCTCCGGCTGCACCCGTGGTCACCTCAGGCTCGCCAAAGATCACTTCCTCAGCAGCTCTCCCACCAAGTCCACCAACAATTCTTGCAAATAATTGCTGTTTAGAGATCAGGGTTGGGTCATCTGCAGGGATGAACCATGTAAGGCCCCGTGCTTGGCCACGTGGGATTAGTGTGACCTTTTGAACAGGATCATGTCCCGGTGTCAAAGTTCTACAGAAACCAAAAAAAAATGTAACATTTGTTGTGTGAATGTAAAGTCCTTAGCTGAACAAAGACCCAGCTACAATAAAAAATAATTCATAGTTCCCTAAGAACCTGAACGAGAAGCACATTCAACATCCAAGAAGGTCTTTCCATTGCAATTAAGCTTTAGAAGAAATCTTTACATTAAAAGAAAAAAAACAGTCAGCAATATCGATCTCACCGAAATCGCGAAAATCTCGACCTCACTGATATGAGATCAATATCCTCAAGACTACGGGAACACAAGAAGAGTAGGCATTCATCTTCCCTTTAAGGGGAAAAACATGGGAAATGTAGGAGACTTAATGCCACTGAGAGTACAATTTGCACTAGATCCGTGAGAATCATGTGACTGCCCAGCCAAAACATGGGAATGTAGGAGACATAATATACAGTTTTGTTTTAATGGCCACCAGACAAGGTGATAACTGATAACATGCAATTAACTTCAAATGGTATGGTAACATATCTGCCACCTAGTCTACTGATATATTACTTTATCTGAAAGTTTGTGCCTTTGTATATGTTAATTGTCATGCAAACTTTTTAGTGAAGTGAAACCGTACATAGAAAATCAAATTTCTTTAAATAACATGCTAATGTAATGTTGAGTAGGACCAACCCACCAACACCCCCCCCCCCCCCCTGCGGGATGGAAGCAGAAGGGGAAGCGGATGTGCTAAACCAGGATAGGGTAAATTGTAATGCGGGCAAAACAAACATGGAGATCAAATATGCCTTTAGTCAATTCATACAAGATCTAACGAAGAAACAAGAAAAATGATATAATCCATAACTTGGCCACTCATGACTCAGTCCACAGGGATTCAATTAATGGTGGTCATTCCATATATGCAACATGTAATTCTTTCACTCCTCTTCTGCCTCTTCTCCTTTCTACTTTTACTTCATTCTTCTCTTATTTCTTTAATATAGTTATAGTATTAATATTATTTTTTGACTCTTTATTCACTAGACTTAGCTGGCACACCTACTACCTCTCCATAACACTCTGTGGGGACTAGACAAGATTTCTCTCCTAAAGCCCTTAAAGTCAGAACATGTTTATTTTCCTATAATCCCCCTTTGAAGCCTTAGAGAGAGAGAGAGAGAGAGAGAGAGAGAGAGAGAGAGAGAGAGAGAGAGAGAGAGAGAGAATGGACTTTGCTTTCCCTCTCTTTTGAGGCAATGGACAAACCAAGTGATGCACACCAACTGATTGATGCAAATCTTTTCCAACAGAAAGGCAATTTCTAATCTAAAAACTCAAACTCAACCTTGATATTCATAAATCAGATATTTAAAAAACTTGCATGCCATAATCATGGTTCGAGGAATTTATCAAGTACTAACAAATTTCATGGATCAATCTCGTCTATGGAACACACAAATTCTAGAACAATTATAAGACTCAAGTCTCAAGAGTGATAAAGAAGCCTATTCAACAACAAAGAGGACTGGGTTGTCACATTATCTATACTTGACATACCCAACAAAAATAATAGTGAAGTAGATGTCAAAGACATTTATTTGCTTCACTGTTATACATTAGTGGCCATTCAATTTGTGAATTACTAGTTGTGGTAAATAAAATTCAAACTTTAACATAAAAAGGAAAAATGATCACCCAATACTTATAAATACTAAAACTTTAATCTAAAAAAAAGGAAATAGCATGAATCCAGAGTTAACATAAGTGATTCACCAGTTGACAGCACTTCTGAGCCTCCCCACTATGATACAAATGAATTCCAGAAAATAGTAGTGAATCCTAATCATGACATGAGAAGGTTGATCACTTCTTACCCACAAATGGCATGGCCAACTTCATGGTATGCCACCACGCTTTTGCTCTTTCCATCTGTCATAACTGTTCCCTCCATTCCAGCCACAATCCTATCAATAGAGTCATCAATCTCTTTAGATGATATCACAGTCTTTCCCCGACGACCAGCCAATATAGCAGCTTCATTTAAGAGGTTCGCAAGATCAGCACCACTGAAACCAGGTGTTCTCATGGCTATTACATCAAGAGAAATATCCCCATCAAACTTCTTATTGCTGGCATGAACCTTTAAGATCTCTGTCCGTCCACGAACATCTGGAACATCAACAGTCACCTGATACAGAGATAAACAGAAGTTTGAATGCTTCCAAACAAGTATCAATAGTAATAAAGGGCAGATAAAAAAGATATCCATGCTTACCTGTCTGTCAAAGCGTCCAGGCCTCAATAAGGCAGAGTCAAGAATGTCAGCACGGTTAGTTGCCGCAATCACAATGACACCGGTGTTGCCCTCGAAACCATCCATTTCAGTCAAAAGCTGATTAAGGGTCTGCTCCCTTTCATCATTACCACCCCCAATTCCAGTTCCTCTTTGTCGGCCAACTGCATCAATTTCATCCACAAATACAATGCAAGGAGCATTCTCCTTGGCCTTTTTGAAGAGATCACGAACACGGGAAGCACCAACACCAACAAACATCTCAACAAACTCAGACCCAGAAATGGAGAAAAATGGGACACCTGCTTCACCAGCAATAGCTTTGGCAAGCAAAGTCTTTCCAGTTCCTGGAGGACCAATAAGAAGAACACCTTTAGGAATGCGTGCACCAACTGCAGTAAATCTCTCTGGCTTCTTCAGAAACTCCACTACTTCCATAAAATCCTGCTTTGCTTCATCTACTCCAGCAACATCATCGAATGTCACGCCCGTGTTTGGTTCCATTTGGAACTTGGCTTTGGATTGGCCAAAGGCAAGAGGGAAGCCAGGGCCTCCAGGCCCACCCATTCCTCCAGATGAACGCCTTGATAGAAGGAACAAACCTCCGATAAGAATAAGTGGGAAAGCGAAATTCCCAATCAAGTTAAACAAAGCGGAACCAGAATCTTCCTGACCATTATGTGCAGCGAAATCAATATTCTTCTCTCTGAATTTCTGAAGAAGCTCCTGGCTGAGTCCAGGTAGCTGCACTCGCAATCGCTGAACACGGTTATCAGGTGAAACAGCCTCAACAATGGCAATGGTGCCATTCTCGTAAAGATCTACTGTCTTCACCCTACCCTTATCCAAATACTCCAAGAACCTCGAGTAAGACATCCGTGAGGATGATACACCTTGGTCGTCTGCATAAGCATTCCCAGCGCCCAGCAAAGTAGTTAAACCCAATCCAACATTTCCAAGAAAGAGTTTAAGAAACCCTCTCCTTCCTTCAATCTGCCTCTGATCCAATGATGCTGTGACCAGGATCGATCTGGTTACCTTACCAGGCAAAGAGGAGAAACGCCTTCCATAAATCTTTTTGGTTAGACCAAATTCAGTGCTGCCAGTCAATAAGCCGTTGGCAACAATGCATGTTGACAGGGCAGCCATCTAAATCGTATTGCCTGGGAGCTTGTAACCATCGACCGGCAAGAACTAAACAAACAAAACAAAGGTTGGTGTTAAAAGTCCAACAACTGCAGAGAACTAAGTAGCAAAGGGAAGAGAGGGAACCATACAGAGATGAAAAATTATTAATAGACAGGTAATTCGGTGGGTATTCCAATTGGGTCGAAAACTCAAACAAGAAACAAGCAAGGAGCTAGTAAACAAAAGATTAATCCGTGTTTCTGTGTTTGAAGCAACTATTGACGGAGACAGTCAAGGGTTTCTTCAATTCTAAGTTCTTTCAGTTAAAATCATAAACAGTAATGGAAGCAGCTCAACAATAAGATAACAAATGAATCAAGTGAACTTCTACAATGACAAGAAACAAGAAAAGACGTACCTTCTGAAAGAGAACTAGACGAGGGATTCCTCTCGCCGGAGCAAAATGGAGCGTGGTCAGTGGAGGAAAAGGAGGACGTAATTGTAGAGAAGGTGGATGTGGTTCAGAAATTGCATACGTGTCGAACGCTCCAATGGTTATTTGACTCATGTTTCCAGCCCGGCTTCACTTTCGATATTTTTCTCTGTTTTGGTTCAGTTATCGTCTCCAATCGGAACGACTATTGGAAACGCCAATTGGTCATTCGATTGGAGACGTGTGTCACTCATTTCATCTGAAGGTCATGATTTAAGAGGGGTTATACAATCTTCCATTCGACGGTCTTCATTTGAACAAACTCGTTACAGACTGTTTTGATAATGATTCTCCCAACGAAGAAGAAGGGGGAAACCAAAATCCATCAGAAAAACGACTCTCTCGACGAAGAAGAAGGGGAAACAAAGATCTGAAGATAGAAATCCAGCTTTCGATTTTGATTTTAATTTTGATTTTCAGTACGCTGGAAAAGAGGGAAACCGGTTTTCGGGAAAACGAAGAAAGAAATAGAGAGTGTACTGATTTTGCAGAAGCGATAGTAGGAAGGAGACAATCCGAACTCGCTCAGACTCTGGTAGGACGGACGCCTCTTCTTCTACTGTTAGTCTGCTACGAAGAAGAACGAAGGAGACCAACAGGGCGTTCCTTTGCAACTAAAAGAAGAAGAGTCTCTTCTTTTACTATTCCAACCATACATCTGCAATCGTCTGGTAAATCTCTTTTTATATTAGGGTTTGGCTTTCAATCTCACCGAAAGAAGAGAAGCCTTGCTCATTGAGTTCCATCGCTCATATAAGAAATGGATTAACCGGCGTTTTCCTCTGTTTTCGTTTCTGTCAAAAAGAAAAAGAAATCGCTTTTTTTTTTTTTTTTTTTTTTTTCAGTTTTCAGTATTCGTCCTTTGCAGATTCCCTCAATGGAGGGTATTCAATCCAAAATGAGAAATGACCCAAATATTATTAGAGGAAAATACCTCATCGACTCTCAAGTTTTTTTGACGCCAAGAGGAGAAGAACGAGATCGGTCCGAGAGAGTCCCTACAGGGTCGCATCCAACAGCGGTAGGATTTAAACCGCTGAAATCCCAAAACTTATTAGAGAATAATACCTCATCGTGTCTCAAGTTTTGCTAACGCCAAGAGGAGAAGAACGAAGAACTTCCGATTTTGGATTCAGCGGTTTAAATACTACCGCTGTTAAACCCTTGTGTCGAGGTTTGTGTTTCAATAGTTTCGTGATCTTATGCTATTTTGTCTCAGATTTTCTCTATATGCTGTGCTGCAAATGAATGTGTTCATTTGGGTTCTGGGTTTTCAGTAGGTTCATGTATTTCTTGAAATAGAGGTGAAGGCTTGGGTTCAGATTTTCTCTATATAAGATTTAGATTTTGGATTCTGTCTCTATTGGAAAAGAGAGAAGAGGGAGAGGGGGGTGGGGGGGGGAGGGAGGGGGGGAGTCAACATAAGGTCCGATTGCCTCCACTTCCATCTCATTTTCATTATTGACTGATCATTGTTAGTTAAGTCTTATAGATTTTTCTGAAAACACAAGAACAGTACACCATTCGTAATTGTAGTATATATAATTAATTTCCTATGACAAATTACAAGGAAACAATTCCCATGTAATTTTATCAAATTTTCTTTTGCTCTTCTGTGTAGAGAGTGGAAGAGCCAAACACATTCATTTCCCTACATAACTTCCTCCCCTCTCTGTGTTCTTTAATATGATATTTACTACTAAGGCATCTACAAAATGTTGTTTCATACACTTAACCAGAAGTGATGTCTATGTCATGAGAATATTAGATAAATGTTCCAACCCTTACTCTACCATCATTTCAACTATATCAAGAGCATCATTACAATCATAATTCAGAGAAAATTTAGTTCTGATGTAAATACCACGATCCATTAGTTATGATGATTAACACTTCAAACTTTTTTTTTTGTTATTCCCCCATCATTTGTCCTAATTTTATTTGTTGTTGTGGTGATGCAGGGACATCAATAGACACGTCCACATCGTCTCCAATCGGTACGTAAAAGAAATATACATATAAAGTCACGCACAACGAACGTCTGAAAAATAAGATTCACCACCACCTAACACCCCCATTTCTCAAAATCTCTAATCTCCATCTCTCCTGAAACATCGTTTTGATTCAAAAATCAGAATAAATTGTAGGATGCCGTGTCGAATGGGTGGATGAGGTATGTAAGCACTAGAACTACCACCATCAGCAACTATGCAGTCTATTGAGCGTCCACATCGTCTCCAATCGGTACGGCTATTGGAGACGCCAATTGACCGTCCGACTGGAGACACGTGTTGCTACTTTAAGCTGAAGGTTGCGATTAACTCACCAAATTCCTAGGTTTATACCACAGTCTACCATGGGGTCAAATCTAGATTTTGAAATTGCTTTTGATTGAAATCGTTTACAGACGGTATCAAAAATGGAGGGAAAACAACGCTTTAGAGAACTAGTTTTGATTTAGGATTGAGAAAGGGGGAAACCAAAATCCAACTATTCTCTTGACAAAGAAGAAGTGCGACGAAGAAGATTTGTGGAAGGGAGCTTTATACCACAGCTGAGCAGTCTGGATTTGAAAAATCGTTTCTCCATCTTCGCTTCCAAAAAGAGGAAATCGAAGAACCAGGAAGAAGAGAGAAGAGGTTTCTTCTTCTTCACCGTTTCTCCCTTCTTTGTGTTCTCCATCTTCGTAAAGCCAAGCAGTGAGTCGATTTTGGGTGAAAAATCGAAGAACGAGGAAGAAGAGAGAAGAGGTACTCCTTTCTTCTCCTCTCTCTGCAACTCCCCATTTAACGTTCCTCTCTTCTCTTCTCTCTCTTTAGGGTATGATTGTAGCTCCATAAAGGCATTGAGAAGTTTTGCCCCATGCCAATAGATCCATGACTGATGAAATCACAACAAAGGTAAACTCTTCGATCATTTGTTTATCAGGAGCTGTATATGTAAAACATTTAGTAGCCATGGATGATCGTATGTGCATTTTTTCAGCTTTTTGCAATTTTACAACTGTGGCAGACGTGGGGTCAATAGCATGGATTAAAATCTCGGCGAGATCCCCTTTCCTAGCGACACTACCGAGACGAACGAGGCGATAACCATTTTCGCCTCGGCATTTACCGCCCGCGAGATCTCGGAGACTCGCCATTTGCTTTCTTTTTTTTTTGCTTTTAAACGGAGGGGTCCGTTCTCGGTTGAGAACTCGCCAGCGCCCCTTTTTTTAGTTTTCATAGTTTCTTCATTTCTCCCCATTTTTTTGTTTGGACTTCTAATTGCTCAGTGGTGCTTGGACTGCGGGGATTGCTGTAAGAGCTTCATTCACTGTGAAGGTAAGTTTCTTTCCGAAAAATGAGATTTTTACATGGACTACAAAGGGAGAAATTTTTTTTTTTGAATGTGATGAAATTTTTATATGTTAGTTACGTGAGCCCGATCTACAAGCTCACGGTTTTAGTTTCGATTTTGATTGTTGTAGGTATTTTTTTCAATTATTTGCATTTAAAAATGAATTTCTAGCAATTAAAATTTAAAATAATAATTATTATTACTCATTTGATGATGATGACCTATTTATATGTTAATCACCGTTAACCGATTTACTGTCCTACGATTTTAGATTTCGATTTCGGTTGTTGTATGTTTTTTTGAATTATTTATATTAAAAATAATTTTCAGCAATTAAAAATTAATTTAAAATTGATTAAAAATGCTATAAAATCGGGAAAATAAAAAAATGTTTTGATCGCATTTAAAATATGAAAAAATTTTGAAATGTAATTTCTCGTGTTCAAGTTTGTAAGGTTATTGAAGTTTGTGTTTTCTATGAAACGATGCTTGAAAATTATGTCGGACCAAGTTCCGGGGCGGCGATAGGGAACGGTACCGGTTCCCGAACCGACCCGCATGGCAAGATGCGACGCCCTTCGGGGTGATAGGAAGAAGACCCAGTGTAATTTTTTGGGGAGAAGCTTCATCTGCGGCATCACAAGACCAAGCAACACTTGAGTTGATTGGGCAAAGATGTTTCCAAATGCCCACGTGTCCCTGGAGATATCCAGGGCCATAGGTGAACAGTGAGGGGGGAGGGAGGCGGAGGAGGGCACAATGGAGAGAAAACAACAATTTGAAGAGGGCAATTCGAGGCACCGTACTAGAATCCAGTGAGGAACATGAGGCCGAGGGATGGGATGTAGAAGATATGACAGAGGCGAGGCAAGACAGATGCGTCGTGCGACAATGGCTAGTAGAGAAAACCCTTAGATCGATGCGAGAGGAGGGACAGGAGCAGGTACATCCGGAGCGGGAGCGGTGTAGTAGATTTGTTGAGCCCGAGCCATAGACGGAGCAAAGGGATTGGTTCTGGTTTTCTAGATCACGGTAGAAGGGAAGAACCTGTGCCACGGGGACGGGATGATTATGTTCAAGTTTTAGAGCAAGATCCCGAGTCTTTACGGCAAGGTAGTAAGCAAAAAATGAAGGCAATGTTTGGGGAAGAATAGGAGTCGGTAGGGTATTCTTACTCTAAGTGGTCGCTTTATCATGGCATCCCAAACGCCACCACAGGCCCTTTCTTTCGAGCATGCTGGATGCGCTTCCGAGGCGATGACGGGCGTTGAGGGCCAATCAATATGAGTTAATGACTCATTATTTGCCTCAACATGAAGGAATTACAAGACCGGACTCTAAGCCGAAGAGGAATTGGGAAGATTTCGAGTAACTATTATGTGTGATGGTTGGACTGGTCCTCCGAAAGTCCATCATCACTTCATGGTTTTCGTGATGGGAGGACGGTGTCCTTAGGTTTGTTGATGCATCACCAAGTAAAAGATGCATATTATATTTATGGGCTGTTGCAAGAGGTGGTGGTTGAGGTGGAAGCTCGGAATGTTGTCCGTTGTGACGACAACGGCAAGAATTTTAGAAGGCGGGGAGATGTTAATGAACAATCCCGACTACAATCTCTTCGGACTCCATGTGCGCCCATTGTATTGATTTGATGTTGAAGGACATGGGCAAGATAAGTAAAGTCAAGAGGTGGTTGAGCAAGCAAGACAAGTAACCACTTTCATCTACAACCATGGTTATTCCTTGAACATGCTCGGGAGAGATGTGGGGGACTTGGTCGACCGGCATCCCGTTCGCTACGAACCATAGCATCAAGAGCTTTGGGCGAAGATGGCCGGACTCGATCGATGTTTGCATCCGGGATTGGTTTTCGTAGGAGATCGCTACACCCCAGGAGTGGAAGCACGAGTACCATCGCTTACGAATTTTGGCAAAATGTGAAGGTGGTAGTCGGGTGTTGCATCCTGTAGTACAGTGTTGAGATTGGTAGATACGGCGAAAACCAACCATGCCCTTCTTTATGCTTCCGTGGACGCATTGAAAGTACGTGTTAAAGCTTTGATACCACGTGGCTACAAGAATTATATAAAGATCATCAATGATCGATGGGAGAGCCAACTCATGCATCCATTGCATAAGGCTGGTGAGTAAATTTGATGATTATTTCTTTGTGTTACTTATGTACCAATATAATTTTTATTTGCTTTAACCATGTGTCCACTTTAAATATTTCAAGATACTATTTGAACCCCAAGTACCGGATACGCATGTACTTGGGACAACGCAGAACTCATTGAGGCGGAAGTTAGTGGTTGCAAAGTTGGAGCCGGATCCCTGCCACGGCATTGGCAAATCTAGAGGTGAGTTGTGTGCTTCATTACGAAAATATATGCTTAACTATATATTGTAATTGCAAATATTTATAAGTTTTCGAATGTGTTAGATTAAAACCTTCGGGAAGCCCGTGGGAATTTGGGTTCCCGTTGCAGTGGCTGGACGTGACAAAAGTGATCCGTTATGTATTACGTTTAATTGACATCGAAATTAAATTATCTTATGTTTTATGTATTACGTTTAAATGACATACAAAATTAAAATATGTTATTGTTTTTATGCAGGAATGGTGGGTGTGGTATGGTAAAGATGCACCTGCTCTGAAGAAGATAGCAAGTAGAGTGTTAGCTCAGACATGCTCTGCATCTGGTTATGATCAAAACTGGAGTACTTTCAACCTCATTTATTCAAAGAGGCGGAATCGACTTGGCTCCCAACGACTAAATGACTTGGTCTTTGTGCATTACAACATGAGGCTGAGGGTGCAAAACATGTTCTTTGATAAGGAGGATGATACCCCGCTCGAGCTCGCCAACATCTTCCACTTGACTCAAGAGGAAGATCCATTAGTAGAGTGGGTGCGGGACGGGAGTACCTGTGATGGACGAGCCCGGGGATGCCCGACTCCCATTTGGCCAGCCATTTGGATACCGTGTCGATGAGTTTTTAGCCTCGGAAGAGGGTCGGGTCCATACCGGTCACCCGTGCCGTTTGACCCTCCCCTGGCACCGATACGAAGATCCCGAGTGGAGTTAGAGTGGTAGTGGAGCTAGTGGTAGTGATCATGGGGGTGGGGTCGAGCCACTTTTGTCAATATTGGGGCTGATCCGAGCCACGACATCACCTGTTAGATACACCGGGAGAGCCGGACACTCATGCAACACGAATGATGACCATGCTGCACGTGCGCCATCCTCATCACGTAGACCAACTCGTATTCGCGTAGGCCTCGGCATCATTCCCATTCTCAACATGATGAAGATGCTGATTGCGTGGACGATGGACGCCGACGTTGATAGCCTCTCTAGTGGCTTACGAGGATTGGAGGAGAATAACAGTTACTACAGTGGACATGAGCGTGGAACTTTCCCGGATATAGCCCGGTTCAACATACACCTCAAATGATTATGTTGATATCAACTTTGTCCCCCATCCCACTACGATCGCATATGGTTCTTCTTTCGCGATGGTTCGATGCGGGGGCACATACACCGAGTCATAGTGGATCAACCAACTTCTATTCCATTCCATCGCACTTCCCAAGATTCTACGCACCGCAGTACCACTTCAGAAGTTTTTCCATTCTTCCTAAAGATAGGTATCATTCGGACAGCTACTGATGTTATATTTATGAATCATGTGCAAGACTACCAGAACTACTTTGCATCAAGAATGTCATGAGAAGATTATGTTGCTCAATTGGAAGACAATTTACGTCGACAACTTTCCCAGATGTATGATGATAGTAGGATGGATCATCCACGACACTCTACATATTACTAGACATTGTATCTATATAAGGATTGTGGAATTGTGGACTATAGGCACAGGGAGACTATGGGATCATTTAATGTTGAATATTTGAATTTTGAACTATGATGTAAATTATGTAATGATTTATAATGAAGTGTTATTTTGTTTCTCTTTTCCGTAATGCATTATGTTATTGTCTCATTTGCCATATTTGATTGAATATAATAGCTAATATTAACCTAAATTTACAACAGACTTCAGCATTGACTGTGAAAACATGGGTGTAAACCCAAACAACCACAAATGGTCATTATTTTTACAATTTTATACTCTAAATGTGTTTATGTATGTAAAAATAAGATTCCCCTAAAGTTGGAGACCTAAAAAAGGCATTTTGGCCACCGAGACAGCCTTTTTAAGCTGTCTCGGACAAAATGCATAGTCTCGGCGAGATCTCGGTTTCGGAGGAGGCCGAGATCTCGGTTTCGGAGGAGGCCGAGACTCCTCCGAAACCCGAGATTTTAAACCTTGGTCAATAGCTGAGTCTTTGTTATCACTATTAAGATATTGGCTGATTCTTCAGAGATGTCATGAACACATTTGTAATTTGTTACTGAAATTCTTTGAATCATTACTGAATTTGTGTTTACACCACATCGCCCATCCCTGTTTCATGGATTTTACTGTTGTACTGATTTCGTTGATTATGTGAGATCGAAATAAAAAACCAAACCTGGTTGTAATAGTGTTGCATGTGTAGTTTCATTATGTGGTCTCGTTACTACAGTGATCATTTGGCGTTCGCCTTGTTCTAGCTGTAATTTACGTAGAAACACCTATTATATTTGTTTTGATCTCATCCATCTGTCTTGTTGTTTGCAATAATTAATGAAAACTCTTGTTCTTCATTGATTTTAGGTTGGGATCCCATGCAAAAGATTGTTGGATACAGTTACAGTGAAATGTGGTTACTGCAGTAATTTATCTTCTCTAAGCATTTGGCCTCCACTGCAAGGTCAATTCTTAGATCACCACTACTCACAACCACTGCCCTGTGATTAGGTTCATTAAATCTCCACATACTAATCTCTCTCTATGAAGTATGCCTGTGTTTAGGTTCTTGGGGGCTACTTGAACAACTACTGTTATCATTTCAAATATGCTTATATGGTACTTAATGTACAGTTTGTTTGTTTGCTTATGATTTGTTTGTGGATATCATTGTATCAGCATTTCTCAGCTTGTTTTTTGTGTACATGGCTAGATGCACCACATGTCATGCAGTTGTAAAGAGAAGACTCTCAAAGAAATAAGGAAATAATCTATTTTTTTCTTCATTGGGAGTGAAGCAGCAAAGCTATGGCCTAGAGGAAGCGGAGGTATGCATGTGTGTGTGTGTGTGTCTTGAATGTGTTGAAGTACAATTTAGTTCAAAATTTTTTTTGTCTCATTCTATTTGCATATGTTTTAGTCAGCTTTTAAAGATTTCCTTCATTTTTCAGGTTCAAATAACCTTTACCCTAGCGATATCAGATGGAAGAAAGAGGAGTTCAAACGCACCAAACTCGACTCCAGCATAGCCCATGAAGATTCCTTTCTTTTCTAGTGCTGCAGCTAAGGCAAAGGCTCAAACTTTGGAATTTCTCCTATCAAAATGAAACATGTTTGCAAGCAGACAAGTGCTCTATTTCAGTCATATATAATCTGCTGGACGTGGTCTTATCCATTGTCCATGAAGTGTTTTAGTATTGCTGATCCTTTACCTTGGAATTTTCAAACAGCTTTCTTTGCCTGGAAGTCTACAGGATTACGAGGATGGTCAGCTGTTCTTTGACAAGGATTCCTCACATTGTGGGTTGGGTGTTGTGGCAAGAAAGAAAAGTAGTCTGTTTTGTATTGCATTGATTTAGGCTTATGCCTATTGGTTCTGTATTTTTGGGGCTCTGGTTCCCCTTCCCCTTACCCTTTGATAAAACACCCTTTGAATTTTTTTTTTATTTCTATTATTATTATTTTTTATAAAAAATATCTCTCAAGATAGATGTACATATTCAAAAGAATCAAGAAGCCCTCTTTGTGGTAACTTCTTGCAATCTCAAATTAGTTCTCATGCAATGCCAAAAAAGAAACTGGCTAATTCTTGTGAATCACATTTTAGAAAGAATCATGCATTCATTCCAAGAGCAGGGGGAATCCTTATGGGAATAGTAGAACTTCTCCTAAACAATCCTTACCCCTTGTTCCAAAGAAGTAGGTCTTTGAAAGAATCACTGTCAAATGATCTACAGTCAATAGCTTGTCTTCGACCAACACCCATGAGAAAAGCCACTCGGTGCTTTAGGTCCCCATAAAGCTTTGAAAGGATGCTTAGATTGCCTTCAAGGAGATGCTCACAGTAGGACTTGACAGAGAAAATATTGCTATTGCTGATCATTCTTTAGATCAGCTGAACTTGATTGGAGGTTTGGAATTGTACCATGGGCAACCATCCATTGAACACCTAGAGAATGTGCTTTTCAATTGCATATATAGCACAGGAATCGTGACTATGCCAATATTACAGAAGCAACCTGAGAACTGCCTACAGGTTTTAACACTGAAATAGAGAGCTGAGCTTGCTGAATTTTTGGATTGGCTTCACCATATGTGACACAATTTACATCAAAACAGACAAAAGGATAAAAGGAAAATGTGCCAGTGTACTTTGATTAACTTGAGTTTTGGTTAATAGTCTTTGATAAAATTAAAGAGATGAAATCCATTACATAATCACCACACCCACAAGGGCTAAGCGTAAAAGAAATATACATATAAAGTCACGCACAACGACGTCTGAAAAATAAGATTCACCACCACCTAACACCCCCATTTCTCAAAATCTCTCTCTCCTGAAACATCGTTTTGATTCAAAAATCAGAATAAATTGTAGGATACCGTGTCGAACGGGTGGATGAGGTATGTAAGCACTAGAACTACCACCATCAGCAACTATGCAGTCTATTGATGTCCCTGCATCACCACAACAACAAATAAAATTAGGACAGATGATGGGGGAATAACAAAAAAAAGAAAAGTTGGAAGTGTTAACCATCAGAACTAATGGATCATGGTATTTACATCAGAACTAAATTTTCTCTGAATTATGATTGTAATGATGCTCTTGATATATTTGAAATGATGGTAGAGTAAGGGTTGGAGCATTTATCTAATATTCTCATGACATAGACATCACTTCTGGTTAAGTGTATGAAACAGCATTTTGTAGATGCCTTAGTAGTAAATATCATATTAAAGAACACAGAGAGGGGAGGAAGTTATGTAGGGAAATGAACGTGTTTGGCTCTTCCACTCTCTACACAGAAGAGCAAAAGAAAATTCGATAAAATTACATGGGAATTGTTTCCTTGTAATTTATCATAGGAAATTAATTATATATACTACAATTACGAATGGTGTACTCTTCTTGTGTTCTCAGCAAAATCTATAAGACTTAACTAACATTGATCAGTCAATAATGAAAATGAGATGGAAAGTGGAGGCAATCGGACTTTATGTTGACTGAAACCCCCCAACACCCCCCCCTCTTCTCTCTTTTCCAATAGAGACAGAATCCAAAATCTAAATCTTATATAGAGAAAATCTGAACCCAAGCCTTCACCTCTATTTCAAGAAATACATGAACCTACTGAAAACCCAGAACCCAAATGAACACATTCATTTGCACAGCATATAGAGAAAATCTGTGACAAAATAGCAGAAGATCACGAAACTATTGGAAACACAAATCTCCACACAAGGGTTTAACAGCGGTAGTATTTAAACCGCTGAATCCAAAATCGGAAGTTCTTCGTTCTTCTCCTCTTGGCATTAGAAAAACTTGAGACACGATGAGGTATTATTCTCTAGTAAGATTTGGGATTTCAGCGGGTTTAAATCCTACAGCTGTTGGATGCGACCCTGTAGGGACTCTCTCAGACCGATCTCGTTCTTCTCCTCTTTGCGTCAAAAAAACTTGAGACTCGATGAGGTATTTTCCTCTAATAATATTTGGGTCATTTCTCATTTTGGATTGAATACCCTCCATTGAAGGAATCTGCAAAGGACGAATACTGAAAATATTCCACAACTAGCAACTCGTTTTTATTTTATTTAATTTATTTATTTATTTTTATGTAAGGTATTGAAGTTCATCCCTTAATCGTCATCCTCAACAGAGATAACAAAATATGTTACAAGCAATGGTTGCAAATAAAAAAAATTAGCATTGCATTTGTCATGCATGGGTTTTTAATTGGATCTCTGCATAGGCGCCTTCTCTGTATGAACTATGAATAGTGATTTGTGCTTCAAGATTTCTGTCCATTCATGGTAATAACATGTGAGTTGTACACTTGTACCAGTTCTACTGAAGGTAAATTTGTGCCAAAACATGGGGAAAAGAAAGTCAAGGGCAAAGCCAGCTCCAAATGAGAGGATGGATAAGCTTGATAGTGTCTCCAGCTGTCCTTTCTACAATCATGGAACCAGTGTTGAGTGCCGCATGTAAGTGACAGTAAAATTCAATTGCCCTACTTTTCCTTTTTTCCTGCATACAAGGCATGCATTGACCTGAGGCAGTCCACTGACTTTAGGGGGCTTTGCTATAGGATATATAGATGCCACACCTGCCATTCATCTGGTAGGTTTGAGACATCTTAATTGTGGGACAACCTTTAATCAGACTTAACTTGACGGTTCAACCTTCCAATATATATGTGTAGACAGCCTAAAATTTGACAGGGGAAAGAAAAGCAAGTCATTTTCATTTAGTCCATGGTCAGTATTTCAGCTCAACAGCTCTTACCTCATTTAATGTAGGTGCTTTCTAGGTCTCAGTTGTTTTGCCATGCCACTGTTTCCATATTCAACATCTCTCATTCACATGGCATTTTGTGTTTACATGTACCTAGAGAGGGTTTTTCTTTTGGGGGATTGGGGGAGTTCTTTTTTTTTTTTTTTTTTGTGGTGGGGGGTGGGGTTGGGGTGGGGTGGGGTGGGGTGGGGGAGGGGTGTTAATGCCCCTAATGATCCTTAAGAGGTTAAGTTGCCTGGAACTGATCTCCGGAAAATTTGTTATGCAATAGGCAGTGAACTGCTCCCATTAACCTCTGCATTAATCCTGGTAGGAGTACTGAGTGAGTCATTTGTATAACCTGTACTGTATGGAGTTTGGAGAGTGCACTCCATTCAGAGCAATTGGCCTTTGTGCTACAATCTAAAGTCCACTTTCCCATCCCTAATCTGCTCTATCATGTATACTGCTATTGGCCTTTCTGCTACAACCTAAAGTCCACTTTCCCATCCCCAATCTGCTCTATCATGTGTGCTTTGTGATTTGTTTTCTCATTGTAAACTTAATCTATTTTTGGTTATGTGATTAAAAGATTATAATGATTGTGGTGATATGAAAAATTTAAATGGGGAAGCCATTTGCCAGATCTGTCAAGAAAGTTTCAGAACAATCATCACTGATTTGTGTTCAGCAGTAGCTTCATAGGGCAAATTATTTTTAAACATCTAGAGTAGTAGCTCCACACATATTTCTAAGATGCACTTCTTATATCCCTTTATTCTACTATTTGAAAGTTTATATTATATACCAAAAATCAATGTAGGCAATGAAATAAGATATCAGCATGAGTATTACCATCGGCATTGATTGTATATTATGGCATTGATTGTATATTATATGCAACACAACAAAGCAAAAGATTGAAAGTTTGAAAATTCCATACCCTAAATTTTTTTATCAAAATGGATTTTTTCATCCATTTCAGTTTATGAAAAATTCATATACAAGTGAAAAGATTAAAATCTTGATCTTGGAATTCTCTCAATTTCTGACATTCCCAGTACCAACCTCCTAATCTTAAACTTCAATCACCTACTTTCTTGACTGTAATCTGGCAGTACTCCCTAATTGTCGGCAAGATGAAAGAAAGGGCTCTGCATATACAGGATAACATTGAATCAAGATTATTCAATGTCAATGTGAAAGAATATTACAAGAAAGACAACAAAAGCTTACTAGAAATTCCATGGAGGCCAGAAAATTGGACAAATGCAAGAAACCGAGAACCAATGTAAAAAACGATCGAAGAAGATCAAGAATTAGGACAGAGTGTTTTTGGAAAAAAAAGAAAAAAAATATGAAGAATCCTCTAATAGCGTCGCCCAGTTCTTCCTCCGAGGATTAGCAGAACGAGGTGAATACAAACGTCGAATACAATCCGAAAGATATCACTGCATAATTCGAATACAGAATTTAATTAAATAATAAAAAATGTTATAAAGGATCGACAAAAAAGAAAAACAAAAAATAGACACTACCTTATTATACGCCAGGGTAGATTAAACTTCTATATTGACTTCTGCTCCATTCATATTCTAGTCTTTTTGCCGAACCGTCTATCTGATCTTCAGCTCCGTCCGTCCCATCTTCTTTCAAATCGACTGTGTGTTCTTGATCAACTCCATAAGTAATATTCCTTCTGCCACTCCAGCTTCTTTAAAACTGTCTGTCTCTTTCTTGTCTCAGCTATCTATACTTTATGAATGTCTTGTTTTTAATATCGAAAAACAAATAAAGTTTCAAAAAGTTTAAAAATGAAATTCAAAATTTTGGTTTAAATTTTATGGGAAATTTAATTTCAATTTTGTTTTGAGTTGGATATGAAAATGAATATGGATATAGATAGTGAAATGAATATAGATATGAGTATGGATACATACCTATTCGTGTACCCTTTTAGAAGGGTGGTGACTTATACCTTTTGGTATGAAGAGGTGCACCCATACCTTTTGGTAGTGACCCTTGAGAGGTATTTGTCTTCTATAAATAGAGGATGTTGCCTCATTCCAAATTACTCAAGATTTGAATACAAAGTTCATGTCTCTCTTCCTTCTTCTTCTAACTCTTTCTCTCTCTCTACTCTGATTTATCGATAGAGTCTGTTCCATCCTTGTTTTAAAGGATTGTTAACTTTAGCCGTCGGGTCTGCATACACCTAACAGTGAGTGCACACTGGGTGGGTGTCCTTTTGAAGGGCTGTTTTATCTTGGAGGTTGGTTTGCAGGGACCCGTTGCACCGTATAAGGGGCAAACACAATCTTAAGGAGAATGTATCAACACGACTCAGTCCTAATTGTTTCCTGATTAACACCGTATAAGGTATGTGTTTAGATTTCATTATATTATATTATATTTGTTCAGATTCTTAATCATATGGTTTGATTGTTGATATTATCTTTAATATCATTTTCTTATTAGATAGTCTTAAATAATATATTTTCCTTGTGGTGCTAATATTTCTAACAATTCTTAAGATTGTGATTAAGACTTATAAGTGAGACCAACATAAAATGTAGAGATTAAGTTCGGATTGTTTTCCTCTTCTCAAGTCCAATGCCATGGAAACAGTAGTTTATTTTATTTTATAAGTGATATCATCAAGTCAAATCTTAATCCTTTTTATCCGATCTGACCGGATTGTTGTGATTAATACTGTGTATATACATGATCGATTATATGAAAATAACTTGAGTATAGTGGATATATTGAAACGTCTTCATTGCTTGTCATTCTTCTGCATTTATAAGATAAGATGGGAGACTTGCGTGTTTTGGTGGTGGCTCCTTCCTAAGGAACGGTTGTTCCTTATTGAAGTTATTTAATTAATAAAAATATTAAGCGTTTTTCTTATTAAAAGGTGTGTCCATTAGGAAATGAGACTAATCCGGAACCACCTAACTTATTACCCCTGTCCTATGGGGTTGTACCGTTGTGATTAGTGACTCACCAATGGGATTATTTATTAGTTTATGAAATTTTTTTATTAATTAGAATGTCACCTCTTACGGTTGAATATAATAGTTCAATAGTATTATATGTTAGTTTTAAATTTTCTTCATTTGAAAATGACTATAACTGGAACTCGTTAGCTGTAATTGTGTGATGTTTTAGACACCACTGATGTTTTAAATTTTCTTCATTTGGAAATGACTGTAAGTGGAACTCGTTGGCTGTAATTGTGTGATGTTTTAGACACCACTGATGTGAAAAATAAACAAATAGATAAAATGTCAGTACCTTATGAAATGAAAGATTCCCTTTTACTTTTGGTTTTGTTGTAATGTTTTTCTTTCATATTTACTCACGACAAAAAAAAAAAAAAAAAAAAGAAGGAAAGTCGAAGAAGGGTGGTTTCGGTCTTTGATTTTTGAAAAGTCATGATGAAGTGTGAGTAATCGATATCCACTTTGTTAATTGATTGTTTGGATTGAACGGTTGCTTCGTTTGGATTTATGACTGATTTTTATAAATATATATGACTGTTATATATTGAAATGGTTTACATGGGAAAAGAAGGAGATTTTTTATAATAAAATATTTTCTTAAATATCTATGGGCATGATCTTCCTTGTAGGGATGTGAAGGAAAAAAAAAAAACAAATTTCTGCCCAAAAGGTGTGGTGTATGGGTCTATAAAATGTGTCGGTTATATGAACATTTTATCTTTATGAGACATAATATCTAAAGAAGGATCAAGAGTTAATCGTTGGGTTGGTACAAGTTTTTGTTACTAATTTTGATGTACATATGAATAAATCAATATGTTCCATGATACGTGTATGGTTGATTTTGCCAGTTGTTTATGGACAACTATGTAGGTGTTTGAATTAGCCCATTTATATGTTCTAGCTTTGTAGGCTTCAAAGCTTCAGCCAATTTCTTGAATTATTTTATTGTTTGGTTGGATGTGTACCCTTGTCTCTTGAGCTTTCTTGTTTATTCATGATCCAGTTTATTTATTGGCAATGGAAGCCAAGTGAAGAAATTTGAGTTTAACCAGGTTACTCTCTATATATTAATGCATAGAAAAAAAAATGATATATTTTAATAAGTACATGTGTTTACTTAGAAATTATTAAATGATTTTTATGCAAGTAAATCACTTTGATTTAAAACTTAATGTTTTTATGTGCATACATTGTGTGGATTTTAAGTCCTGAGGGTTTGAGTTAGCCCATTATCTTAAATCCCACTTGTTAGATGCGTGTTTTCAAGTACATGGATAAAAGCTTGACTGTTCTTTTTATGTCACTGTGTGTTATGTTTATATATGTTGATTTTAAATGTTTATCTTGGATGCCATGGGACCTAGTTTGATCTAGAAGGGCATATTTCCCAAGACTTTTTGCCATGCCTGTATATATGATGGCTTGTGTACACATATAGATGGATTCATGTTCTGAACATCTGTTGGGTATATAGTCAATAAATTAATTCTGGTCAAACTTGGACCTAAGTTAATCTATTCTTGTTTACATCCCTGATGTATGAGCTGCAGAGTATTCATTTTTTATGGAATGTGTCACCACCTTGGGTAAGAAGTTCGAAGTCAAGAACTTTGATTATAATAATTGTTGGTTATCTATTCTTGTGTGTATGGTCTTATATGATATTTTCACCATATCAATATGAATTAATAATACGAATATTTTGAATACTTGTTTTTGCATTTTGATCAATGTAATGATCATTAGTTACATGGATACATTTCTTTTGGCCATGTAATGAAAAAAAAAAAAAAAAAAAAAAACTGTCTATGGTTCTGTTAGGATGTTAAACGCTTAATCCTTGTACCAGTTGCACACTTGGAGCATAACCAGTTGTCTTACGTGCATGGTTGTCTGGTGCTTATCAATGGTGTTTTATTTTACCTTTGATTTTATTTCCTAGGTTGCTTTAGGCTTCTTCAGCTTATATGTTGGTTAACTAAAGGGAATTTGACAAATGAATTATGGAAGCATTTTTTTTTTTTTTTATGGATTATGGAATCTAATTGTTTATTCTGTTTCATATTTTGAAAAATGTTTATTTTCATGTCATAGACTTTGAACCTTTGTTAGGGTAAAATAAGAGGATATATTATTATTTTGAGAAGGAAGGTTTATTGTATTCCATGTGCATCATATTTATAGATAACATATATAAATTGAATGCTTATTATTTGCATATGGTCATATAAGGTTGGAAATTTCTTAATTGGATTTGAGAAGTCCAAGGGTTGGCAATCAATGCCTTAATACCAAATTTATTTGATCCGGTTAAACATCATATGTGAAGTAATGTGTTTAGTAAGACACATAAGTCACCTTGTGTGAATGTTGGTGTCTTTCTAAGGGAGCATTCCTTAAGAATAGCTCTAACCGGTTTGTCTTATCTTATATGCAATGGGTTTGTCATGATGGGTTTGAAACAGATTTATTTTATCGAATAAAATAAAATAAAATGGTTAACAGATAAGTGAGTAACTAATATAGATTGTTGTATATTTAAAATCAGTTACCTTGATTCTGTTTGACAAATCATAAAATCGATAGTGAATTTTCATTTTGTGTTATCATTATTAATCATATGGTTAATGGTTTGTAACATGGTTAAAGGTTTGTTTGATTTATAATTTTATTATTTGTTACATGATTATAAGGTGCATTGGTTATATAGACAGTTTAATTGTCATGAGAGAATACTGTTTCATGTACTTAGAAAATAAGTTAATTATTAATTAAACAATTGGAATGATTATATGATTGAGACTCATGATTAACTAGACTTTAATCAGCCTAAGTGAATGATAGTAAAAGTTGTAGGACCAAAACAGTTAGTCTAATCAGATTTGAATATGAGATTCTTAGCATAATGATCATTTTTAGAGACTATTAAGGTCTAAAATGCATGGATGTTGTTTATTAACCATAGATATGATATATCAAGATATATGTTGAATTATGGTTAATATAGAAACATGAGATGCAAGGAATTTTACATGGATAAATGAAATGATAATGTACCTTATAATATTCAAAGTTCTTATAAGTTTGAGTACGAAAAACCCAAAATTGTGGGGGTTATATAAGAATACATAGTTACTGCATAGAATCATTAATATCTATTTAGACATGGAATCTAGAAGACAAGCCTAGATTCGAAAAGATCACCTTGATTCAAAAGGAGATGACTATGATGGTAAGATTCCACCATGGATAGTCAAGTATGACTACAAAGTTAAGTCGGGATTAGGGTCAATGACTAAAATCTCGATAACAGATATATGACGAAAACCAAAATTGATTATGCTACTTTAAGAAGTATATTTAACGGCAAAAGATTACAAATAAGATAAATATGACTTTGTCAGGTTTATAAAATGTCTAAGGACATCTAAGACATGTAGGTCTTAGGCGGTTATACAATATATCTGGAGAAGCTAATGGAATAGCGCGCCTTTGACATAACTCAGTACTGAAATTTTTTTATTGATATAATTATTTAGCTTCTGACTACTAAAGTGGTATACATCTAAAGGAATGAGCTTGAAGCCTGTGGCATAAGTCATGTGATGGAAACCTAACCTATGTGAGAGGAGATCCCTGAAATTAGGTTCAATGGGTAAAAACGAAGTCACGTAGATGACTTGTTTAGTACTATCATAATATTACTCATTCTGATTAGATGGTAAGATAGTACTCACCACAATGAATAGAGGATGAATCTCAAAGATTCTTAATCAAGTCAAAGTTATCCTAGCAAAATATGGGGGTGTGTTAACTGTGGTGCACACTATGGGCTGACCTTATTGAATGTAGGAAGTGGAGCCGCTTTCAATGAGAGTTTTAAGGGTGAACTTTCACAAACATTTATAAACCAGGATAGGGACAAGGCCGGTTTAAAAATATGTCCACCATTAAGGGATTTTTCGAGGGTCGGACTGTAAGAGGTGGCTGGTAAGTCAGTCGGCTACACCAATAAGGAAAGGATCAAGGAGCAAGCTTCACCCGTACTCTGTAGCGTGGCCTATCAGACCTAGTGTAGATTCAAGTCGACAGACATCTGCAACGACGTCGCTTACAGTTCTCATGAGGTTAACAGTCTGATTCTGGTTTTATCAATCTTTTTGAAACTTGTGGGGGATTGTTGTTTTTAATATCAAAAAACAAATAAAGTTTCAAAAAGTTTTAAAATGAAATTCAAAGTTTTGGTTTAAATTTTGTGGGAAATTTAATTTCAATTTTGTTTTGAGTTGGATATGGAAATGGATATGGATATGGATAGTGAAATGAATATGGATATGGGTATGGATACATACCTATTCAAGTGTACCCTTTTAAAAGGGTGGTGACTTATACCTTTTGGTATGAAGAGGTGCACCCATACCTTTTGGTAGTGACCCTTGAGAGGTATTTGTCTTTTATAAATAGAGGATGTTGCCTCATTCCAAATTACTCAAGATTTGAATACAAAGTTCATGTCTCTCTTCCTTCTTCTTCCAACTCTCTCTCTCTCTCTCTCTACTCTGATTTATCGATAGAGTCTGTTCCATCCTTGTTTTAAAGGATTGTTAACTTTAGCCGTCGGGTCTGCATACACCTAACAGTGAGTGCACACTGGGTGGGTGTCCTTCTGAAGGGCTGTTTTATCTTGGAGGTTGGTTTGTAGGGACCCATTGCACCGTATAGGGGGCAAACACAATCTTAAGGAGAGTGTATCAACACGACTCAGCCCTAATTGTTTCCTTGATTAACACCGTATAATGTATGTGTTTAGATTTCATTATATTACATTATATTTGTTCGGATTCTTAATCATATGGTTTGATTGTTGATATTATCTTTAATATCATTTGCTTATTAGATAGTCTTAAATAATATATTTTCCTTGTGGTGCTAATATTTCCAACAGACTGATTTTCCACAACCTCAAGTAGAGGTTGAGGTTGTGGTGCCTGAGCTTCAGCCTCATATTCTGGCGCCGGAGGTTCTTCGTCAGCCATTCTGAGCTACCAATTTCGTGATTGAATTTCAGGGGTGAATTTTTGTGGCGGGGCTTATAGGGTTCTTTCCCATGTTTTCTTCTCCAAAAGCACGAATACTGATAACGAGAGCACAATCAGAAGAAACACTGACAAATGGGAATAATGAATGTAAGCTGATAATCAGACCATCTGGAGAGATTCCATTTATATATATGGTTACTTAGTTTTTTTTTGGGAGGGGAAGATGCCGTTGATTAGTTACCTCGTTTCAAATGCAGCTTTCGAGCAGCACAGCTTACGATGTTGGCTAGTTACTTCGTTTGCTCAGCTTTTAGAAACAGGATCCAAATCCTCTCCCGCGGTATGTGGGAATTGCGGCTGATTCAAGGATTGGAGTTCGACCAATGTACATACCAATACATCGGAATGTGTATTGGCTGAAATCCGATCCTTAGCAATCTGCAGATTGGCAAGAGAGAATTTCTATCCAAACAGAAACATGATTGCTAATTGCCATTTTATTGAGCTGTCTTCTAAAGGTCCTTTCTACATAGAATAATTAGAGATGAATATCCTAATATCGGCTGTAAGCTGGACAAGGAAGGTATTTGCAAATATAAAATGGAGAGACAGATTCAATGAGACGATTGTCTATGCCCGTCACTCAATTGGACCCGACCATACCCTGATCATTATTGATACGGCAGGGGGTGTCTCGAAAGGTAGAAGGCTATTTCGTTTTGAACCTATGTGGCTTCAACACCTAGACTATCCTAGAGCTGCTGCTAATGGTTGAAAGGACCCTCCACTGGAACTATCAAATATAGTAAACATGTTTTTACGAAATGGAATGCTAAGGTTTTTGGAAATATCTAAGAAGAGATAAGGAAACTTAGTCAAGAGTTTGAAAATGTTACATTAATTTTCTAATCCGTAGACCAAGGATTTGATGTTTTATGTTTGTCCAAGACTCCAAGCATGAATCCATATGGAGAGAGAGAGAGAGAGAGAGAGAGAGAGAGAGAGAGAGAGAGAGAGAGAGAGAGCATTCTATGGTGGCCTATAAGGGTGTCAAAAATGAAACCAATTCGTATATCGTAATTGTACTGAACCGTTGTAAACTGAAACCATAAAATCGATTATTAAATGGTTCGATTCTAGTTTTAGAAACGAAACCGTTTAGTTAAAAGGTTCGATTTTGGTTTCAATAATTAAACTGTTTAAACTGATTATTTGGAATTGCTAAAACCGACTAAACCTTTACTTTAATACATTAGTATTAAATGTCTATATTTATAGAAATAATATATTTTAATGCTTTTCTATATGGTACACTTTCATATATGATTAAAATTATTTTAATGATATCCTTGGCTTTCCCTCTACTTTATTCCTAACTCTCTTCCATTCCCTCCCGACAATGAAATCGTTTAAAAATCGAAAAACCAAAACTGATTAATAATCGATTTTGGTAAGACTTTTGAAACCATTTATAAATGGTTCGATTTTGGTTTTACTCATTACACACCGAATCAGAATCGAACCGCATCGTTAAACCAAAATCGCACTGTTTAACACCCTTAGTGGCTTACAATATACATTTGTTATGACTCACAATCCATATCCCACCTTAACAAGTAATAAAGTAATGAGTTTAGAAGCAATTATGAGGAAGTGACAGCCTTTAATCCCACATCGGTTACATGTAGAAGACAATAAGATTATTATACGATATGGAATTAATCGATTCATTACTCATTGAAGATGCAGGTTAAGATACGGATACGCGCTTATTAAACACGTTTTAAATGACAAGGCTTGGAGTATGGAGTATTTTAAAGTATTTTTGAGGTCAATACGATAATACACATATTAAACGGCGGAGTATGGTACGCGTTTAAAACAAGTTTTAACTTACAAATGTTCTGATTAACCTCAATTCTTCATTAAGCCGAGCGAGTTAGGCCAAATTTGCAAGATTCATATGCTTGATGGTGGAACAATTCAATTCTGACTAAATAATAAAGATTAATCTTGTACCCGATTACAAATTTTTAAACCCTTGCTTGATTACTATCAATAAAAATATAGCTTAACCTCACCCAGATGTGAATGCATGTTACTAAATATATATTTTCCATGATGTTAAGGAAAGAATTTCCTTAATGTGCACTTAGATTTGCTAGCTATCTCACAAGTGACATAGAAATTTATAGATAGGTGGACCCCAAGTTCTACAAAACCCAAAATTTGCAAACTGACATAATAAACAATTTTAAATTCTAGAAAACTACCAAAAGCGTGCATAGGAGTATAAGGGGTGGATGGATATACATGAGGGAATCTGGCATCATATGGGAGGTTAATGATTAAATTTGAGGCTGAAATTTAACATCAGTATATTCACACTATTCCCTCAATATTCTTTTTTTTTTCCGCTATAACCCAAATATATTAAGGCATGAAAATAATAAATACAAGGCACATCCTTTTGGAAGAAAACTTCTGCCTTTGGCATTGCTATAAACAGGGGTTTTCCAAGATGATAAAAAAAAACTATTGAAATCTATATATACGTTTGTGTGAAGTATCCCTCCCTACCCACAAAGTGAGGGCAAATATCACATAGGATAATCTGTCATGAAACCATTCCATTCCCTCGATATTCAAGGATCATATTTTGCATATCACTTTCCAAGTGGCAAAACTAGTTATGCCTGTTAAAAGGTTCTTTCCTAAACAATAATTAGGGAAAACTTTTCGCATATAAAAGAAATAAAAGATGGTATTTGAGAGTTCAGACATTTATATCAATAATTATTCCCCAACTTTGAAGCAACTTAGGGGAGAAATCTCTATAAAGAGTGTGGTTTCGGTTAACAGTTTGATTCGGTGCATAATATAGTAGAATCAAAATCAGACGGCATATTAAACGGATTCAAATTCCTTATCAAAATCATTATTAATTGACTTTGATTATTTGGGTTTTAAACTGTTTTCCTAATGGAAGGAGGAGAAAAAGATATTATGAAAATTATCTCTCCAAAGAGTTAACAACAAAATTCCCGAAGGAAACAATCAGAAAACTCAATGTGTTATCAATTTCTTTTTCTAACATATCTTCTTGCTGTATCTTTACTATTAAGAGGTTTGGTACCTAACCAAGAAGATGTAGGTATACTGATAGGGACTGCATGATGGAGAAGAAGAGGAGATGAGAGGAAGAAGTGCAGGATAAAAATTATTCCACACTTAAAATACTGAACAAATCTATTATTCTACAATTTATTATGCCTAGTAGTTACCAAACAACATTTTATTTTTTATTTTTATCAAAAAATGATTTTTGATGAATAGATGAAAAGAAAAAAGAAAAATGATACCAAGGAGAGCCTATAGGCCGGCTCGACCAGGGGTATAGGCTTGGTCCCAAAATTGACACCACTAGTTGGGAGATGGAGTTGCATGGTAGCTTCGGCTATCTCTTTCACAAAGAAAGATGGAGAAATCAATTTATATTTATGTTAGAGTCATATATAATAAATCATTTATGAGAATAAATTATGAATCATAAAAATAAGGGAAAATTTCACTACCACCCAAATACTTAGACAAAAATCACCTACCACCTAAGAATTTAAAAAACATCACCTACCACCAAAAAATCACAAACATTTATCAAATAGACCCAAAGCTTGAAGATGGAACCGTTAGATCCTGATGTCAGCGGTTAACAAATTTTGGTTTGACATTAATACCCTTACTGTAAAGGAAAAAGTGACTTTACCCTTTAGTTAATTTTTTATCCTACCCCCAAATCATTCTTCTTCCTCTCTGTTTCTCTGCAACATTTTATCAAAAAAGAAAAAAATCCTTTGCAACAAAAATTAGGGAGCAATCAATAGATTGGCCACCAATAAAGCCGCCCCAAAGAATACAGTTGCAGAAAAGGGTAACAATTGGCAAAGGCCCACTTCTTACTGAAGGTATAAATGGAAGGCGTTCCGATTAGCCAGAAATTGGACCTGTTTGCTACCATAGTTATGACGGCTTATAATCACCACTCCTGTCCACATGTTTAGGATCACCATTCTCTGTAAGTTACTATTTAAATACTGCCCATATATATCTGAACTTCGTGTGCCTTTATGGGCTGTTTGATAAAACTTCAAATCTGGGAATCTTACTTCTGGTTCAAATTTCTACTTCTGCTTCAAAAGGATTCAGGAGTATATGGGAGTAGAAACATGTTTGTTAACCTAATTTAGTCATGGGCTCTGGAATGATAGTGGTGGGTGGTGGCACTAGTGGTGAGTGGTGATGGTTGGTAACAGTGGTGGTGGGTGGGAGGTGGTGGAGAAAGGGTGGTGGTGGTGGCGGTGGCGGGGGGTGGTGGGTGATGGTTGGTGGTGGTGGCGGTGGGTGGTGGTAGATGGTGGTGGCGGTGGTGGGTAGCTGGTGGTGGTGGCGATGGTGGGTGGTGGTGGTGCGGGGTGGTAAGGGTGGGTAGTGGTGGTTGAGGATGGTGGCGGTGGTGGGTGGTGGTGGCAGTGGTAGTGGTGGGTGGTGGGTGGTGGTGGTTGTGGTGGTGGTGGTTGGTGGTAGTAGTGGTGTGGGGTGATTCTTTCTATTCCAAAATTATACTCTGTAGTAAAAAATCATCTATTTGATGCTCCAAAAAAATGGATTCTAGAGTCTATTTGGAGTCAGTTCACTCCAGGATTCTCCAGAATTTGAACCAGGTTACCAAACAGAATTCTACTCCATTAATGCTCCAGAAGCTAGAATCTGGATTCTGGAGTGTTATCCAGCACCCCCTTAATTTCCCTTTTTGTATGTTCGTTTCTTCTGTTACAAAGCTAAAAAGGTTTCCCGTTTTGTTTGATTTCCTTTTAGAATTTTCAGTAATGGCGTCTCTGATTGGGATGTAGAGAATTGTGTACAACAAAGAAATCAGGAATTACAGTGAAAGACAAGGCAAAGGAGGCTTATTGAACAACTGGTGGGACGAGATCAACAACTCCGAAATATGGTAGGAATACATCTTCTATGCTCTCTTAGCCATTTACTCAGTCATCTCCCTTGTCGCCCTTGTAAAAATCCTTCTCTATTTCCTCTTGCATTACGTCTAATTTTTCAATTTGGTTTGCTTTTTTATTGTACATTGTAATATCGTCAAGCTTGTTGTAAGTTAGAAGAGAAATTTCTGCAATCCATTTGAGGAGATACTTGGTAATGACCCAATTTGAGGATGCATTTTCCAATTTCCTTCAGCTCACATGAGAAAAGGGAGAACAATGAGGGAGAAAGGAAGGACGGGAAAGGGGAAAATTGTGAGGGAGAGATGAAGGACTTGAGGGTTTCCGGAGAAGAGGGAAGAACGAAATCAAATTTTCAAGGAGGAAGGAGGAAGAAGGGTATACACATCTATAAAAAATTTCAACTCTTTTCTGTCAGTTAGGGGGGTAGCGTTTGAGATTTTTGGGTGGTAGGTGGTGTTTTTAAAATTCTTGGGTGGTAGGTGATTTTCATCGAAGTATTTGGGTGGTAGGTGAACTTTTCCCTAAAAATAACTATTTAATACCACTAAACATAAAGAAGTAATAATAGATTATCACAATAATAATAAACACTTTTTAATATATTTGTAGATTTTAGATTATATCAATTTATTTTAAATATAAATAAATACCATAAATCATATTAAACAACTATATATGTCATAATATACTATATAATTAATTCTATAATACATATCAAAGAGAGACTTCAAAAACTACTATTCTTTTATTAGAATTAATTAATCCATACTTTGGAGACCAATTCTGTCAATAGAGTACACAATTCAATTGAAGCTACATAATTTCTCTCCTATATTTTTAAGAGGATTTTTTAATGTCATTTGCATGTTAGAGAACAAGTATGCGAATGATATTTGAGAATGATTTCTTCTGTGTCAATTGATAGTAATAGTATACATGGACAAGTGCGTATATCATAACCCATTCTGAAGAATCAAACGTGATATTCGGGTCAACCCTTGTGGCCCCCGAATACATCCAAGATCGCTACATAATTACATAATAAATCTCATAGTTTACATATGCAATATCTACAATAATCAAGAAGCAATAATAATGTAGCAGAAACATTTAAATACTGACAGATGTAACTAATGACACCATATCTCATACTATGTATCATATTATCCATTACAAAGCAATTGTACCTTCTCAAAATACTACTATATTCATATACAGACCTCTTTGTCTATCAACAAAGATAATCATAAAATTCAGAGTAGATCAGGAAAGGGGATAAGTAAGGGGAGGGCTACATCGCACATAGACGTAGTCGCTGCAAACGCAGCCCTAAACCGTGCTGCCCACCAACATCCTCGGTACCAGCAACTACACTAGCAAAATGGGACTCTATAAAATCAGCAATAGATAAGTCACCTACAGAAGGATCTAACAAACAGTGTCGACACAAGGGTGAGTGTCACACCCCAATTCTGGTATAATTAGAATGGTGTGATGAACCGCTAATAAATCAACGGTTCACCCAAGATCTCGTATAGGTCGTACCCACCATATCAAACCAAACACACGTTCCACATTAATAATTAAAGGTAATAAATAAATAAGCGAAAGTCTTACAGATAATGAACTGAGAATCTAATAGTGATAAATAAGTATATAATCCAATTATCTTCAAACCACAAGATATAAAAATAAACAATCAATTACATATTTGATGTTCAAATTATAACTAAACTTAAGCAAAAACACACTGGTTGCGCTCGCATGATGAATCATGCGCATCTTCTTCAGCTTCTACGTCCATCGCAGCAATGTGTCCATACCTCGGAGCAATCATATATTTTTCAACAGTAGGACTTGCATCATCAACTAAAAATATTCGACATCGAAAGGGTGAGCACACATCACGGCTTAGTGAGCAAACAAAATATTACAATAAACATATGTATGCATTCAATTCATATATTTGGTATAGTTTTTAAGTTTGCAATGTGCTATAAAAAAGGTTTAGTGGCCACCGCACCTTTATACACGAGTGTGTGAATCCGCCCAATGGATCAAACACCATTTCCGTCCCACATACACCCACTATGGAATAGAGATAGAACTAAAGTGTCTGGATCAAACATTGCCAACACTTCCCCTGATGCGCTACCCATACCAACACGTAAGTCCCTATTGGTGAGGGCTCGCAAACTGGGCTCGCAATTAACTAATCCTAGTGCCAAATAATGTATCCAAAGCCTCACCCTAGCATCCCTCAATACGTCCATAGAAATAGAGCTAAGGCCCCCCGACAGAGTCAGAGACCACACGGTCCGAGACCACCTCCCTTGATGCCTTACAATGTAATAGTTCTGCTAAGGTAATGACGATATGATGATGTCAGTGGGCAAGACTTGAGTAGAGATAGAGCTAGAGTCTGGTGATGAAGTCGAAGACCACCATGCCACGTCCTCCCCCTGATGCTCCACTCTCATCCAACACACCAACCACACACATATATTCACATGCCTATTCCTAGCATCATCATCATCATCATGTTGTAAGTAAATAAAATTAAATATGCATGAACAGTAATAACAGAAATATTAGAAGACATGTGAGATGCACATTACAAGCATACACGCATAGAATCAATTGGAATTGGACTCAATAAAAATAAACACTTTGTTATTATCCAATTAGTTTAGGTCTTGTTCCCTCACCTGTTAGCAATACTCGACGTCCTTTCAAGCCTTGAAATTCTCTTTGAATTAATTTAACAACCTAAAAGTTATATGAATTTAAGTTAGGATTCATATGTGACATGTTACAGTAGTCGAAAATCAAAACAGAGCACTGATAGGTGTCTGATTAGTCCTATGGTCTCATGCTGTATCGACCTTACTGTCTACGGTCGATACCCTACAGTTGCATATGGTGTGACCGTAGCTGCGACCATATGATTTCTGAAATCTTCCTGAACACCTATGGTCGATCCACTGGTCATCCTGGTCATGCTATGGTTGATCGTAGCTGCAACCTTGAGATTCTTGGCCACAGTCTACATGAAATTCGAGTTCTTGCTGGTTAATTCTTCTGTTCTTCAACGGGGTTTATTCTAAGGTCATCCTATGACCATCATTAGTAATTTCTTATCAATCTTAACCATCAAATTCACTCCTCATGTTTTTTCTTGGGATTTTTTCAAGGAAATCACATAGATCATAATAGGTTGATATTGCCTATCTTCCATAGAAGTCTTATACTTAGAGGTTACATCTCTAGAGATTCGTTTCATACCTTTGCTTGTGATAGAGAGCCAATCTCTTATCAACAAATTCTTCCCCTTATCTTTTTCTTCTTCTCATTCTCTTCTTTCTCTTCCTTCTGTTTCTCTAGGGTTTACTAATGTTCTAAAAAAATGAAAAAGGGGTGAGGGACGTCTTTTATATAGAGAAAAACTCTCCATATAAAGTCATCTTTCAATTGGGAAAGCAATCCCTTAGTTTAGGAAAGTTTTCAAAACACAAAGTCTGATTTGGGTTCTCACGGTCGATCATACAGTCGCATAAACCGTCGATCATAGGGTCAAAATATCGATCGTGGGGTTCTGGATTTGAGATTTTTGGTTTCCTTCCTTATGGTCGACCATACCTTCCTAGGCATGCGACCTTAGATATGTTTTTAGTGTTTTTAACTTGATTCTCATACCTGGTTTGTGATCTATCTTCACACGCTCGGTCCACTTGGTCCAGGAATGATGGAAAAACCTGACACGACAAGGTTAGACCAAGTTAGTAGAGTGCGGGTCTTACAGTGAGCTCACATCCCAACTCAGTGACAAATCTAGTATTACATGCAATGCAACATACAACATCGAATGACATGAAATGCAATTTATTTTATATTAGGTTTTGGGTTCGTGTTACTATATTCTGGGCGAAGATAGAAGAAAAATATATGATCTCTGATAGCAAAACAAACACCGAAAAAATGGTTTTATGGTAAAATTTTCATTTTCATTGGTTTTACGTTGAAACAAACAGAACCATTGTAAAATCTGGTTTATCCCATTTGTAAACCTAGTTTTCTCCTTTGAGATAGACTTGTTCTTTCCTTGATCCGAAGTTTTTTTCTTGTGAGCTGAAATGTGGCTTGCCTCATGTTTGAATCTAATTCACCTCTTTATGATCAAATCTGATTCAGTTTAAATTGGCTTGCATTCAAACCTTGTTTAAATTGAGTTTGCTCATTCTTGTGTGGTCAAATCTAGTTTGGTCTTATTCATTTATTAGATTATGATTTATGTTAAGACCATTCTAGATGTTTGACCTATATGCTTATATTCGGTTCAATCACATAGTAGGCTTGATTTATTTGTGATGGGTTTGGTTCAACCCCATGATTGATTTGGTCTAATTACATAGTGAACCGGCCTAGTCCCATATTTGATCCAATTTATGCATTTGGACTGTTTCAATTGCATGTTGAGTGATTTAATTGCATGCTTAATTATTTCAATTCCATCCCTTATTCAATGTTGGTTCAATTACATGAGTGAATGGATTAAAGTGTATGAGCCCTACCTTCAAGAGATGTTTCCCCACTTTATGTCTGTAATAGTTAGTGCGAGAATCCCCTCTCCCAGCGGTGTGAAACTTAAGGGTGACTCCAATGAGTCCATTCTTGTTGTGATCCCCAAATCCCATGCCGACTAGTTTGGGCCTCTCCTAGGTCATGGGCCTGCTCATTCAATATGATTGGTCCTCAAAAATTGTTTTCATTTTATAAAAGAAAAATACAAAAAAAAATGAAAAAGAAAGAAAAGAGTAAAATACAAAAAAAAAAAAAAAAGAGGGAAAAGAAAAATACAAAAAAAGAGTGTCAGGTCTTCCTGTGTCAGGCGATGGATGGGATCATGTTTGATCCCCAACCTAGCTTTGGGATCATGGTTGATCCCCAACCTAGCTTTTATCCAGTTCTATCTATGGCCTTAGGGCAATTGTTTCCCAATTCTGGGATTTGGTTTGCGAAGCAACCAACATCATTTTCAAATGTTAATTCACCCTTGCCAGATGTGGGGAGACGAGGTTCGAGTACCTCTCGAGTGATGTCATTCAGGATCCAACAGCCTGTTGTGTCACACCCCAATTTCGGCTGAACCAGAAGTGTGAGTGAACCGTCACTGAACCAACGGCTCACACCAGGATCTCAATAAGATCGTGTCCACTCATACAAATCATTGCACATAACCACAATCAGAATATAATAAATACATCAGAAGTTTTAAATAAATGAACTGAGTAATCTATTGATAAGTTTAAATAAAATATTCAATTATTCAAATTCCCAAAACATAAGTAAATATATTTACATCACTTTATTTTCAACCGAAAAGTAACTGAAACAAATAAAATAAAATCCTAGAGATACACACAGAAAGGGCACTCGCATGAAGCGTCATGCTTGTCCTCCCCTGCCTACACATCCAAAGCAGCCACGCCTCCGTACGTCGACGCGTTCATGTAATCATCCACCATATAACCTGCATCAACATCTAAAAATAGTGTATACGCAAAGGTAAGCTCACAACTTAGCTTAGTAAGACAATCAGACAATGCAACCTTCGTATGCATGAGTAACAATCATATTATGGTCTGGTTTAAGTTTGCAATGTGCTATAAAATGGATTGGCTGCCACCGCACCTCTATACACGAGTGTGTGAAGCCGCCCAATGGATCAAACACCACTGTTGTCCCACATGCACCAACCATGGAATAGAGATAGGGCTAAGGCATCCGGATCAAACACTGCCAACACCTCCCTTGATACTCTACCCATACCAACACGTAAGCCCCTATTGATGTGTCACACCCTAATTCCACACTATTCAGAATGGTGTGATGAATCGTTAATAAACCAATGGTTCAACCATGATCTCTAATAGGCTGTGTCCGTTAAAATTAAACCATACACATCCACAACCATAATCAGAATAAATACACAATAGCGAAAGTCTTAATATTAAATGAACTGAGGAATCTAACTGTGATAATCAATAATAAAATATCAAATTATGTTATATCAACCGAGACATAAGTAAAAAAATAAAATATCAATTACATTTCCTTAATAATTCAAATGAAAATCTAATCGAAAACGCATGAGTTGCACTCGCATGAGGAGTCATGCATTTCCACTAAGTCTTCAGCCTCCATCGCAGCAACGTGCCCGTGTACAGAAGCATTTATATAGTCTTCCACCGTGGTACCTACATCATCAACTAAAAATATTCGACGTCGAAAGGGTGAGCACACATCACAGCTCAGTGAGCAAACAAAACAATGCAACAAACATATGCATGCATTCAATTCATATCTGTGGTCTGGTTTATAAGTTTGCAATGTGCTATAGAAAGGTTCGGTGGCCGCAGGTTCGGTGGCCGCTTCACCTCTATACACAGGGTGTGTAAGCCCACCCAACGAATCAAACATCATTGTCGTCCACATCCACCCCAACATGGAATAGAGATAGAGCTAAAGTGTCCGAATCAAACACCGCATAACACTTCGCCTGATGCCCTACCCATACCAACATGTAAGCCCCTACTGGCGAGGGCTTGCAAACTGGGCTTGCAACTAACCAATCCTAATGTCAAACAGTGTATCCAAGGCCTCACCCCAGAATCCCTCAATACGTCCATAGAGATAGAGCTAAGGCCCCCGCAGAGTCGAAGACTACACGGTCCGAGACCACCTCCCCTAACACTTTACGATGTAATAGTCTGCTAAGCTAATGGCGATACGATGATGTCAGTAGACAAGACTTGAGTTAGAGATAGAGTTAAAATGTTCGGATCAAACACCGCATAACACCTCCCCTCATGCCCCACTCGCATCAAGTACACCAACCATACACAAACATTCACATGTCTATTCCTAACATCATCATCATCATCATCATGTTATGAACAAAATAGATTTAAATATGCATGAACATTAATAGCAGAAATATTGGATTATATGTTGAATGCACATTATAAGCATACACGCATAGAATCAGTCATGGCATTGGACTAAAGAAATAAAAATAGTTTATTATTAGTCAATTAGTTTAGGTCTTGTTCCTCACCTTTACTTGAGTGTAGATCCTCTTTCAAGCTCTAAGAATCACCTTTATATCAATAGGAAAACTTAACAAGTCGATAGATTTTAGTTAGAAGTCATTCCGACAATTTTGGGCTTGTTTTTAAGCGAGGGTCGCAGGGTGGGTCACAAGTAGGGTAACAGTTTACTGTGACCCCCAGGGTAGGGTCGATGCCAGGGTCGGATGTTTCATCGACCCTGGGTGCGACCACCCCTTTCCTGGACTTCCCGAACACTGGGGGTCGATCCTGTGGTCTGGTAAGGTCGATTCCCAATCGACCCCACGTGCGATCCCCCGTGGGTTGAGTCGAGAATATCATTCTATAGTCCATTCTTTCATGTTCGGGTCCTATGTCTTACTTCCACAATCCATTCTATGCTTGTTCTATGGCTTAAAACTCTTGGTTTCTTCCTTACTTTGCCTACTATGATTTCTCCATGGATTTCATTGAAATCTTCCCATGGATGTATAATTTTGGTTTCTCCTAAACCATACCCTCTTCATGAACTATTCTAAGGTCTTATATCATCAATGGAAATGAACCCATACCTTAGGTTTTGCTGAGATTCAAAGATTTCTTTGAATTCTTCACTTTGGTCTTCTTCTCCAACTTTCATTCTCTTCTCCTTCTCTTATCTTTCTCTCACTTTCAGTTAGGGTTTCAAAAGGAGTGAAAGAGGCTTAGGGACATCCTATTTATAGAGTAGAACCTCTCAAAATAAGTCCCATTGAGATTAGGAAGGAATCCCAATGAAATTTAAAAAGTTTCCTATTTACGGTTTCTGTCGGCAAACATGGGGTCGATGAGGGGGTCGGAGATCCCGTCGACCCTCAGTTCTAAGTTGTCTGACCCCCAGTTAAAATATCAGGGGTCTGACTTCTTAGTGAGGGGGGGTCGACCTTGCCTATCAAGGTATGCGACCCCGCCCTCTAATTTACTATTTTTGGGTCAGTTTAGTACCTGGTTTCGCTATTTTCTTCACGCACTTGGTCCATTTGGCTCGACCATGATGGGTAGACCTGGTACAAGGTGGTAAGACCGGTTAGTTCGATACGGGTCTTACATGACGAGGGCTTGCAAACTAGGCTTGCAACTAACCAATCTTATATGTCATCACAGTAGACCCTATCCTAGCACAGCTGCCTACAACATAGAGATAGAGCTAGAGTCTAGTGACTAGGCCGGAGACCACAGTGCCACTTCTCCCTTTGATATCCTACCCGCACCAAGCATGCTAAGACAGAACGATATGCACCGTAGACCCTATCCCAACATAGCTCCCTACGGCATAGAGATAGAGCTAGAGTCTAGTGACCAGGCCGGAGACCACAGTGCCACTTCTCCCCCCGATACCCTACCCGCACCAAGCATGCTAAGATAGAATGCTATGAAAAGGTACTAGTGTGAGGAATGATGCCATACCTCCAGTCCTTCCCATTTCACACACCAACGAAAATAATCACATGTCTAACAGTCACAACCTAGCATAGCAAGTATGCATGAACAATAATAATAACTGAAAATAAAAGATGACATGCGATAATGCACAAACATCACTCCATAGAATCAGGATTATTAACAACAATTTACTGTCCATTAAATTATTTGGGTTTAGGTCTGATCCCCTTACCTAATGCTTGTTTGTAGCTTGCTCCACGTCGCAAGGTCCAAACGTGGTATCACGAGGTCCTACATGATATTAGGGTTTAGTTAGAATAATTTTTCTTAGGTTCTATGTTGGTCGAAAAACCAACGAGATTACAAAACTTCTTACAAGGCTGACCGATCACTGGTACCGGTCGCAGTACTGTGGGGAAACCTGTGACCGGTATGGTTAGCCGGTCCCCACAGACCAGTTTCTGAGAGATACCAGTCACAGTACCAGTTACATATGGTGCGACCGGTATGTCTTCGGAAGACCATACATCCGATTTTTTGACTTCCGTCGGTCATCTCCTATTGATTCTAGGGTTTCTCGTATACATTATAGGTCTGAGCATTGAGTTAGAATTGTTTCCAACTCCATTCAAGTCCTAGTTTTGATGGTCTTCATCCTAGAACTCGAATCTAGCGTTTACCGACTAAATTAGGGTTTGATGACAAACTAGGGTTTAGATCAATACCTGCTTTGCATGGTATTGATCCAAGCAAACTAATTATTCTAGATTACCTTATGGTAGAGGAAGGTTTGAGCACTTACCGTTGACTTGCGGCAACTTGTTCTTCGTCGAACGGCAATGGCGGCTCTTCCTTCTCATTCCTAGCTCCTTCTCCTTCTTCAATCTCCTTCTCCTCTCTAGGGTTTGTGAGGATCAATGAAAGGGATTCTAGGAGGTTTAGAGGGGTTTATATAGACTAGGTTTAGGTTTAGGAAGCCTCCTAGGATTAGCAAAGCCCTAGGGTTTAGAATCAGGAAAGTGGGACCCGAAGAGATCCTGTTTTGGATCTTAAAAGTTTGCTGCACAGGCTATACCGCTCGACCGATACCAAGACCGGGACCATCGATCGGTATGAATTAAATCATACTTAATTTGGTCCGCTTGGTCTGATTTCATACCTGGTTGTCATCTGCTCGTCCCGTCTGGCCCGGTGATGATTGGAAGACCTGTTACGACATGAATTCAAGGTTTAGATCGGGTTCATGGAATGCGGGTCTTACAACTCCCCCACCCTTAAAAGAAATTTCTTTTCCGAAATTTGCATGTAGGTTTCACAACTCCCCTACCCTTAAAAGAAAATTTGGCCTCGAAATTTGAATGTACCTTGATCGTCGAAAAGGTTAGGGTTTTCCTTTCTCATCGCGTTCTTTTCTTCTCAAGTAATCTCTTCTACATCCTGGCTTTTCCAATGCACTTTCACATAGTGGATATCCTTGCTTCGAAGATATTGTACCTTTCGGCTTGTGAGCATCATAGGTATTACTTCAAATGTTAAGTCCTCTGTCAAGTCTGGTGGGTCTGCTGTCAAGATGTGCGATGGATCCCTGACATACTTCTTCAATAATGATACATGGAACACATCATGAATGCTTGACATGGATGGTGGTAGAGCCAGTTGATATACTACATTACCACGTCTGGTCAAGATCTCGTATGGTCCCACATACCTGGGGCATAGCTTTCCCTTCTTACCAAATCGTTTCAGATCTCGCACAAGTGATATCTTCAAGAATACCTTGTCACCCATTGCAAACTCTAGATCTCGACGTCGATTATCCGTATAGTGATTTTGTTGAACTTGAGCTGTCTTTACTCTTTCTTTGATCTGATCAATCACTCGACAAGTTTCTTCGACAAACTCCGGTCCTACAATTCTTCTTTCTCCCACCTCATTCCATAACAGAGGTGTATGACACTTCTTTCCATAGAGTGCCTCATATGGAGCCATTTGGATTGTAGCCTAGTAGCTATTGTTATAAGCAAACTCGATGAGCGATAGCTTCTCGTCCCAAGCTCCTTTGAAATCTAGTGCGCACGCTCGGAGCATATCCTCCAAGATTTGAATAGTTCTTTCTGACTGCCCGTCTGTCTGAGGATGAAAAGCTGTACTAAACTTCAACTTGGTTCCCATTGCTTTCTGTAATCCTTTCCAGAACTTTAATGTAAAACAGGGATCTCTGTCAGATACTATACTTTATGGGACGCCATGAAGTCTGGCTATATTATCTACATATAGCTTGGCCAACTTGTCCATGGTATACTGAGGTCTGACCCCAATGAATTGAGCTGTCTTGATACGTCGATTGACTATAACCTATACTGCATCCACTGACCTCGGGGTCAAGGGTAGGCCAGTGACAAAATCCATTGTGATACAATCCCACTTCCATGCTGGTTTCGATAGTGGTTGTAGCAAACCTGCGGGTCGCTGCCTCTCTGCTTTAACTTGTTGACAATTTAGACATTGAAATACGAAATGAGCTATATCTACTTTCATACCCCTTCACCAATATAGTTTTCTTAAATCATGGTACATTTTGGTGCTCCCTGGATGCACTGAATATGGGGTGTAATGAGCTTTTGTCATAACTCTATCTCTGATATTTGAGTTCTCACTCTCAGGTATACATAATCGTCCACGATATCTAAGTACCTTGTCTGAATCTAAGGTGAAATCAAGATTACTTTTACCCTTCTCTAAGTCTTCTTGCACAATTTTGAGGTGTGGATCCTGTAGGATTGCTACTTTGACCTCATCTATTAGATCTGATGAGATTTTCAAGGCTGCGAACATCAATGTGAACTTATGAATTAAGCCTTGTTCAACTGAAATCAAGATTACTTTTACCCTTCTCTAGGTCTTATGAATCAAGGTGAAATCAAGATTACTTTTCGCACTCATCTGTACTTATGAATTTTTCTCCCTTCTTGGTTAGTCTAGTAAGTGGAACGGCAATCCTTGAGTAGTCTTCCATAAATCTTCTAAAGTAACCAACCAATCCAAGGAAACTGTGAATCTTCGCAACTGATTTTGGTGCTCTGATACCAAGTTGTCACACCCTAATTTCGGCTGAACCAGAAGTACGAGTGAACCATCACTGAATCAACGGTTCACACCAGGATCTCAATAAGACCGTGTCCACTTATACAAACCATTGCATATAACCACAATCAGAATATAATAAATACAGCGGAAGTCTTAAATAAATGAACTGAGTAATCTATTGATAAGTTTAAATAAAATATCCAATTATTCAAATTCCCAAAACATGAGTAAATATCTTTACATCACTTTATTTTCAACCGAAAAGTAAATGAAACAAATAAAATAAAATCCTAGAGATACACGCAGAAAGGGCACTCGCATGAAGCGTCATGCTCGTCCTCGCCTGCCTGCACATCCAAAGCAGCCACGCCTCCGTACGTCGACGCGTTCATGTAATCATCCATCGTATAACCTGCATCAACATCTTACTATAGCTGCGATCTTACTTGGATCTACCTTGATACCGTCTTCAGATACTATATGGCCCAAGAAAACCACTTCCTTCAGCCAGAATTCACACTTCCTGAACTTGGCATATAGCTTCTCCCTTCTCAGCCGTTGTAGGGCTGCTCTCAAATGTGTTGCATGAGCCTCCCTGTCCTTTGAGTAAACCAATATGTCGTCGATGAATAAGATGACTGAAGTTTCCAACATGTCATGAAACACTCGGTTCATCAGTTCCATGAACGATGCTGGAGCATTAGTCAACCCGAACGACATTACTAGGAACTCATAATGCCCATACCTTGTCCTAAAAGCAGTCTTTGGAATATCTCCTGCCTTGATCTTCAATTGATGATACCTTAATCTAAGATCAATCTTTGATAAAACCTTTGCACCCTGCAACTGATCGAACAGATCATCGATCCTAGGCAAAGGATATCGATTCTTGATGGTTAACTTGTTTAGCTCTTGGTAGTCGATACATAACTATACACTACCATCCTTCTTCTTGATGAACAATACAGGTGCTCCCCATGGCGATATGCTTGGTTGTATGAAACCCTTATCTATTAGTTCTTATAATTGGGTCTTCAACTCCTTTAATTCGGTAGGGGCCATCCTGTATGGTGCTTTAGATACTGGTGTCGAACCCGACATCAGGTCTATCACGAACTCTGTAGCCCTATATGGAGGTAGACCTAGGAAATGTTTTGGAAATACATCTGGAAACTCTCGTACCACATCTAGATCTTTCATCTTTGACACCTCAGTAGTGATGTCGACCACAGATGTCACACCCAATTCTGCACCATTCAGAATGGTGTGATGAACAGCTAATAAACCAACAGTTCAATCAGGATCTCTAATAGGCTGTGTCCGTTGAAAATAAAACCATACACATCCACAACCATAATCAGAATAAATACACAATAGCGGAAGTCTTAATAATAAATGAACTGAGGAATCTAACTGTGATAATCATAAATAAAGTATCAAATTATGTTATATCAACTGAGACATAAGAAAATAAAATATCAATTATATTTCTTTAATAATTCAAATGAAAATCTAATCGAAAACGCATGCATAGCACTCGCATGAGGAATCATGCGTTTCCACTAAGTCTTTAGCTTCCATCGCAGCGACGTGCCCATACACAGAAGTATTCATATAGTCTTCCACCATGGTACCTGTATTATCAACTAAAAATATTCGACGTCGAAAGGATGAGCACACATCACGGCTCAGTGAGCAAACAAAATAATGCAACAAACATATGCATGCATTCAATTCATATCTGTGGTCTGGTTTATAAGTTTGCAATGTGCTATTGAAAGGTTCGGTGGCCGCCTCACCTCTATAGACGAGTGTGTGAATCTGCCCAATGAGTATCGACACTGTCGTCCCACATGCACCCACCATGGACAATATACATCCCATGAAAATGGCATGGCTATACCGGTTGCCCATACCAACACGTAAGCCCCTGCTGGCGAGGGCTTGCAAACTGGGCTCGCAACTAACCAATCCAAATGTCAAACAGTGTATCCAAGGCCTCACCCCAAGATCCCTCAATGCATCCATAGAGATAGAGCTAAGGCCCCCCGGTAGAGTCGAAGACTACAAGGTCCGAGACCACCTCCCCTGATACCCTATGACGTAATAGTTCTGCTACGGTAATGGCGATACGATGATGTCAGTGGACATGACTTGAGTAGAACCATGGCACAATATACACCCCATGAAAACGGCATGACTGTACCGGTTGATACCATCCCCTACCCGCACCATGTACACTAACCACACACATACATTCACATGCCTATTCCTAGCATCATCATCATCATCATGTTATACATAAACAGAATTAAACATGCATGAACAGTAATAGCAAGAATATTGGATGACATATTGAATGCACATACAAGCATACACGCATAGAATCAGTCATGGCGTTGGACTAAAGAAATAAAAATAATTTATTATTAGCCAATTCGTTTAGGTCTTGAGGAACCTCACTTTGCTTGAGTGTTGATCCTCTTTCAAGCTTTAAAACCACTTTTATATCAATAGAAAAACCTAACAAGTCGATAGATTTTGGTTAGAAGTCATTCCGGCATCATTAGGCTTGTTTTTAAGCATGGGTCGCAGGGTGGATCGCAGGTAGCGTAGCAGTCTACATCGACCCCCAGGATAGGGTCGATGCCAGGGTCGGATGTTCCATCGACCCTGGGTGCGACCACCCCTATTCTGGACTTCCCGAATATTGGGGGTCGATCCTGTGGTCTGGTAGGGTCGATTCCAAATCGACCCTACGTGCGACCCCCCGTGGGTTGAGTCAAAATTTTCATTCTACAGTCCATTCTTTCACGTTTGGGTCCTATGGCTTACTTACACAATCCATTCTATGCTTGTTCTATGGCTTAGAACACTAGGTTTCTTCCTTACCTTGTCTACCATGATTTCTCCATGTATTCTATCAAAATATTCCCATAGGTGTATGATTTGGGTTTCTCCTAGACTATACTCTCTTCATAAACTATTCTAAGGTCTTAGATTATCAAGTAGAAAGCTTTCCCATACCTTAGGCTTGCTGAGATTCAGAGATTTCTCTGAATTCTTCAATTTGGTCTTCTTCTCCAACTTTCCTTCTCTTCTTCTTCTCTTCTCTTTCTCTCACTCTCAATTAGGGTTTCAAAAGGAGTGAAAGAGGCTTAGGGACACCCTATTTATAGAGTAGAATCTCCCAAAATAAGTCCCATTGAGATTAGGAAGGAATCCCATTGAAATTTAGAAAGTTTCATATTTGTGGTTTCTATCGGCAAACAGGGGGTCGATGAGGGGGTCGGAGATCCCGTCGACCCTCAGTCCTTAAGTTGTCCGACCCCCAGTGAAAAATCATGGGTCTGACTTCTATGTGAGGAGGGGTCAACCCTGCTTACCTAGGTATGCGACCATACCCTCCAATTCACTATTTTTGGGTCAGTTTAGTGCCTGGTTTTGCCATTTCCTTCACGCACTTGGTCCATTTGGCTCGATCATGGTGGGTAGAACTGGTACAAGGTGGTAAGACCGGTTAGTTCGATACGGGTCTTACAACTCCCCCTACTTATAAAAATTTCATACCTCGAAATTGTTAATACCTTCCGAGTTGAATAGAAGAGGGTATTGCTTTCGCATAGCATTCTCTTCTTCCCATGTGATTTCTTTTATATCCCTGCTTCCCCAAGTGACCTTAACATAATAAATGTCACGGTTGCGTAGTCGTTGCACCTTTCGGCTGGTGATTTCAGTTGGTGCTACTTTAAATGTTAAATCCTCAGTCAAATCAGGTAGATCTACTGTCAAAACGTGCGTTGGGTCTCTGACATACTTCTTCAATAAGGAGATATGAAATACGTCATGCACACTTGACATAGATGGTGGTAGTGCTAACTGGTAAACCACTTTTCTACGTTTAGCTAGAATCTCATATGGTCTGACTTATCTCGGACTTAATTTCTTTTTTCTGTCCGAACCGTTTCAAACCTCGCATAGGTGATACTTTGACGAATACTTTATCACCTACGATAAATTCAAGGTCTTGGCGTCTAGTGTCTGCATATTGCTTCTGACGATTTTGAGCCGTTCTTACTCTTTCCTTGATAATGTCGACTACTCGACAAGTCTCTTCAGCAAATTCGGGTCCAACAATACTACGTTCTCCAACGTCATTCCAAAACAAAGGAGTTCGACACTTCCTGCCATACAATGCTTCATAGGGTGACATCTGTATAGTATCCTGATAGCTATTGTTGTAAGCAAACTCAATCAGTGGTAACTTTTCATCCCATGATCCTTTAAAAAATCAATTACATAAGCTCGGAGCATGTCTTCTAGAATCTGAATGGTGCGCTCCGACTGTCCGTCTGTCTGAGGATGGAATGCAGTACTGAACTTCAATGTTGTACCCATAGCCTTCTGTAATCCTTCCCAAAATTTTGAAGTAAATCGTGGATCTCTGTCGGACACAATGCTTTCAGGTACACCGTGTAATCTAACAATGTTGTCCACATACAATTTAGCTAACCTCTCCAGTGTATACTGAGGTCGTATAGCTATAAATCGAGTCGTTTTAGTCAGTCTGTCTACGATCACCCAAACTGCGTCAACTACTCGGGGAGTCAATGGTAACCCTGTGATGAAGTTCATAGTGATGCAGCCCCATTTCCATGCTGGTTCTGGTAACGGCTGTAACAGTCCTGCTGGTCTTTGTCATTCAGCTTTCACCTTCTGACAATTTAGGCATTGAGACACGAACTTGGCTATATCTGTTTTCATTCCCCTCACTAATATAATTTCTTTAGGTCATGATACATTTTTGTACTTCCAGGGTGTATCGAATAGGCGGTGGTATGGGCTTCCTTCATTTGTCAGTGTCTAATGTCTAAACTTTCTGTTTCGGGTACACATATTCTTTCTTTGTACTTTAGTACCCTTTCATCATCTAAAGAGAACTCAGGAGTAGTCCTACCTTTTTCGATGTCTTCTTGTACCGTTCTTAGATAATGGTCTGATTTAACCACTGTTTTCACTCCATCAAGTATATCGGGTACAATCTTCAATGTGGCGAACATATTTGCAAACCGATGGATAAACCCTTGGTTGGTTGATTCACCCAGTGCATCTATCACAAACTATTCATTACCATCACTGAATACTTTTTCGGTAGTACACAGTGCAGTAGTGGTGCTAACCTCTTCTTGAGATCTCATCATTGCCTTTCTACTCACTGCGTCCGCAACCACATTAGCCTTTCCCGGATGATACTGGATATCACAATCATAGTCTTTCAATAGTTCCAGCGATCTTCTTTGTCTCATATTCAATTCCTTCTGATTAAAGAGATAAGTAAGACTTTTATGATCTGATTTAATTTAAAATTTCTCTCTGTACAAGTAATGTCTCCATATTTTGACAGCATGTACTACTGCTGCTAATTCCAAATCATGAGTGAGATAGTTCTTCTCATGTGTCTTCAATTGTCTTGAGGTATAAGTAATTACTTATTTTCCTTGCATAAGTACACATCCTAATCCCAGTCCTGACGCATCAGTGTACAAAATAAATGGTTGTCCATAATCGAAATGGTCAAGATTGAAGCTGATATCAATCTAGCCTTCAATGTTTGGAAACTCTTCTTGCATTTATCAGTCCACACATACTTTTCTCCCTTCTTAGTCAAACTAGTAAGAGGTACGGCAATTCGAGAATAGTCTTCTACAAATCGTCGATAATACCTAGCTAGACCTAAGAAACTTCTAATTTCTGCAACGCTCTTTGGTGCTTCCCACTTCACAATAGCTTCGATCTTGCTAGGATCCACTTTAATTCCTTCAGCGGATACAACATGGCCTAGAAAAGTGACTTCCTTTAACCAAAACTCACACTTTGTAAATTTGGCATAGAGCTTCTCCTTCTGTAATCGTTGCAGAGCGGCATTTAGGTTCTTTATATGAGTTTCCTCATCTTTGGAGTAGACCAATATATCATCGATGAATACAATAACCGACGTATCCAATATATCGTAGAATACCCGATTCATAAGTTCCATAAAGGTTGCTGGTATGTTCGTCAATCCAAAAGACAAGACCAAAAATTCATAATGTCCATATCTGGTCCTAAATTCTATCTTGGGGATATCACTATCCTTAATCTTCAATTGATGGTAGCCTGACCGTAGATCGATCTTGGAGAACACTTTGACACCTTGCAACTGATCGAACAAGTCATCGATCCGAGGCAATGGATACCGATTCTTGATTGTCAGTTTATTTAGTTCTAGGTAGTCTATACACAATCGAACGCTACCGTCCTTCTTTTTCACGAATAATACTGCCACTCCCCATGGTGATATGCTAGGTCGGATGTAGCCCTTGTCCAGTAGTTCTTGTAGTTGTACTTTTAATTCCATCAATTCAGTAGGAGCCATTCTGTCACACCCCAATTATGCACCATTCAGAATGGTGTGATGAACCGTCAATAAACCAACGGTTCAACCAGGATCTCGAATAGGCTATCCCACATATGATAAATCAAAACACATTCCACATTAATCAAAGGTAATAAAGTAAATAGCGGAAGTCTTACAGATAACGAACTGAGGTCTAATCATGATAAATAATTAATATTCCATTTATTTCCAAGTAACCAAAACATAATTTAATACATCTTACAATATCCAAATACGAAAACTAAACACTAAACGTATCCACCGTTGAAACGCTCGCTTAACGAATCATGTTCATCCTCCACAGCTTGCTCATCATAGCTGCCACATGTTCATATGTTGGCGTGTCGACATAATCTTCAATCATAGTACCTGCAACATCCAAAACTAAAAAGAATTAAGCGCGAGGGTCAGCTCTCTAACTTGAGCTCAGTGAGAAAACAAAACAATGCAACAAACATATGCATGCATTCAATTCATATCTTTGGTCTGGTAAATAAGTTTGCAATGTGCTATAGAAAGGATAGGTGGCCAAAGGTCACGTTTATTGACGCCTCACCTCTATACACGAGTGTGTGAAGCCGCCCAAAGGTAACGTTTATTGCCGACTCACATGCACCCAACCATGGACAATGTACATACAAAGATCACGTTTATTGTTGTACCCGTTGCCTATACCAACACGTAAGACCCTGCAGACGAGGGCGCGCAAACTGGGCTCGCAACTAACCAATCCTAATGCCAATCAGTGTATCTAAGGCCTCATCACAGCATCCCTCAATACGTCCATAGAGATAGAGCTAGGGTCTGGTGACCAGGATGAACCACAGTGTCACGTCCCCCCTGATGCCCTACGACGTATTAGTTTCGCTAAGGTAATGGCGATACGACGATGTTAGTGGACAAGACTTGAGTTAGAGATAGAGCTAGAGTCTGGTGACTAGGACACACCACGATATCACGTCCTCCCCCTGATACTCCACTCGCATCAAGCACACCAACCACACACATACATTCACATGCCTATTCCTAGCATCATCATCATCATCATGTATAAATAAACAATATTTAATATGCATGACCATTAATAGCAGGAATATTGGATGACATGTTGAATGCACATAACAAGCGTACACACATAGAATCAATCACGGCATTGGACTCAAGAATTAAAAATAATTTATTATTAACCAATTAGTTTAGGTTGTTCCCTCACCTTTACTTGATCGTAGGTCCTCTATTAAGCTTTAAGAATCAATTATATATCGATGTTATATCACTAGAAGACCTAACCAAGTCGATAGAATTTAATTAAAATTAATTCAGACTTAAAAAAGCATGCTGTTAACTGGGGGTCGATGCTAGGGTCGGATATTCCATCGACCCTAGGTGCGACCACCCCTTTCCTGGGCTTCCCGAATGTTGGGGGTCGATGCTAGGATCGGATGTTTCATCGACCCTAGGTGCGACCCCCCATGGTTTGAGTTAAAAATATCAAATTTTGTCCACTCCTTCATGTTTGGGTCTCATGACTTCCTTCTATAGTCCATTCCATATATGTTCTATGATTTAGAACTATTCTTTATTCACCTACATGGTTTCAATGATCTCTTCCATGGTTTCCATTGAAACCTAACCATTGATGGATGGTTTGGGTTTCTCTTAGATCATACCCTCTTCATTATCTACACTAAGGTCTTTAGAAATTCATGGAAATAGTATCCATACCTGAGAAGTATGCTTCTTCCTCTGAATCCCTTCTCTTTGGTCTTCTTCTCCACTTTCCTTCTCTTCTCCTTCTCTTCCTTCTCTTCTCTTTCTCTCAATCCAATTAGGGTTGTAAAAGGAGTGAAAGAGGCTTAGGGACGTCCTATTTATAGAGTAAAATCTCCCAAAATAAGTCCCATTGAGTTTAGAAAAGGTTACAATTGAAATTAGGAAAGTTTCTTAATTTTTGGTTCGTGCTGTTTTTACCGATTATCGGGGGTCGGACAATCCGAGACCCCCTGCGACCCCTGGTCACGGGTCGATGGGGGGGTCGGGCGTTCCTATTTAGGCATGCGACCCTACCCTCATTTTGACTATTTTTGAGTAAATTTTCATACTGGGTCTTGGGTTTCTTCACACACTTGGTCCACTTGGCTCGACCATGATATGTAGATGTGTCACGACACGAAATGTAAGGTTAGACCAGGTTCGTGGCATGCGGGTCTTACAACTCCACCACCCTTAAAAGAAATTTCGTCCTCAAAATTTGAACGTACAGATCTTACAACTCCCCCATCCTTAAAATAAATTTTGTCTTCAAAATTTGAATTCAGGTGGGAATTTTATTTCCGCATTGCATCTTCTTCTTTCCATACCATCTTCTCCACGTCTTGTCTTTGCCAGATTATCTTCATATATTAATTATCCCAGCTTTGGAAACATTGTACCTTCCAACTAGTGAACTAGGCTGGTACCACTTCAATAGTTAAACATTCTATCTAATTCAGTGATTCCGTGGTCAATTCTGTTGATATGGATCTCCAATGTACTTCTCCAATAGAGACACACAGAATACATCATGCACACTAGATATGGATAGCGGTAACGCTAATTGATATGCAACTTTTCTACGTCTATCCAAAGTTTATAAGAGTCGACACATATATAGAATACAAACTCCCTTCTTGTTTAATTGTTTCAACTACGCATAAGTGATATCTTCAAGAACACTTTGTCCCTTATGGCGAACTCAAGGTCTTGGTGTCTCTTCTGACATCTTGAGCTATCCTGCTCCTTTTCTTTGATCTTGTTTGCCACTCGATAGTTTTCTTCATTAGACTTAGGTCCCAAAATTCTTCATTCATCGACTTTATTCCAAAACAAAGGAATTTGACATTTCTACCTTACCATGCTTTATAGGTGACATTTACATGGTAGCTTAATAGCAACTTCAATACACGGTAACTTCTCAACTCAAGCTCCTTGAAATCAATTTCACAACTCGGGGCATATCTCTTAGGATCTATATAGTCCGCCCCGACTATCCGTTGGTTTGAGGTAAAGTGCGGTACTAAACTTCAACTTTGTCCCCATTATTTTTGTAGATCCTTCCAAAACTTCGAGATAAGGCATAAGCTTCTGACCGACATTAAGCTCTCATGCATACCATTCAATCTGGCAATATTATCCATATATAGCTTATTTAGCCGCTTCAAATCATACCGAGGTCGTATAGCAATGGAATGAGCTATCTTCATAAGGCGATCAACAATCACCCATACTGCGTCAACCGATGTAGGAGTTAGTGGCAAATCGGTGACATAGTTCATTGTAATACTGCAGTTCCACTTTCAAACTGGCTCCAATAGTGGTTGTAGTAAGCCACGTTGGTCTTTGTCTTTCAGCCTTTACTTGCTGATAATTCAGACACTGGAACACGCACTAACCACATTTGTTATCATTCCTCTTTACTAATACAATCTCTTCAGGTCATGATACATATTGGTACTCCAGGATGTCCTGAATATTGAGTACAATGGATTCTTATCATTATCCTCTTCATAATATCCGAGTCTTTATCTTCATGTATTCAGAATCTACCTCTGTATCTGAGTACCGTCTTCGCATCCAAAGTAAGTCAGGGTTAGGTTTTTCTTTCTCTAAATCTCCTAACATTATTCTTATATACAGATCTAACAAAATTGCTACATTTATTTCATCCATTAATTCAGAGAAGATCTTTGATGTAATGAACGCAAGCGAGAAACTATTGCTCCATAAGTTCATCCATAAGTTCTCGCTCAATTGGATCATCACGAGTTTCTATTATATGTTACTCTTCTTCTAAATCTGAATCTATTGCTGCGAAACATAAGGCATCATTTATATTGAGTCCTTCCTTGGACTTCATAATTCCTTTTTTCTTAAGGCTTAGCTACTACATTAGTCTTGCTCGAGTGACACTGAATACCGCAGTCTTAATCCTTCAATGTTCTAACCATCTTTTCTACTTCATGTTCAACTCTTTCTGATGAAGAGATAAATAAGACTCTTAATCTAAAATTCTTCTCCGTTTAGATAATGTCTCCAAGTCTTGATTGCATAATTCATCGCCGATAATTCTCGATCATGTGTAGGGTAATTCGTCTCATGCTCCTTTAGTTTTCTTGAAGCATATGCAATCGCTTATTTACCTTGCATCAACCCGCATCCTAGATCCAATCCGAAAGCTTCGATGTATAGGGTAAAAGGTTCCCTTGGTGTCCGAATGATCAATATGGGAGTTGATATCAACCATTCTTCACACTTGTCAGTCCAATTAAACTCATCTCCCTTCCTGGTTAGCTTGGTAAGAGGTTTTGCGATCTTAGAGTGGTCCTCTACAAATCATCTGTAATAACCAACTAAATCCAAGAACTTCTTATCTTCACAATACCCTTCAGGTGTTTCTCACCATATGATTACCTCTATCTTAATAGGGTCCACTTTAATCCCTTTTTATGATGCTACATGATCTAAGAAGATCATTTTGTTTAATCATGTCTCATATTTCTTGGACTTGACATGAAGCTTTTCACTTCTCAGCTGTTGTGAAGTTGTTCTAAGATCTGTTGTATGAGTTGCTTCATTCTTGGAATAAACCAAAATGTCATCTATGAAAACTATGACCGACGTGTCCAACAGGTCATGAAACACCCAGTTCATCAGTTCCATAAAAGACGTAAGGGCATTGGTTATTCCAAACGTCATAATCGAGAACTCATAATGTCCAATCCCGATTCTAAAAGCTATCTTTGAGATATTTCTATCCAAAATTCTTCAGCTGATGATATCTTGACTGAAGATCAATCTTATAAAATACCTTTGCTCCTTGCAACTGTTTAAACAAGTCATCGATCTAAGGTAGTAGATATCGATTCTTGACTGTGAGCTTGTTTAGTTCCCGATAGTCTATACATAATCTGACACTACTGTCATTCTTCTTCACGAGTTGCGTTGGCACTCTCTGTGATGCAATACTTAGCTGATTAGAACCCTTGTCTAATAACTCCCATAGTTGAGTCTCATTCCCTTCAACTCCATAGAAGCTACACTATAGGTGCATTTGACACAAGTATCGTCCTTGGTAACAAGTCGATGACGAACTCAGTCGCATGATCAGATGGTAACTCCAGGTAAGTCTCCTGGTAACACATCAGAAAATTTATGCATCACATCAGTATCTTCCATCTGTGGTGCTTCTTTGGTAACGTATACCACAGATACCATATATCCAACTTCTTTCTCTTCAAAGCATCTCTTGGCCTTTAGAATAGAGAGGATCAGCTTTCACTTCTTGAGCAACTTACTTCCAATAAAATTAAATTATATGTCATCTCTATTCTTGAATGATAACCTCTTCTATGCACATAATCACTTGTAGAGTGTTGAGACAATCAGTATATCCCCAAGATGACGTCAAAGTCTGCCATCTCAAGTCTAATTAGGTTGCGTACAAATTCCATCCATCCATACGATTCGGACATTGTCCATAACACTCATCTAATGCAACATTTAGTCCAAAAGGGCTTGAACTAGCAAAATCTGGTGTAAGGGTCTTAAGAGCTTGCCTAGTTTCTTCATCTCTTATGATTTTTCAAAGACTATCGTCAAAATCTCATATCCCAAATCTATTTATAAGCATTAGGGTATATGCTTATAATTTCATTAATTCAGCCAAACTCTTTTGGTCTTTTCTTAATCATATCACTCACCATTGAGCATAACTCAATTATCATTATATTAAACTGAGTAGTATTAATGCCATGATTTTTGACTTTATCCTGGTATCCACTCTTAGATTTGCCTTTAAGAATCTTCTACCTTATCAAAATTCCTATCGATATAGCCATCTTTAACTCTACTCGAGTGCTATCTATTTCTTTACTGGCTACCCTTGATGGTTCTCACTTTTGCTCATGCACTCTTTTATAGACATAACTCATATCCATCCATTCAGTAATCTCAAAAGAGATTCCCCATTACTTTATCTAAGGTCTCTTGGCTATAGAATCTTAATCTGAATCCAATCATCTTTCTTCTAATAATTCCATTATCACTAAACATCTTATCAATGGATGTCGAGAAATGTAAGAATCAGAATATTTATCCAAAACAATTCATTTTCTTCTTTCAATTTAGTATGATAAAGGACACTTGTTTTATCTAGTGAACCTAGGTTTAAGGGATCAGGAGTAAATCTGTGGTAATCCAACCGGCATCAAAAGATCGTTAAGTTGCACGGTGGTCCAAATACATGGAAATAGAGGTTTTACAATTCTTAACCTCATGGTTACAGGTTCTATTGAGTATATATAATGCCATTGGTCAAGGCACTATAGGAATAAAACTGGAGAATGTTTTCGTATATTAGTAAATCAGGTAAAATCAAAAAGATGTACACTCAACATGATTAAACATTTGATTGTTCATTCAGTTCATATCTCTGTTCATGTTGTCGATCATAAGAGTGGCTCAGATTGGTATAATCAGGACCAATACTAAAGAAACAATATCTATAGCTCCAATTGACAGGTTAAATCAAGAAGGTAGCCTGTCAAGGTACGAGAATTAAAATCAAGTATGTGCATCCTCTATAATCACAAGAGTAAGTCAATAATGCACCGCATCCTATATAAACATATCTAGTTACATGGCCACAATAGATTTGATCCTTTGCTGAAAATGTTCGAGGCATCATCTTCAGAAGACATTCTTCAATCCTTGTCGGATCATTCTGTCATGATGCAACTATCCCATACAACGGTGGCTGATTAGGTTAACCACCTTAATACACTGCTTGTATTTTATTGGGTTAAGTTTATAACAACCATAACCAAGGTACTTGATAGTCTAGGTGGTTGGCCGGAATGGTCTGGTTGTTCACCTCCTTTGATTCACTCTAATCTGATTATCATTATCTAGCATCTGCTTAGATGAGTTTTTATTATCCATTCTCAACCCTGGGGTCAAGTTGCAACCTCTTTTTAATGCTCAGCAGATAATGGATCAGCTTGTGGTGGATCTCACCCTGAGTCTCCATGTCACCCAGGAGTATAGTTACTCTTATTCTTAATGTATGACCATTATTCTCTTATCTCTGTTTGGATTTAGCCCGATATCTTTTCCTTTATCTCTACAGGGGTTTTGGTATTACTAGCCATTTTCCTTCTTCCTCTGTCCTACATCGAGTTTCACATCTTGTAAGTACCAACTCGGTATTCTAATTTTCTACTGTACAAATGCTTCCTTCTTGCTACAGTACTATATCCCTTGTATACGTAGATAACTACCCAACTTATGGATAGTACCCTATATTATTTGTTTATCAGGATAACTTTTGGTCTTCCCTTTCTGTTTGAGTGTATATATATGGTTCTACCTATTATATGTACATTATTGTCTTGTTTAAGTTCTGTCTCAACCAACACAGGTGCTTATTGTGTGTTTGTATTAAAGGTTTTAATTTATCCTAACTCAGTTCATGGACTCTAGAAGTATTCAGGTTTCATGGGAAGGCCTGAGAGAGCTCTGATACCAAGTTGTCACACCTCAATTCTACACCATTCAGAACGGTGTGATGAACCATCAATAAACCAACGGTTCAACCAGGATCTCGAATAGGCTATCCCACATATGATAAACCAAAATACATTCCACATTAATCAGAGGTAATAAAGTAAATAGCGAAAGTTTTACAGATAACGAACTGAGGTCTAATCATGATAAATAATTAATATTTTATTTATTTCCAAGTAACCAAAACATAATTTAATACATATTACAATATCCAAATACGAAAGCTAAACACTAAACGTATCCACCGTTGAAACGCTCGCTTAACGAATCATGTTCGTCCTCCACAGCTTGCTCATCATAGCCGCCACATGTTCATATGTTGGCGTGTCGATATAATCTTCAATCATAGTACCTGCAACATCCGAAACTAAAAAGAATTGTGCGCGCAAGGGTCAGCTCTCCAACTTGAGCTCAGTGAGAAAACAAAACAATGCAACAAACATATGCATGCATTCAATTCATATCTTTGGTCTGGTAAATAAGTTTACAATGTGCTATAGAAAGGATAGGTGGTCAAAGGTCACATTTATTGATGTCGCACCTCTATATACGAGTGTGTGAAGCCGCCCAAAGGTAACATTTATTGCCGACTCACATGCACCCAACCATGGATAATGTACACACAAAGGTCATGTTTATTGCTATACCCGATGCCCATACCAACACGTAAGCCCCTGCTGGCAAGGGCTTGCAAACTGGGCTCACAACTAATCAATCCTAATGCCAACCAGTATATCCAAAGCCTCACCCAGCATCCCTCAATACGTCTATAGAGATAGAGCTAGGGTCTCGTGACCAGGATGAACCACAGTGTCACGTCCCCCCTGATGCCCTACAACGTATTAGTTTCGCTAAGGTAATGGAGATACGACGATGTTAGTGGACAAGACTTGAGTTAGAGATAGAGCTAGAGTCTGGTGATCAGGACACACCACGATATCACGTCCTCCCCCTGATACTCTACTCGCATCAAGCACACCAAACACACACATACATTCACATGCCTATTTTTAGCATCATCATCATCATCATGTATAAATAAATAAAATTTAATATGCATGAACATTAATAGCAGAAATATTGGATGACATGTTGAATGCACATAACAAGCATACACACATCAATCACGGCATTGGACTTAAGAATTAAAAATAGTTTATTATTAACCAATTAGTTTAGGTCTTGTTCCCTCACCTTTACTTGATCGTAGGTCCTCTTTCAAGCTTTAAGAATCAACTATATATCGATGTTATATCACTAGAAGACCTAACCAAGTCGATAGAATTTAATTAGAATTAATTCAGACTTTAAAAAGCATGCTGTTAATTGGGGGTCGATGCCAGGGTCGGATGTTCCATCGACCCTGGGTGCGACCACCCCTTTCCTGGGCTTTCCAAATGCTGGGGGTCGATGCTAGGGTCGGATGTTCCATCGACCCTAGGTGCGACCCCCCATGGTTTGAGTAAAAAATATCAAATTTTGTCCACTCCTTCATGTTTGGGTCTCATGGCTTCCTTCTATAGTCCATTCCATACATGTTCTATGGTTTAGAACTATTCTTTATTTACCTACATGGTTTCAATGATCTCCTCCATGGTTTCCATTGAAACCTAACTATGGATGGATGATTTGGGTTTCTCTTAGATCATACCCTCTTCATTATCTACACTAAGGTCTTTAAAAATTCATGGAAATAGTATCCATACCTGAGAAGTATGCTTCTTCCTCTTAATCCCTTCTCTTTGGTCTTCTTCTCCACTTTCCTTCTCTTCTCCTTCTCTTCCTTCTCTTATCTTTCTCTTAATCCAATTAGGGTTGTAAAAGGAGTGAAAGAGGCTTAGGGACGTCCTATTTATAGAGTAAAACTTCCCAAAATAAGTCACATTGAGTTTAGGAGAGGTTCCAATTGAAATTAGGAAAGTTTCCTAATTTTCGGTTCGTGCTGTTTTTACCGATTATCGGGGGTCGATGGGAGGGTCGATGGGGGGGTCGGACAATCCGAGACCCCCTGCGACCCCTGGTCATGGGTCGATGGTGGGGGTCGATGGGGGGTCAGACCTGCCTGTTTAGGCATGTGACCCTACCCTCATTTTGACTGTTTTTGAGTAAATTTTCATACTAGGTCTTGGGTTTCTTCACACACTTGGTCCACTTGGCTCAACCATGATATGTAGACGGGTCACGACACAAAATGTAAGGTTAGACCAGGTTCGTGGCGTGCGGTCTTACACATTCTATAAGGTGCTTTAGATATTGGTGCGGCTCCGGGTATCAGATCTATAACAAACTCTGTAGCACGGTCGGGCGATAATCCTGGTAGTTCTTCAGGAAATACATCTGAATAGTCATGCACGACATCAATATCTTTTATTCGTGGTGCTTCTTTGGTAAGATCGACCACAGATGCTAGATACCCAATTGCTCCTTTCTCAAGGAACTTCCTAGCCTTTAATGCAGAGAGTATGAGCTTTCGTTTACGGGGAAGTTTGGTTCCCAAAAAACTGAACTCTGCTCCTTCTTTGTCTTTAAATGTCAGCTTCTTTTCGGCGCACAATAGATTTGCTGAATGCCGAGCTAACCAGTCCATTCCCAAGATGACGTCAAAGTCTGCCATCTCAAGTTGGATCAAGGTTGCATCCAAAGTCTTTTCATCAATCAGAACTGGACATGGCCCATAACCTTTTTCTAACTCCTCTTCTAATCCCATAGGTGATCGTACAAGAAGTTTGTAGTCTAAGAATTTAAGGGGTAGATTTAGCTTCTTTCCAAATGACACAGATATAAAAGAATGAGTAGCTCCTGAATCAAAGAGTACTCTGGCGGGAATGCCATTAATTGGTATCATACCTGTGACCACATCAGGCAATGCGGCAACATCCTCGGATGTAACCGCGTGAACTCTGCCTTGTTGTAGTTATTTCTTGGGCTTAGTACACTCCCTTGCAATATGCCCTACTTGATTGCAGTTAAAACATCTTACCCCTTCACTGACTTGCTTTTGTTGCTGTGGAGCTGTGGGGTAGTCTTGGCTGCAGCATTAAAGCCTTGAGTATGGAAGGGTTTGAATATCTTGGTGTTCCTTTCGTTGTAAGAATTTCCATTAGGCCTTTTGATTCCCCTATTTTGAGAAAAGTAGCTCTCTTTCTGGCTCGACTCTATCAGTCGAGCAATTTGTGCTTCTTCATTATAGATTTTCTTTTCAAGTCCCAAAACATGCTCACGGATGCTTCCCCTAAGTCCCATGACGAACCTTTGGGTCTTGGTGTTTTCCTTTTGCATACTGGCGGGTGCAAAGAAGAACAACTCCTTATAACGCTGTTGATATGCATCCACGGTCACTTGCCCCTGATATAAACTCAGGAACTCTCTTTCCATAGAATCTCTGAAACTTCTAGGAAAGTACTTCTCAAAGAATGCCTCCTTATAAATATCCCAAGTCAGTTGGGCATGCTTTGTTAATGAATATGTCCTGGTAGACCTCCACCAATGGTGTGCATCTCCTTTCAGCATAAAGGTGGCATACAATACTTTCTCTTCTTCATTTACTGTCATCATCATAAAGTTTCTTTCCATTTTGTCAACCCAGTGTGCCGGCCATAAAGGATCTGCTGGCTTGCCATTAAATTCTTTGGACTTCATTTTCAGAAAATGCTCCACCAGTCTGGAGTGGTCTAGTTGTTGCAGGACATACGCCCCATACATAAGTGGTTGGTATTATTATCCACCTTGAGCTACTTCAGGATTTTGTACTTGAGCCTGCATAATGGGAGTCTGAGGTGCGTGGGGTACTGTGTTGCTTCCCCCTGGTACTGTGCTTACCTGTCCTGCTAGCATTGGTGGTGTCTGTGCAGCTGGAAAGGTCATGCCTATGGCAACTTGCATAGTAGCTTGTGCCTGTTGTATTTGCTGCAGCTATTGGGCCAGATTCATTACTACTGTAGCTAGGTTTGTAGGTGGAGCTGGCAGATTTGTAGGATTTGTCTGCCCATTAATTACGGATGATGCCGTGTTCATATTCCCCTGTGTTTTTGGGTGTGTCTGGCTGTCTTCCCCCATAAGTGGTGTTGGTGGGATAGAGTTACGACTTTGTCTGGTCACTTTACGTCCAACCATTATCTGCTCTGATAGTGGGAATGCCTGAAAATCATAGAACACGTGAGGCAATCATTGTATACTTCATTCTCATATTTTAAAACCACTAACAAATGCAAATTTCAAAATTTTCAGATCATTCTGTCGAAAATGCTGTATTTTCATTGCAGGGTCGATGGATGTCCAACCCTCAGTATGCGACCCTGAGGAATCACTGATTCTTTCCAAGAGTCGGGGGTCGATGAGGGGGTGGATGGATGTCCGACCCAGGGTTCGACCCCTGGTTCTCTGTCAGATTACAGAGAGCCGAGGGTCGATGAGGGGGTCGGATGTCTTGGTCGAATTCTCCGACCCTCGGACTAAAAATCAGGTTTTTATTTCTGATTTTGAATCCATTTCTCATTCTTCCTCCTCCTTTCTGACTCGACTCGTCCCTCTGAGTTGCTACAGTGCCAACTCAGACTCTTTGGTGCTATTTGCTTCTTATTTCGACGTCCACACCTTGTCTACAAGTATGTCCTCTACATTTTCATGTTTTTAGGTTTTCTTAGCTAGGTTTTTGCCCATTTATCTCATTTTCTTCAAATTAAACTTTTTTCAATCGTAAAAATTTGATTTTTATTTGGGGGCTTTTGTTGTTGGTGACTCAATGGATGAAAGTCCTAAAAAATATTTGAGTTTGATCGGTTGGTTATCGAGAAACTTGAATTTTCCCAATTTTGCCTTAATTTGTTGAGATTTTTGAATTTCTTGAAATTTCTTCAAATTCGATCTCTTTAAATGAAATTTCCAACTATATGAGTCTTATAGGATTGTTTAAAACCTTTATAAGTCCTCCTGCCCACATGTATGGGTGAAAAGTGAGGCTTTTGATCAATTTATGTCGTTATACTGTCAAAATTTTTGGGTTTTTCATCGGTACTAACCCAATATCTGTTTCTCTTTGTTTTTGTAGATACTATGGCTCATACCAAAGTATCCAGGGTTCATGACCCAGTCTGCTTCCATTCTAAAGAGGCGGAGACATAGTATGCCCGCTATTCTCGTAAGAAGGTAGAGGGAGGTCGCCGAGTAGACTTGGCTAGCCTGGCATTGTTCGATGTGGAGAGGGCTTTTGGTGACATGGGTTAGCTTCCTGTGATCACCTATGACGTCTGTACTCGGCCGGATTTGATGGGACAGTTCTACTGTAATCTCCAGGTGGTGGGAGATTACAACGATACAGAGAGGGGTAGAGAGCTTCGAATTACCAGCTATGTCAAGGGGGTCGAGGTTTCATTTGATTATCAACAGCTAGCCAACTTGTTGGACATTTTTTATGACGGCCCCTTGGTGTTCTGTGCTCCTGGAGAGCCCCAGTTCTTTTCATTGGAGCTGAGAGCTGAGATTGACCGTCAGATCATCAGAGAGGATTGCTGGGAGATGAAAGCAATCTATCTTCGTCCAGAGCCTCGGGTGTACTGCAAGATTATCTAGCACAATCTGATACCTCAGAGTGGGCATTACGAGAGGATCTCCCAGTTGACCCAGTATCTGTTGTACTGTATCTATACTAGGCAGCCCGTCTGCCTTCCTTACATCATCATGTGGACGATGATCAGCGCTACGTTGCCTAGTCATACTGGCAACCTGCCATATGGACGCATGATCTCTATGCTACTAACCCGCCTGGGTGTTGACATGAAGGATGAGAGGATTCAGGAGAAATCCTTCTCATCACCTTTGGATTGGGAGGCCATCTGTAAGATGGGCATGCGGGATGCCCAAGTCAACGACGAGGAGAGGAACGCTCTGGTGCGTCCACGTACTCGAGTAGAGATGGCTGACGCTGAGGCAACAGCAACAGCCGCTGGATTCATGGGGTGATGATGATCGCTTGTACATGGATGTGGATGCCATACCTCCTCCATCACCTACTCATGCTACTGGAGCTGATCCTTCTTATTTAGCTGGTCCTTCACATGCAGCTGGTCCTTCGTATGCACCTTCTGATGATATTATGGGACTGTTGCGTGAGATTAGGGAGGCCCAGCGCGCATCAGATTAGCGGATGGCTGAGCTGGCAGCTAGTCTCCAGGTGATCCAGACTCAGGTGGCCTGGTTGACTACGGTGTATGCTGAGGACTATGATAGAGATCGTGAGGCACCTCCTCCTTCAGCACCTCTAGCACCATGATGTATTCTCTTTTGTCTTTCTTTTTTTTGTACTTCAGAGTAACTGTCCGGGTTGTGGACTGTACTCTGCTTTAGTTATGCATATATAAATTTATTTCTCACTTAATAGATGCATTATTCTCTTTAGATTTTGTCTCAAACAACACAGGTGCTTATGGTGTATTATTATTACAGTTTTTAAATTTTTATCCTATCTCAGTTCACGAACTTTTGTGGAAGTATACTGATTTCACAGACAGGACCTGAGAGCTCTGATACCAAGTTGTCACACCCCAAATCTGCACCATTCAGAACGGTGTGATGAACCTCTAATAAACCAATGGTTCAACCAGGATCTCTAATAGGCTTTGTCCGTTGAAAATAAAATCATACACATCCACAATCATAATCAGAATAAATACACAATAGCGGAAGTCTTAATAATAAATGAACTGAGGAATCTAACTGTAATAATCATAAATAAAATATCAAATTATGTTATATCAACTAAGACATAAGTAAATAAAATATCAATTACATTTCCTTAATAATTCAAATGAAAATCTAATCAAAAACACATGTATTGCACTCGCATGAGGAATCATGCGTTTCCATTAAGTCTTCAGCTTCCATCGCAGCGACGTGCCCGTACACAGAAGTATTCATATAGTCTTCCACCGTGGTACCTGCATCATCTACTAAAAATATTTGACGTCGAAAGGGTGAGCACACATCATGGCTCAGTGAGCAAACAAAACAATGCAACAAACATATGCATGCATTTAATTCATATCTGTGGTCTGGTTTATAAGTTTGCAATGTGCTATAGAAAGGTTCGGTGGCCGCCTTACCTCTATACACGAGTGTGTGAATCCACCCAATGAGTATCGGCAGTGTCGTCCCACATGCACCCACCATGGACAATATACTTCCCATGAAAATGGCATGGTTGTACCGGTTTCCCATACCAATACGTAAGCCCCTACTGGCGAGGGTTTGCAAACTGGGCTCGCAACTAACCAATCCTAATGTCAAACAGTGTATCCAAGGTCTCACCCCAGCATCCCTCAATACATCTATAGAGATAGAGCTAAGGCCCCCCGGCAGAGTCGAAGACTACAAGGTCCGAGACCACCTCCCCTGATACCCTACAACGTAATAGTTCTGCTAAGGTAATGGCGATACGACGATGTCAGTGGACATGACTTGAGTAGAACCATAGCACAATTACACCCCATGAAAATGGCATGGCTGTACTGGTTGATACCATCCCCTACCCACACCATGTACACTAACCACACATATACATTCACATGCCTATTCCTAGCATCATCATCATCATCATGTTATAAATAAACAGAATTAAATATGCATGAACAGTAATAGTAGGAATATTGGATGACATATTGAATGCACATACAAGAATACACACATAGAATCAGTCATGGCATTGGACTCAAGAAATAAAAATAATTTATTATTAGCCAATTCGTTTAGGTCTTGTTCCCTCACCTTTGCTTAAGTGTTGATCATCTTTCAAGCTTTAAAACCACTTTTATATCAATAGGAAAACCTAACAAGTCGATAGATTTTGGTTAGAAGTCATTCTGACATCATTAGGCTTGTTTTTAAGCACGGGTCGCAGGGTGGGTTGCAGGTAGGGTAGCAGTCTATATCGACCCCCAGGGTAGGGTCGATGCCAGGGTCAGATTTTCCATCGACCCTGGGTGCGACCATCCCTATTCTGGACTTCCCAAATATTGGGGGTCGATCTTGTGGTCTGGTAGGGTCGATTCCCAATCGACCCCACGTGCGACCCCCCATGGGTTGAGTCAAGATTTTCATTCTCCAGTCCATTCTTTCACGTTTGGGTCCTATGACTTACTTCCACTATCCATTCTAGGCTTGTTCTATGGCTTAGAACACTAGGTTTCTTTCTTACCTTGTCTACCATGATTTCTCCATGGATTCCATCGAAATCTTCCCATGGGTGTATGATTTGGGTTTCTCCTAGACCATACTCTCTTCATGAACTATTCTAAAGTCTTAGATTATCAAATAGAAAGCTTGCCCATACCTTAAGTTTGTTGAGATTCAGAGATTTCTCTGAATTCTTCAATTAGGTCTTCTTCTCCAACTTTTCTTCTTTTTTCTTTCTCTCACTCTCAATTTGGGTTTCAAAAGGAGTGAAAGAGGCTTAGGGACGTCCTATTTATAGAGTAGAATCTCTCAAAATAAGTCCCATTGAGATTAGGAAGGAATCCTATTGAAATTTAGAAAGTTTCCTATTTACGGTTTCTGTCGGCAAACAGGGGGTCGATGAGGGGGTCGAAGATCCCGTCGACCCTCAGTTCCTAAGTTGTCCGACCCCCAGTGAAAAATCAGGGGTCTGACTTCTATGTGAGGGGGGTCGACCCTGCCTACCTAGGTATGCAACCCTGCCCTCTAATTCACTATTTTTAGGTCAGTTTAGTACCTGGTTTCGCCATTTCCTTCACACACTTGGTCTATTTGGCTCGACCATGATGGATAGACCTGGTACAAGGTGGTAAGACCGGTTAGTTCGATACGGGTCTTACAATAGACACTAAGTATCCCACTCCTCTCTTCTCTATGCATCTCTTTGCTTTTAGGGCGGAGAGGATCAGCTTCCGCTTCCTAGGTAACTTGGTCCCAGTGAAGCTAAACTCTTTTCCCTTCCCATCTTTAAGCACAAGTTTTCTTTCACCACATAACAGGTTAGCTAAATGATGGCCTAGTGTAAGCACCCCATTTTTGCCACCCTCAGCATAAGTGAACCAATATGGCAGGTTTTTGACTTTTAACCCAAGGGTTTGTGATTCTCTAATGAACCCCACAGCAGGGTCTTAGGTAATTACCTACTCAGATGTAGAGGTCGTGAAATAATCTTCGAAATGAGACCGGAATCATCAAATTCTGACGTCAAACAAGGAAGATATCGCAGTTTGAAAGTGCAAGGGCATTTACGTAATTATCGTATGATGCATGCATTATCATTCAAACTTCAAGACATCATATCTTGGTCATCTGACATCAGAATTAGATGATTCAAAGGCTAATATTCCTTATTTTCAGTCCTCTTCAAAGTGGACGTAAAAAATCCCGGGTAGAAGTCATCAGTGGGCCCCATGCAAGCTTTCATGCAAAATTATCGTTAGAACTTCAAAGCTTCATATCTTTCGTTCTACATTGGATTCAGAAGATTCCAAGGCCATTATTCTTCATTTGCGATGTTTTACAAAGTGGACGTAAGAAATCTCGGGTAGAAGTCTCCGAACGGTCTCATGCAAAATTACACATGGAAATGGTCATTTAACCTTTGAAAATTCATATTTTGGTCACCCCATATCCAAATCAGGTGATTTCAGTTTCATTATGTTCCATTTTTAGTACTTTACAAAGTGGATGTAAAGAATTTCTGATAGAAGTCTCGGAAGGATCCCATGCAGAATGGTCAACCAAATCATTGATAATTGGTCTGCTTAAACTTCAAAAATTCATAAGTTGACCATTTTATTTCCAAATGTAATTATTCAAGTTTTAATATTCCTCATTTTTAATGTTCTACAAAGTGAATGCAGAAAATTTAGAATAGATGCTGTCGAAAAATTCCATACGGAAGGGTGACAGAAATGGACTATGAAATGTCAACCTTAGCCCAAACCAGCTTAATCCAGCTTAGTCTAACTTAGCCCGGCCCAGCCCAGACCAATCCAGACCAAGTTATGTCAGTTCATATGCATGCATTTCTTTTATATGTGTATAATGTATAATATATTATTGTATATAATATATATATATATATATATATATATATATATATATATATATATATATATATATATATATATTATAGGAAAGAGAATGGGAGAGCAAAAAGGAAAGAGAGAGAAATAAAAGAAAAAAAAAGAGAAAAGATCCCCTTCACGTTTTCTAGAAAGATAACGTAAAAGAAAGAGGGAGAAAGAAAAGGAAGGAAAGAGAAAGGAAAGAAAAAAAAAAGAAACGTTTTCTAAGAAAGAAAACGTGAAAAGAGAGGGAGAAAGAAAAAAAAGGAAGGAAAAGAAGGGAGAAGAAAAGGAAAGAAGAAAAGAAAGGAAAGAGAGAATGAATTTTCTAGAAGAAGGAAAGAGAGAAAGGAAAGAGAAGGGATTTTTCTAGAAGAAGAAAGAGAAAAAGGAAAGAAAGGGAGAAGAAAAAACGTGGGAAGGAAGAGAAGAAAGGAAAGAAGAAAAAAATGGAATGAAAGAATTTTCTAGAAAAAAAAAGAAGAAAAGGAAAGAAGAGAGAAGAAGGAAGGAAGAGGAGATGATTTTCTAGAAGATAGAGAGGAGAACGTGGGTAAGAGAGAAAGAGAAGAGAAAAGGGAAGGAAGAGAAGAAAAGAAAGAAGAAAAAAGGAAGAAAAAAATATTTTCTAGAAAAAGAAGAAAGGAAAGAAGGATCTTCTAGAAGATGAGAGAAAAAGTATAAATAGGCAAGAGAAGAGAGAGGAAGGGCTTCTTTTTCCAGACCATAGGGAGAGGAGAACGTGGGTAAGAAGAAGAAAAGAGAGAAAGAGAAAGAAAGAGAGAAGAAGAGAAAAGAAAAAAAAAGAGAGAAGAAGAAGAGAAAAGAAAAAATAGAGAAGAAGAAAAGAGAGAAAGAGAAGAGAGAGAGAGAAGCAGAAGAGATGAGAAGGAGGATTTGCATTCAAAGGGGTTGATACAACCTCTCCAATCATCCTTCATCGATGGTTTCGCTCGATTTGAGCACAAGGTTAGTACTCTAAACAAATTTAGAGGTCGTTAGAATGCTCGAATGCCAATTTTGCTTGAAAAAGGCTAATTTTCATGAAATCTCAATCATGAATGCTCTATTACATGCTGGTTAATGTTAGGATGCCTATGTCTAGTATTTTTCATGAATGATAATTTGTCTAAGCTATTCAATGATGAATTTTTGAATGATATACAACGATGTTTGATTTTTTTGCAAATTTCATAAAGTTATTTTCTAATTTAAAATTTTCAGATTTAGGATTCAAACTTAGGACGTACATCATATGTATTTTTTCTAATATTTTGAAGCCCATATTTTTATGGGAGTCTCTATGATATGTTAGAAGACTACCCTACAAATTTTGTTCCATTTGGAATTTGGAAAATATATCAAAAAATTATCTTTGACATTGTTATTTTTCTCGGATGTAATGCAATCCTCCATCAGAAAGTCTCTAGACAAAGGTCTTATGGCCATAATCAGAAAATCCACTTAATATGAACTTTTTGTACATGAAAGTCTTATAAAAAATGACACTATTTTTATATTTTTTCAATTTTTTGTTGAATTGATATCAATTTTTAAGTGCAAAGTACTCTGATTTTGAATCTGTCATGATGTACTGATTTGCATGATTGAAAAGAATCATTTTTCACAAAGAAAATATATTGTTTTAACTTGTTTTTCTTGATGAAATTTTATATCAGACATTTATCTACATAGACATATGTCTGTATTTAATTTTCATTAAGAATATAATTTTATTTGGAATTTATGGTGCAACTGGTCAAAAATCTGGAACAGATTTGGCCAGTGCACGTGTTCGGTCTTAGGGCACATCTTTGACCTATTTTTGCTTTCTGTTGGAATTCAACTCCTTCATATGAAATATGATATATTAAGTCATATTTCTATGAAAGAAAGTTGAGCTTGATTTGAGTTTCGGAAGACCTACTTATAGTCATTCTTGTGTAATGTGACAAAATCTGAATACAGTTCATAGTTTTGTTAATTATCTGAAACCTTGTGTCATAATTTTGACATTTTGAGTCATATCTTCTCAAATTTCTTCATAAAAATTATAATTTTTTCAAATAACATTGTACATATGTTTTTTTTTTTTTTGATAATTTTGCACTTTTCAAAAACGTTTCATTGATGTCTCATTCATTATAACATCAATGATTGTTTAAGTGAATTCTGCCATATTTGGATAAATGACTATATTTGGAGCATTCATATGCTTTGTTTGGATTGTGCATACCATGTGTTGCTATTTTTGGTAGAATAGATAGATTTTTTTATCATATTTTAATAAAATCTTAATAATTACCATTTTTAAGTCTTACTATGCTTAAAAAATAGCATATAAGATCTTTCTTTTTTTTGAAAAATTCATGTCATATATGCATTCTATGATTGGTACTTACTATATTGATATATAGATGCATATTAGATCTTGCCATGCTTAGATCTTGCCATATTAGGTATTGTCATGCTTAGAATATAGCATATTAGAGCATGCCATATAGGCTCTTGCCTTATTTGCTATACGTACCATATTTGAGAGATTTTTAACAATCTTACTATATGTGAATTTTTTGCCATAAATATCATACATGCCATGCTTAGAATATTCCATTGTTGGTAATAATTTAATTTATGCAACACCCTAGTCATATCTGTACACCTAGCAAACATATTAGGTGTGGGGAGGCACCCACATTCTTGGGAAAGGTATAATGAGAATAATAAAAAATCTTAATAAAGAAAGATAATATTTTGCCAAACTTTTCAAAATTAGAACCTAGGTTGAAAAGGGTAATTCAGGATGATTTCCACCTCTTAGTAAACCCTAAACCTAGAATAGGTTCTCAATCCTAAACCTAGAACAGGTTTTAAACCCTAAACCTAGAACAAGTTCTCACATTCTAACCCAGAATGGGTTATCTAGTCCCGAACTACGTGAATTCTGATTCCTAGGACAAACCCTAGGATACGTAGGCTATTTGGGAGAAACCCAAATTCGGATCTACATTTTAGTCCACTCGGACTATCCATAGATCCACTAGGATATCTATCTATTTCAACCCAGATCCCGAACTACGTGAATTCTGATTCCTAGGGCAAACCCTAGGATACGTAGGCTATTTGGGAGAAACCCAAATTCGGATCCACATTTTCGTCCTCTCAGACTATCCATAGATCCACTAGTATATCTATCCATTTCAACCCAAATCCTGAACTACGGGGATTCTGATTCCTAGGGTAAACCCTAGGATACGTAGGCTATTTGAGAGAAACCTAAATTCGGATCCACATTTTAGTCCACTCTGACTATCCATAAATCCACTAGGATATCTATCCATTTCAACCCAGATCCCGAACTACGTGGATTTTGATTCCTAGGGCAAACCCTAGGATACGTAGGCTATTTGGGAGAAACTCAAATTTGGATCCACACCTTAGTCTACTTGGACTACCCATAGATCCACTAGGATATTCAACCATTTCAATCCAATTCTGAACTATGCGGATTCTGATTCCTAGGTCAAACCCTAGGATACGTAGATCATTTGGGAAAAACCTAAATTTGGATCCACACCTTAGTCCACTTGGACTACCCATAGATCCACTAGGATATTTATCAACCATTTCACCCAATCCTAAACTACGTGGATTCTGATTCCTAGGTTAAACCCTAGGATACATAGGCTATTTGGGAGAAATCCAAATTCGGATCCAAACCTTAGTCCATTCGGACTATCCATAGATCCACTAGGATATTTACCCCCATTTTGACCCAAATAGGGTATCCAGTCTGAACTACGTGGATTCTGATTCCTAGGTCAAACCCTAGGATACGTAGGCCATTTGGAAGAATCCCAAATTCGAATCCACACCTTAGTCCACTTGGACTATCCATAGATCCACTAGGATATTTACCCACATTCTAACCCAGAATAGGTTATCCATATTTTGACCCAGAAAGGGTTATCCATTCTTAGATCCACTAAGACTATCTATCGGTCCACATGGACTATCCAAATCCTAACCCATAGGGTTTCTCAACCTTTCAAGCATAAACTTCAACTTGAACAATAAACTTAATCATGCACAAGCATAAATCACAGTCATAAACTTTAATCACACCTGAACTACGATGGTGAACCTGATTTTTGAAATAATTCTGTAATACGTAGGCAATTTGATGGATATAGATTCGGTTCAATGATATAAAACTACTTGGTTTGGCTTGGTTTAATAGATAGACTCTAGCATAGGAAAGGTATAGGAGACCGATTTTGATCGGGCGGTTTGGGTGCCTAACCCCTTCCCATAATCGTAACCTGACGCTTACCCAATCTCTGATGGACCAGAAATCTAATCTAAGGGTCATGAGTCAATCGAAGTCTTACCTTAGGGTGAGATTTTACATTTTCCAAGGTCCTAGACCTTAATCTAGGTGGCGACTTCAAAATATTTCCATCTTTGTCCTCACACCTAGCCAATCCATTCCCAAGATGACGTCAAAGTCTGCCATCTCGAGTTGAACCAGATTTGCTTTTAGGTTTCAGCCCTCAATACTAACTGTACACTGCTCATAATATTCATTCAATGCCACTTCAACTCCTAGCGGAGAGCGAACTATCAAGCTTGGGTTTAAATGCTTGACCGGTAATTCCTTTCGCTTCCCAAAAGAAATAGAAATGAAGGAGTGCGTGGCCCCAGAGTCAAAGAGTACTCTGGCAGGTACACCAGCTATATTTACAGTTCCTGAAAGTTAATTATCCCTTAGGTCCACATGCTCACACATAATAAAATAGTAATCCAAATAGGTAGGGATGGAATCATACCAGTGACCACATCAGGTGATGCGGTTGCCTCTTCAGTGGTGACTGCAAATACATTTCCTTGCTATGGCAGTTGCTTCCTAGGTAGAGTGCAGGTCTTTGCATAATGTCCCAGTTGCTGACAGTTGAAACATTTAACATTCGAGTTTTGTCCAGCAAACTATGACGGTGGTGGTGCAGTAGTGTTCCTTGTAGGCACCACAGTGGACTGAGCCCTGTATGGGTGGAATGGTCTAGTATTGCCTCCACTTGAAGTTTCAGTAGCAGGCCTCTTCAGTCCCTTGTTCTGACCAAAGAAACTATCTCTTTGACTGGATTCTATTACCCTGAAAATCTGTACAGCCTCATTATATATTTTCTTCTCCAGACCCAAGACGTGCTCTCTGATGCTTCCTCGCAATCCCATGGTGAATCTACGGGTCTTTGTTTCTTCTTCTTGCATGCTTGCCTATGCAAAGAAGAACAGTTCTTCATATCTCTGCTGGTAAGCATCAACCGTTGACTGAGATTGCTGCAGGTTGAGGAATTCTTTCTCCATTTGATCTCTAAACTCTTTGGAAAATACTTATCGAAGAAAGCCCCCTTGAATATTGCCCAATCGATCTGAGTGTGTTTTACCTCTAAGTATGACCGGGTAGAATTCCACCATTCCACCACGCATTGGCATCTTCCTTGAGCATGTTTGTAGCAAACAACACCTTCTCATCCTCTGTACACGTCATCAGATGGAAATTCTTCTCCATCTCAGCAACCCACTGTGCAGGCCACAGTGGTTTTCCTGGTTTCCCTGTGAAGGTAGGGGTTTCACTTTCAAGAACCTATCCACCGCTCGGCCTCGGTCATTCTGTCCCTGTGCATTCATTCTATACCATGGTGGTGGGTACGGGTAGACTCCATGATAAACAGATGACGATGGAAATTGATGTGGTGGGTATAGATTCTGTCCTTGGCCCATCGGCCCAAAGCTACCATCCATTGACAGTGTAGTGTTATTTCCCCTATGTTCAGGTGTACCTTCTGTAGGGATATATCCTGGTGGTCTGAACATCTTCAGCATCTCGTTAAGGAACGTTTTCTGCTGAGCTTCCATCTGATAAATCAAATTCGTCACAATTGTTTCAGAGTTTGTATGAGGAGGGCCTGATAAATTTGTTGGTGCCCTGGGGATCTGTCCTTCTCCACTCTTCGGATTCAGGTTTTGCTCTTCAATCGATCCTGTTTCCACATTGTCCTCAACTTGGCGCACCCTGGAGTGGTGACGCTTTCGTGAGATGAGCCGTGACTTGGGGCGCCTTGCTCGCAGCCTCAGAGTCACTCAGGAGCAGGTGCACTGGCTCAGGGTCGCCTATGAGCGTGATTATGATATTGCTGACCCTATTCCTCTTATGCCCCCAACCCATGATAGACTTCTTATTTTCCTCTCTTTTGCAGCATGGTTTTATAACAGGGTAACTGTTCGGCTTGTGGACTGTACCCTGTGGCACAATTAACCTTGATACACTTTAATATTCAATAGAAGTTTATGGTTTTTCCTATCCAGAGCATGTGCATTAATTAATTCCATATTTATCATAGTGTGTTATGCTCTTTCGTATTTAGTCTCAGGCATCAAACAGTGCTTAAGGTGTGTTCTTATTAAAGCTTTTAATTTTTTCCTATCTCAGTTCATCGACTCAGTTAAGTGCAATATGGTCTGTTGGATAGAGCCTAAGAGCTCTGATACCAAGTTGTCACACCCCAATTCCGACTGAACCAGAAGTGAGAGTGAACCATCACTGAACCAACGGCTCACAACAGAATCTCAATAAGACCGTGTCCACTCATACAAACCATTGAACATAACCATAATCGGAATATAATAAATACAATGGAAGTTTTAAATAAATGAACTGAGTAATCTATTGATAAGTTTAAATAAAATATCCAATTATTCAAATTCCCAAAAAATAAGTAAATATCATTACATCACTTTATTTTCAATCAAAAAGTAACTGAAACAAATAAAATAAAATCCTAGAGATACACACAGAAAGGGCACTCGCATGAAGCGTCATGCTCGTCCTCTCCTGCATGCACATCCAAGCAGCCACGCCTCCGTACGCTGGCACGTTCATGTAATCATCCACCGTATAACCTGCATCAACATCTAAAAATAGTGTTTACACAAGGGTGAGCTCACAACTTAGCTCAGTAAGACAATTAGACAATGCAACATTCATATGCATGAGTAACAATCATATTATGGTTTGGTTTAAGTTTGCAATGTGCTATAGGAAGGATTGGCGGCCACTGCACCTCTATACACGAGTGTGTGAAGCCGCCCAATGGATCAAACACCACTATCGTCCCACATGCACCCACCATGGAATAGATATAGAGCTAAGGCGTCCGGATCAAACACCGCCAACACCTCCCCTGTTACTCTACCCATACCAACACGTAAGCCCCTATTGATGAGGGCTTGCAAATTGGGCTCGCAACTAACCAATCCTATATGTCATCACAGTAGGCCTTATCCCAGCACAGCTCCCTACGGCATAGAGATAGAGCTAGAGTCTAATGACCAGGCCGGAGACCACAGTGCCACTTCTCCCCTTGATACCCTACCCGCACCAAGCATGCTAAGACATAACGATATGCACCGTAGACCCTATCCCAACATAGCTCCCTACGGCATAGAGATAGAGCTAGTGTCTAGTGACCAGGTCGGAGACCACAGTGCCACTTCTCCCCCTGATACCCTACCCGCACCAAGCATGCTAAGATAGAACGCTACGAAAAGGTGCTAGTGTGAGGAATGATCTCAGACCTCCAGTCCTTCCCATTCCACACACCAACGAAAACAATCACATGTCTAATAGTCACAACCTAGCATAGAAAGTATGCCTGAACAATAATAATAACTGGAAATAAAAGATGACATGCGATAATGCACAAACATCACTCCATAGAATCAGGGTTATTAACAACGGTTTACTGTCCATTAAATTATTAGGGTTTAGGTCTGATCCCCTTACCTGACGCTTGTTTGATAGCTTACTCCACGTCGCAAGGTCCAAAAGTGCTATCACAAGGTCCTACATGATATTAGGGTTTAGTTAAAATAGTTTTTTTAGGTTCTATGTTGGTCGGAAAACCAACGAGATTACAAAACTTCTTACAAGGCTGATCGATGGCAGGTACCAGTCGCAGTACTGTAGAGAAACCTGCGACTGATATGGTCAGCCGGTCCCCACAGACCAGTCCCCGAGAGATACCGGTCGCATTACCAGTCACATATGGTGCGATCGGTATGTCTTCGGAAGACCATACATCCGGTTTCTCGACTTCTGTCAGTCATCCCCTATTGATTCTAGGGTTTCTCCTACACATTCTAGGTCTATGCATTGAGTTAGAATTGTTTCCAACTCCATTCAAGTCCTAGTTTTGATGGCCTTCATCCTAGAACTCGAATCTAGGGTTTACCAACTAAATTAGGGTTTGATGGCAAACAAGGGTTTAGATTAATACCTGCTTTGCATGGTATTGATCCAAGCAAACTAACCATTCTAGATTGCCTTATAGTAGAGGAAGGTTTGAGCACTTACTGTTGACTTGCGGTAAGTTGTTCTTCATCGAACGGCAATGGCGGCTCTTCCTTCTCCTTCCTAGCTCCTTCTCCTTCTTCAATCTCCTTCTCCTCTCTAGGGTTTGTGAGGATCAATGGAAGGGATTCTAGGAGGTTTAGAGGGGTTTATATAGGCTAGTTTTAGGTTTAAGAAGCCTCATAGGATTAGGAAAGTCCTAGGGTTTGGAATTAGGAAAGTGGGACCCGTAGAGACCCGATTTTGGATCTTAGTAGTCTACTGTGCAGGCTATACCGGTCGACCTGTACCAACGACCGATATGAATTAAATCATACTTAATTTGGTCCTCTTGGTCCGATTTCATACCTGGTTGTCATCCGCTCGTCCCGTCTGACCCGGTGATGATTGGAAGACCTGTTACGACATGAATTCAAGGTTTAGATCGGGTTCATGGAGTGCGGGTCTTATAAGTTGACTATTGGGAACTACGTTTGATCTGATTCTCCGAGGAGATAAGTAGGCAGAGGGAATGACGTAGTCACTTTGCGCATGGTCACACATGCTTCCTTTGTCAAGGGAGCACCTCACATACAACCATAACCCTGCATGAACTACGTTTGGCCTGATTCTTGCCGCACAGAGATACGTAGGCAGCTTGGTCTCAAGCTCGATCATCCATCTATTGCTGTATTTTCTATGTTGTTCATTCTTTTGATTCATTATTTGTTTATTCATGATTGTTTTAATCATTCATTCATTCATTTGTTCATTGATTCATTTATTATCTATTGACTTGTATTTTATTTTTCAAACCTCTATGGCGGCACCCTAATTCAACACAACTTAGAAAATTGGTCTAGGGTTCCCCACTTGCCTAGTTAGGTTAGAATGAGCAACTTGAACATACATAAACTTCAAGAATGTAGGAAAGGATAGGATAAAAGGAGATCAGTCCACTGACCGGGTGAGTTGGGTGCTTAATGCCTTCCCAACTCGTAACTTAATGCTTACTCTTCTCTGATAAGACTAGTTGTAAGACCCGCACTCCATGAACCCGATCTAAACCTTGATTTCATGTCGTAACAAGTCTTCCAATCATCATCGGGTCAGACGGGACGAGCGGATGACAACCAGGTATGAAATCGGACCAAGCGGACCAACTTATGTATGAATTTTATTCATACCAGTCGATGATACTGGTCTATGGTACCGGTCGATCGGTGTAGTCTGCGCAGCAGACTACGAAGATCCGGAACAGGATCTTTACGGGTCCCACTTTCCAAAGTCCGAACCCTAGGACTTTCCTAATCCTAAGAGGCTTCCTAAACCTAATCCTAGCCTATTTAAACCCCTCTAAACCTCCTAGAATCCCTTCCATTGACTCTCACAAACCCTAGAGAGGAGAAGGAGATTGAAGAAGGAGAAGGAGCTAGGAAGAAGAAGGAAGAGCCGCCATTGCCGTTCGATGAAGAACACCTTACGCAAGTCAACGGTAAGTTCCTGAACCTTCCTCTACTCTATGAACTCTAGGATGGTTAGTGTAGTTGAATCAATACCATGCAAAGCAGGTATTGATCTAAACCCTACTTTGCCGTCAAACCCTAGTTTAGTCGATAAACCCTTGATTCGAGTTCTAGGATGAAGACCATCAAAACTAGGACTTGAATGGAGTTGGAAACAACTCTAACTCAATGCTCAGACCTAGATTGTGTAGGAAAAACCCTAGAATCAATAGGGGGATGATCGACGACAATCGAGAAACCAAGTGTATGGTCTTTCGAAGACATACCGGTCGACCATACCGGTCGCACCATATGCGACCAGTACCGCGATCGGTACCTCTCGGGAGTGGCCTGTGGGCACCGGCTGACCATACCAGTCTCAAGTTTTCCTCACAGTGCCGCGACCGGTACCTGTGACCGGTTAGCTCTGTGAGATGTACTTTGTAACCTCGTTGGTTTTCCGACCAACGTAAACCCTAAGAAAACCATTCTAATTAAACCCTAATATTGTGTAGGACTTTGTGATAGCATGTTTGGATCTTGCGACGTGGAGCAAGCTGTCAAACGAGCGTCAGGTAAGGGAATCAGACCTAAACCTAATAAATAAAGGACAGTAAAACGTTGTTAATAACCCTAAATCTTTGGTATGATGTTTTTGCATTTTCACATGTCATCTTTTATTTCCAGTTATTATTATTGTTCATGCATATTCCATATGCTAGGATGTGATTGTTAGGCATGTGATTGTTTTCGTTGGTGTGTGGAATAGGAAGGGCCTGGGGTCTGGGATCATTCCTCACACTAGCACCTTTTCATAGTATTCTATCTTAGCATGTTTGGTGCGGGTAGGGCATCAGGGGGAGGACGTGGAACTGTAGTCTCTGGCCTGGCCACCAGACTCTAGCTCTATCTCTATGCCGTAGGGAGTTATGTTGGGATAGGGTCTACCTTGCATATCGTTCTGTCTTAGCATGCTTAGTGCAGGTAAGGCATCAGGGGGAGGACGTGGCATTGTGGTCTCCGACCTGGCCACCAGACTCTAGCTCTATCTCTATGTCGTAGGGAGTTGTACTGGGATAGGGCCTACTGTGATGACACATAAGATTGGTTAGTTGCGAGCCCAGTTTGTAAGTCCTCACCAACAAGGGCTTACGTGTTGGTATGGGTGGAGCATCAGTGGAGGTAGTGGATGCCTTAGCTCTATCTCTATTCCATGGTGGGTGCATGTGGGTCGGCAGCGGTGTGATCTACTAGGAGATTCCACACACTCGTGTATAGAGGTGCGGTGGCCGCCAATCCTTTCTATAGCACATTGCAAACTTAAACTAGACCACAACATAAAATGATTGTTACTCATGCATATAAATGTTACACTATCTGATTGTCTTACTGAGCTAAGTTGTGAGCTCACCCTTGTGTATACACCATTTTTAGATGTTGATGCAGGTTACACGGTGGATGACTACGTGAATGCTTCGGCGTATGGAGGCGTGGCTACTCTGGACGTACAGGCAGGAGAGGACGAGCATGATGCCGCATGCGAGTGCCCTTTCTGCGTATACCTTTGATTTATTTATTTCAGTTATTTTCTGTTTGGAAGTACAGTGATGTAAAGATATTATTTAAGTTGTGGTTATTGAATAATTGAATATTTTATTTAAATTTATCAATAGAATACTCAGTTCATTTATTTAAAGACTTCCGTTGTATTTATTATATTCTGATTGTGGTTATGTGCAATGGTTTGTATGAGTGGACACGGTCTTATTGAGATCCTGGTGTGAGTCGTTGGTTCAGTGACGGTTCACTCACACTTTTGGTTCAACCGAAATCGGGGTGTGACACTAGAAGCCAATCCATTAAGCATGAGTCATAGCGTCTCTCCAAGTGAGAGGAAATTTATAAGTCCTAGACCTCACCTAGGTGGCGACTCCATATTCTCACAGTCCATTGGCGTAGATGGACAAAGAAAACAAGGCGAGAGCCTTTGATTCGTAGAGGATCGAATTTCCATTGTCCTCATAGGTACCTTGAGAGGGGTTGGTGTGCCTCACTCCTCTTGGTGTCATGTGCTGCTAGGTATGGCACCGTGGCATGGTATCAGGGCTTGTCACATAGGTATTGTATGCAGGGTTGGCCTGACCTTTTATGCACGGTGGTGAGGTATTCCATGGGTGGATACCATGGGTGGGCACACAGAGTTATAGGGGATGACGCGTGTCTCCCTTGTGGGTAGGAACACCCATAGGGACTATGTTTAGGGGAAGGCTCTTGCGTAGCGCGCTGCCATAAGGGTAGAGGTTCCCATTTCTTGGTGCTACTAGCATTTGCTATGCCAGTGGCACCGTGGCTTGGGTAGAGGTGGCTATCCCATGACTTTTTGCATAGGTGTGCCTTGCTCTTGGCATGGCTTGGGTTCGGCATGCCTAGGACGTGTCAGTTGTGAGCTCAACAGAAACCCTACGTTGCTAGATATCATTGATCGGCTAGTCGTAGCCATGAGAGGGCTAGTGTGCCTACCTAATGGTAGGTTGGCACTATGGTTGCTGGGCTTTGATGACAAGGAAGCCATGTTGTTGGGTGGTGTTGCTCAGTGATGCTTGGATGCATGTTTAGGGTGTCGGGCGTGTGGCACAAGTGACCCTAGACAGTGAGAGTACCTCAAAGGAACGCAAGATGATGGCATGCTGGTGACTTAAATGCAAAGCCACTTCCTATTGGTTTTCGGGGTAAAGCTTTGTTGGGTTATGTATTCCGCTGTGAAAAGAGAGTTAGGCTGGCCTTAGATGGGCACAGTTGAGGCGTCGCACATACCAGGAGCCCCAAAAAAAGTTGGTCCATGACACTCCGCTCAAAACCTTCTTCTCTGAAAGGCCTCCCCCCTTTAAATCAACCCTGAATTCCCTTCATCTCTAAAACTCGGGAAGAGACCCCCCCCAAAAAAAAAAAGAAAAAAAAAGAAAAAAAGAAAATCTGAGTTTCTAATTTCCAAAATCACTGAAGGTGGAAAAGAATGAAGTCAGAACACTTACCCAATGATAGCTCTATGGTTCTTTGCCAATGACCCTGAATTCCCTTCATCTTTGAAACACTTTCCCATAAGAAGATTAGAAGTTTTAGTTCCTCTACCCCCACCCCACCCCCATTCCAAGTCTCTTATTCCCAAATCACTAAAAATAGAGAACAATGAAGTCAGAACACTTGCCCAGTGACAACTCTATGGTTCTTTGCCAATGGGAGAGAATCTGAATCTAAAGAACGTTTATGATGTTGCCATAGTTTCATGGTTGAACCTAAGAAGGAAAATTTCCCAAGGAATTAAGAGACGAAGGGCTTCAAACTCAACCACTGAAAACATAATTAGAACCATTTTGTTATTTGGGTCCTGGAATTACACACAGTTAAAGCCATGTAGTGTTTTCAAGAATCTGTTCCTTTGGGTTTTTGTATTCTCTAAAATACCTTTTTTTTTAATCTATTTTGGCCAGGTTGCTTTATAACACTTTTTTTTTTTCAAATTTAGCCCGCTGCAACAAAAATATTTTTTTAAATTTAGCCCCTTGTAAAAGCTGCCTAATCCTACACCTACACCTCCATTTCTATGGATGTGCTGAATATTATAGGGAATTTTGAGAATTAGGTATCCCCCTTTAATCCAACGAATGACTTAGAAGAGTGTATCATGCTAATATTGGATACTTGTGCACCAATGTGAGGGACTTGAGAAGGGGGGGGGGGGTTGAAATCCTCTTGCTTTTGGAGAGGGTTCTATCGTGAATTTCGTGATCGTACAGTCGGAGTTTACTCATTGCATATACCTATAAATCGGTATGCACAACAGGTAAATTCTGATCGTGAGACTACAACAGTAAGATTGGACAACAGGAGATGATTTTTTTCCTATCAAAGATGTCAACTTTTCTCTCTGAGAAAGATGTCAACTTTTCTCTTCTGTGCTTGATGCTAAGCAAATGTGCAAAAGATGCAATCAAGGTGGTTAATGATCATTTGCAACTCTAGCATTGGTGATATCTTTTCGGCAGAAATTTCTCCAAAATAATATTCTTCTTCTCCATTGTTCGTTCTCTAATTTCTTTCTCACCATTTCATGTGAACAACTGTAGTAATCTTTTTAGTGATATTTAGAATTCATAGATGTACAGATCATCCCAAGTTTTAGTTTAGGCTTGATTGCTTAAGATTAGGGCTTCATAGTTTAATGTTTCAAGCTCATGGGTTAAGGCTTACAAGTTGAAGTTTCAATATTTCAGGTTTAAGATGTTAAGATTTCATGGCTACTTTGGACAAAACTTTGGTGGAGGAGATGTGTTTTTCATATTACATGAATCGATATTCTTTTTTTATATGACGAATCGATGTTATTCATAGATTCCTAAATGTGTAAAGGATCGAAGCAATGTTCTTCATAGATTCCTAAGGCTGCGTTTGGTAACTCTCCAAGAGAACAGTTTTTCTATTCTTCCATTCTGACAGAATAAAAAAACTGTCCAGAACAGCCAAAAGCAGCCAAAAATCGTTTGGCAAATCTGGTCTGATCTTCCATTCTCAAATACCGAACCGGATGAAAAGAACGTCTAAAAATGAAAATTTCAGAACATGGTTACATTCTAGAATAGTTTTTGAAAGAATACAAAATAAAACTGTGCCCGATAAAACTGATTACAGAGGAGCTTTTCCCCTCATCCTTGTTCGTTCTCTGCTCGAAGAGTACAGAAGAGCTTTTCCCCTCATCGTTGTTCATTCTCTGTGTAGATCTTCTATTTGTTCTCTGCAATCAGCAGGTATCGTCCCCTCATCTCTCTCGGTCTCTCATTCACTCTCTCTCTTTCTTCTTGTACTTCTCCTCCATCTCCATTTCTTCTATTATCTGTTTTTTTTTTTTTTCATGTTCATTGAAGCTCCTCCTTGTTCAAGCGTTACTTGTACGCAGTTCCATTACTTGTTCATAGAAGCTCCTCTTTTTCTGCCATCTCCATCTCCATTTATGCAAGTTTCTTCTTTCTTTGTTCCAAGTAAGTTCACCTCTCTCTTTCCCTCCTCTCTTACTCTCTCTCATTCGGTACCTGGGGATTTCTATCCCAGTCGGTACCTAGGGTTTGCAAATTTCGATCTGAAATTACATGTGTTGTTTTGCAGATTTGAGTGCTTTCTTTAATAGCATTGATTAGCATATCAGTAGGATAATCTGTGCTCCAATAATCAGACCTGAAAAATAAATTTATTTTTTTCATTAACAACTTCAATTTGTAATAAATTTATTCTAATGTTGAACGCCCACCTTGACCAATGTCCAGTGTCATCGGTTAGAGGGCATCACCAGCTACATAGACATTTAAAATCAAGACAAATGGTCAGCATCATTTTTGCTAGATGGTTCCTGTTATTACTATCCATAGCCGTCACATGTTTGAATGGGTAATATGATTATGCCACACAGAACACAGTACTCTGTTCGAACATGAATCCATCTCCATTTTCTCCTTCTTTTTCCCACTCCTGTATTTATCTTTTAATCTGATTTCTCTCTCTCTTCTGCTTTTCTCCTTTATAGCCCCTCTGTTTTGTCCTTTCTTCTCTTCCAGTTGAATAAATTACTTCACATAGTTGCATGTCTAGACTAGGGATAGTGATGCAACCAACGAATCCTACTATCAGATTAGGAACCAAGGATTTGATTAGCTACAACACAATCTTAGTTTTAAGGAGCTTTTCTGGGATTAGTATTGGATGGCTACTTTAGATAGATTGTCCTTGGGCACAAATGCATATTGCTGCTACAATTCATGTCATGGACATGCATTTTTGTACTATATTGGAAGCTTTGGTTTGGAAAGCACTTAGTTGTGCTCTGTTCCACCTGCATATGTGTTCAAATTATTTGACTAAATTCAATGATATCTTCCATACTTCCATCTACATTTCTTTTTTCTTTTTTTTCTTTTTTTGAGTAAATTTGCATTTCTTTTTGTTTAACCAAGTTGTTGCGTTTAGTTTCCTATAGCCTGTATGAATTTATTGACCATTCACTTACTCTTGTTTCTTTGACACTTCGGCATTGGCTACATACCTCTCAAAACTTATGTGATTTGCTTTCATAATGTCACATTTTTTTATAGGTTCTTATTCTTCTTGCAAATGGTTCTGAAGAGACTGAAGTTGTCACACTAGTGGATATTTTAATATGGGCAAAAGCGGATGTCGTTGTTGCTTCAGTCGAAAAGTCTGTAAAGATTGTGGCATCTCAACACAAAAATTGTTGCTGATAAATTCATCAAAAACATTGCCGAGTGAATATATGATTTGATCATTCTTCCAATGAGATGGAGAGAATATCATATATGTTAAACAACACAATTACCACTGATTTTGTCCATTCTTTTCTCGTAAAGATTGTGATTTGGCAAGAAATTGGTTTGGTGGCAATTCAATAATATTTGAATCATTTGAAAAAAAAAATATTCTAGAACAAATGTTACCAAACAGCAAACAGATTAAAACAGTGTTCTCAGACTAGTTCTGGAACATATTTGCCAAACAACCTTAAAGCCAAAAAAACAGTCAAATAACATTATTTCAGAACAGAACAGAAAAAGACTATCTCTTTCGATTCAGAACAAGAACAAGTGAGAACGTTACCAAACACATCCTAAATGTGTAAAGGATTGAAGCAATGTTCTTCATAAATTCCTAAATGTGTAAAGGAATGTAACAGTTGGTGACCTCACAAATCACAAGATTCACAACCCTAATAATTATTTAGCTTAAAAAAAAAGAGTAACAAACAAAAGCAATAAAACATTATATTATACTTCATTCAAGAAAATACTTCGTTCAAGAAATAACACTTCAGATTCCCCATATGAGCTCCTTACTAGAAGGTATGACAAAATTGGGCTCAATCCAGGCACAATTTTTAAGAATTATCATTCCAGATATGTCTCCATTAGAATGGCTATGGCCAAAAAAATGGTACCCATCAGTATTCATAGAATAGAAGACACATGAAATGATATCTCCTCCACAGCCACTACCATCCCAAGTGGGGGGGAATATAGGAAAGTAAATCTTGTTACCCATATCATTGAATCCCTCGACTGTTTTGGCCGAGAATGAAATTTGATCACTCAAAAAAAACATGTGATCCTCTAAATGTTGGACTTGATTCCAGATCATCTTGTCGAGATCTAAAACAAAAACGAATACGCCTTTTCCCATATGACCTTGAAGCACCAAGAAGAGATTACCATTACATTGGACAAAGAAAGAGTTGACATCTTCAATGTTTAAAACAAAAGATGATATATAAGGACGCTGAATAGTCCAATGATCCTTGTGTGGATCAAAAATTCCAAGATGTCCTTTTTCGCCAAGGCAGTAAAAAATCTCATTATGGTATACTGGATTGGCCATAGACAAGACGAATGGTATATTATTGTCTCGACGCTGGTGAATAGTCCAGCTTGCTTCACCGCGTCTGATTATGCAAATAGAAACTGCTTCATCATGATCACGTGAACTAGAAATGCCGAAAACTACACAATCTGAAGAAATTGGTGGGGATGAGAACGAGAGTGATGGCAAAAACACATTCATACTTCCACAACTTGGATAATCCCATGATTCACGTGGAAAATCTGGGAGTTCAATCCTTGTTTTAATGAAGGGATTGAGAAAGAACACTCGCCCTGAAAATTGCCACATAAGCAGCCAACCATCCCTTGAACAGCATATTCTTGACTCAGATAGTCCTGAAATTTCTATAAGATTGCTTTTGCATAAGGGATGAGAGACATTTAATACATGATCCTCTTCTTCAAAATATACAAGCCATGGAGTTTGGGCTATTGGTATGTGAGACTGCCATGGAGATATTTCTAGTGGGAATGGATTGCCACCTGATCGCCATGCTCTGCAAACATCATGAAAAGAAGAGTAGTCCTGGCCAAAGAGATGGAATTTGATCATAGTCAAAAGCTCGTCTGGAAGATCAGACCAATATGATTCTTCCATTATTCTTCGATGAAAAATAGGAAAGTGAATGTTCTTTTTCTTGTAAAAATATCGGTATAAATGGTAGAATGCATCTTTACAAACAAGAGATAGATACCAGAATCCTCTAACTTCTTGCTGTTCTTTGATTCTCTCCACACATTTTTCTTTGGCTGCTTTTGCCATCAAAAACTCAGAAAGCGACCGCCTAAATTCACCGGCAAATCAGAGACCAGCTTGAAACGAAAAGTTTTTAAAACAGAGATATAGAATATCTGGTGTGAGACAGATTAAACCAAGATCAAACTAAAGTGAAAACTAAAAGTGATTTGAACTTGGAGATTAAACTGAGATGCAACTTAGGAACTAGAGTGAAAATTGATTTTTAAAACTGGTTTGAACTAGGAGATTAAACTGAGATGCAACCTAGGATTTAAACTGAGATTTTATCAAAGGCTGAAATCATGTAACAAATCATATCTCCTCTCTTCTGTAAAAGAAACACACTGCAGATTACTGGGTTCGGTAAAGATTCCTAATTCTTAGAATCGGTATGAGCAACTTCTCAAATTTCGATATCCAGAAATCAACACATGGGACTTGATCATGGAATAAACGTAAAGCAAAAAATAATAAACCTTCACTAACCTGCAATCTGAACTAACCTGCCCTTCTTCTCCTTTCTCTCCCTTTCGCTCCTTCTTTCCTTTTATCCGATTCTCAATCCAACCTCTCTAGCGATTTTTTCCCTAACGAAAAGACGAGGTCCTCTAATATTGGACTCCCTCCCTCCTTTCCCGTTCTTATCTTGGCTCTCAAAGCCAATCCTAGTTCAACCATGATTCTAATCAACGAGTATTGAAACAAGACTCCAAATCACCTGTTTAGATGACATGTGTCCTATGAGTTAATTGATGTTAACTTCTGTAAACTCATGTAACACTGCTTTAATTGGATTAGGATCCTCTATAGTAAGGCGACTCCTGTAGTGAGGTGCATTGGTATTTTGGCGACGGTATATTACCGTCGCCATATATAAATAGCCAAACAATTCAGAGACGGTAAAAATAACCGTCGCTACATGTAGCTATAATGCCGTTGCTACTTTTTAGCGACGGCAAGATGGTGAGGTCTGGGAAAACATAGCGACGGCACACTAATGGCCGTCTCGGACGGTATATGTATTGGCGTAGCTGAATATCAATATTTAGCTACGGAAATATACCGTAGCCTAATATATGGTTTTTAAGGTAAGGACAGCATTTCTGTTGCCGTGGCGTAATAATATTAGCTACGGTTATAATGCCGCTAAATTGATTAAGGGATTATTAAAGACTTACATATTGACCGTCCCCAAAAAATTATATTAAAATTTTATTTATAATTTATATTTTTAAACCTGTAATTAAATCAATATTTATTCAATTCATAAATTAATTATCATTACAAATCGATGTAACAAAAAATCATTGTTTTTCATTAACTTTAAAAGAGAATTATAAAATGTCGAAATTAAATATACATTTCAAAAATTCATTGCTTCTCTTGTTATATTTCTTTGTTGCCTGATGTTGATATGGCTCCCTATGTTGGTGACTTCAGTGACAAAAATGAAATTCCTTCATAAACTTGGCAGAACAGGGATAGTGCTTAGAATGGTCCAGTGACGAATGATAGTCCATAAACCGGGCTCATTTTTCCCAAAGGATCTTCTTGAGCTCTTCACTGGAGAAGCAAGCTTCTGGTGATACAAACATAAATAAGCTTGTGAGTTCATGCGTACCTGATGCTTAAACTAGTCATACGCTAAGGATTGAGTAATAGAAAAATATATGATAACATGTCTGGTAAAGTCAATGTAGCAAGTACAGTACTCACAAGGTCAAATCGAAATGCTTATCTTAAGTCCAATCCTGTGCCTTCATTTCACAATCTCCAAGCCTAGACAATTTTCAATCCAAGGTTACAAATTAACAATCTATCAAATGACACCATATGACTAATCACGCTAACTTGAACTCAAAAAGTAACAAACTTAAAAAAGAATGAAGCAGAAGGAATGATTTCAAGACAAACTTCTGATCTATCATATACAGCCAATAAGACCACCAAAATCCAAGCAATGGAACTAAAAGAAGAGAGATATCAGATTGGATTCTGTAACTTACTTCCTCCATAAGACCCACCAAAGATCACCACAGGGGATGTTTCAGAAGATAAGTTCTGCTTCAAACTCCGAATGTTAATCGCGAAATCTGCTAGTGCTTGCTGTGAATTCAGATACCCCAATGTCTCAGCAGATTTGTAAGAATCCTTCCCAAATGGCAGTGAATCCCCATAAAATCTATTCTGCACAGGTTTTTCCATAGAAGAATAATTGAGACAGAGGAACCCATAAGCAATCTTTAATAAAATCCAAAGAACATCCATCTATTCATCTTTTGACAGAAGTAGTACTTCAATGAAGGCAAGTAGAGCTCGGAACTTGGGAGCAATGTCCAGCATGAAACCAGTATTGGCAGAAAACCATTCAATATCTCCCTCATTGCCTGCATAGACAAAGATGGGACCTCTATGAGACCAATACTTTTTGTTGATGAGGTACTTTTGGTGGAAGATTTTGTAGCTCTGTGGCTTAAAGGTGAGGTGATCTAGGAGTTGAGCGAAGAACTGGGTTTGGTATGGAATGTGACCATGAGATTGATACTTTGGTGTTCAGTGCAGAGTTGCAAAGCTTATACTTATTCTTTAGTAACACAATGCAGGATATGAGTTTGGAAAACACTTTTGGAACAGGGAAACTAGTAAAGAAGTGTATAACATTGGAAAGCCAGACAAGGCTGAAGAAGTAACTTACCAGCTTGTCAGAGAGTTGGTAACCTTCATGTCGCACAACTAGGGATGCAAACCAGTTCAATTACATAATCTACCTTGATACTCTTGATTGCAGGCTTGTTGAGATATTTGACGAACACACAACTGGCTATGATAACTAAAGCGAATCAAACTGAAAACTTCACAGGATAATTGAGCAAATACGAGTTAAAGAACAAAACTGAAATTTAAGGCAAAACTGGGAATTCAAATGATTTATATAGTTGCATTGTGGAGAACTGAAAATCCATAATAACAGAGATGGAAATCAGATTTTGAGTGTCAAATTCTAATCTGAGCCAAGTTAAAATATTCACAATGACATAAAATTAAAACCCATTTACATATAATGCATCAAGTTTGTTCCGAATAACATTCGAAAAAATATCTGTAAATCCTGGTCCTGTATTCCTCATTACTCTGATCCAAGTCTGGCTTCTTCTCCTAATGAAGCAAAAAAATTAAGGAATGAATTAAATGAAAACTGCAGCAATAAAGAAAAGAAACAGAGTTAAATACTACAAAAAAATGCAAAGATGTTACAGGCATCTGAAGATCACTTTAAGTTTGCCTATTTACCACGTTGGGAAGAGTGAGAGTGTGACTGGGACTGCATTTCACCCATTTTCTCCTCCATTGCACCCACCTTCCCTTTCCACATCTTATTCTCTTCCATTAGTTCACTCAACTATTGGGCTTGCCTCTGTTGGCGCATTGCTTGTCTGCCATACAATTCCATTGGGGTTATTCCAAGCCCCAGAAGACGCACCCGTCCATGACAATCCCGTCCCATTACATCTACAAAAATTGATTCATGAACAGCTTTATCTAATCGGCTTTCTTCACTTTCCTTGTCAAGAGAATCTCTAAATGCAATCTACAAGTGAATCAGAACAATAATATAATGTGATCTTATATTAAAATAGCATCAAAGGGAAGGAATACAGAAATAAACTAAGGGAAAAAATGGTTATTGAACTAACCAATCTCTTAGTTGAGATAGGGTCAATGGGACCTCCAGTTCACTTTGATTTATGAGTTCTTTCGAACAACTCAATACGAGAAGGGGGCAACTGACTTGGATCAGCAATACGCTTGAAAATAAAACAATAACAATTGCATCAAAAGACTAATGGGAGCAATAGAAACTTATGTTTAGCGTAAAAAGGAGAATTATAAACCAATGGCTTTACCATATCCTCACTTATGACTGGATATGAAGTAGTTCCAGTCGTATGGCGCATGTGATGTTTTTCCTTATTAGTTCTGTTCCTTCTAGCAATGGCCTACAAAGAAAATTCAGTAAATTAACACATAAATTTTTTAATTCACAAAACATGGTATGGATATAGTTACTCTTACCTGATTTTCTTCTTTACCCCAAAACTTAAACATAACACCCCATTCTTCTTTTAACATATGTTGGAGATCAATGTTTGCCTACCGTTCTGCATCTGAATCATACTTCTCATAAAAATCAATCTTTAAATTATGCTTATAACCTTTCCATCTTTCATTTAGTTTCTTCAAGGCCCACTTCTTGCCAAATTCTGGAATGTCAAATTTTGCCTACAATGAAATAGAAGGTGTATTCAGTCACAAAATAACTAAGCATTTTACTTTAACACATACTAATTATAATGAAATAAAAACAATACCTTTATTTGTTTCCAACAATCTTCCTTCATTGGTTGTGTTACATCGGGCCAACGCAGAGTAGTTACTAGTAAATTATACTTTTTTCTTGCAAGTGTCCCAATCCATGCAATTAGTTTGGAAGTATTTGAACCATTGCATGGTTGGTCGAGCTCATTTAGAATGATGGGAATTTTATGTCCCTCTGACATCCTTGAAATGTCATGGGCCATTGTTGGTCCCCTTTTCCCTCTACCTCTAGGAGCTGTAAAAAATGTAACATAAGAGAAATAATATATTCCATACAACAATCAGAAAAATCTTGTATAAGAAACATAAATTTTTTTCAAATAAATAAATAAATCAAACACAGTAAATCAATGTAAAAAAAAATCTGAAACAACATGCCCAATGTACTTTTCTTTAACGCAGGACTGGGAGTGAGAACCATCAAATCAGTTGACAATAATTATCTATCATTCATTTAATTTCAAAGAAATGACAGGTCAATAGTCAAAAAGTAAAAAAAATGTTTTGATTTTCTGTCATTTTTTATTTGTGTTGCCGATAAAAAAAAATTGATCTTGAAGAGTAGTACTCTAATTAACTTACCTGATGAACCTGAGCTAGTACCTTCACTTTCCCCAGTGGTACTCATTGTACTCAATCCTGTTTTCAATATAATTAAATCATAGATTAAAAAAATATTAATTTTACTACTCAAGGCATATAATCTAAACAACCACAATTAATCCATAATGAATGAAATAAAAATGAATACATTGTATAAAATTACATGCAGTCATAGATACGCTAGTCAGGGACGGTTGTTTAATTGGTTCAGGAGTCGTAAAGTCAGCCTATTTGGTCTTTATAAATAGGGCTATACCCCTATACAAATTTAGTGGATCTTTTTGGAATGAAATTTGGAGTTTATGTGTTCTGACATGTTGAATGGATCTGTGACTTTCCAGATCTGACTGATAGTTTCTCCACTACTTCGTCTACTTCGGCTTCATCCCTGCAGCTAGGCGACATCTCTCAATTAGTTCTTTATCTTATTCTTCTTCTCTTCCCATTTGAATCTCGTATATACTCTTTCGTCTTCTCTGTTTTCCCATATCAATTTCATAATTCTGATTGTTACCTTGCTGGTTATTGCTTCTGAATTCAAAGACATTCTGAAATTGTTTTGAGTCATATTTAATCATTTCCTTAATCCTTACACTTGATCATCAATATCTGATATATTTTCTCAGCTATTGTTTATATCTGTGATTTAAAAAAAAATAAAAAATGAAGCAAAGATCTACCAAAATATCTGATTTTTTAAGTGTTGATTGATAACACTAGTAGATTTTGGTACAAGCAGCAAGACATTCTGTTCTTAAACCTAATGGACTAGCAAACCAAATTCTTTTAGAGAATGAACAACTGAAGAAGATATGCCACACTGACTCATAACTTTTGGTTTGTTAGATTATGGAAGTGAAGCAATTAAAAGTTAACTATTCTTCCATCACAGTATGCATAATACTTCCAGCGCCACATTGAGAATCTGTAAACAAGAGGAGGTTTGGGATGGTATGGATTGTTTAACATCTTATGGCTACTCTGTTATTGTATAGAACAAGGCATGAAGCTTCTCAGCAGTAGCGACACTAGGTAATAACGAAGTATCCAAGTCGGGAAACAATTTTGTCACGGAGATAATGGCAACAACTAAAGAGAAACAGTACCCAGTCTTTTGCACTGAAGTTAAGTATAAAATTGGCTGAGTTATTGAATGCAATTTGTATACGACAATCAAATTAAAATAGAAAAAATGTAAAGCTCCGCAGGAAGACAGTAATTTAATACACAAACTTTGGGGCATTTAAACATTCAAACAAGAACCACAATTTTTCTTATTAATCCAGGGTATGTAAATAGAAGTATCTCTCAATTTAAGCACTATTTTGATAAAGTGTCAATAAGCTAGCTATGTAAACGGAAGTATGTGTCATAATAGATTCCATTTCTTTATAATAGGCCTGGAAAATGTTGGATTCTAACCAAGCTCAAGGTTGATGCTATCATCAACTTTTACACAGAATTCTGCATCCCAACTTTCAACTGCCGTGCTGAAGAAGAACTTGGATTTCTTTGGAAACTCTTCTTGAGCTTCCTCATTATCGTCCTATCAATCACAATTGATCAAGGAAAGATCAGATCATGGTAACTAACAATGTTAGTTTAAGCCCCAAACAAAAAATATTCAGAGTTGAATTTAACATCCAAAGCAGGTCATAACCCAAAAATAATTATAAATTTGATGCCTCAATGATAGATATCACTTAAATTAGGTACTAAAAAATTATACAATAAATGGTGGAAAAGAATTCGACCATTTTTTGAGAATCGAAGATTTCCCTCAAGGATCCCAGATCATATACTATTGTGTCAGCAATTGAAATTCCAGAAAAAAGAAATAATCCAGTTTGGGTTTCTAAACTAGCCTATGACCTGGTCACAAGAATCAGAATTTTTCTTATTAAAACTTTGGGGCATTTAAATGTAGAACTGAAAGATGGTCATTAATTAAATGAGTAGAGCTTTTGAGTGAATGAAGGATTGAGATCAGACTGAGGAAAAAATGCTTAAATTTTATTTAAGAATTATGTAATAAAACCTTGAGGATAATTGTAGAACCACACTTGAAGAAACAGTACTTGGGCAGAGCAAAAAATTCAGAAAAAGTTTCTTCTATCTTGAGAGGCATACCGCACTAGAGTAGCAGAAATTTCTACTTGGATTCAAGATTTACAAGTACACATACAGAAACAGAGGAAATATTTCGAAAAATTCAACATCAACTATTTTGGGGGATGTTGAGAGAGAGAGAGAGAGAGATAAACCATATTCCTTTGCCTGGCTTTATCCTGTGTGCCGAATATATATATATATATATATATATATATATATATATATATATATATATATATATATATATATTCAGAGCCATTGCTTTCATCCATTCATTTATTACTTCATTACCAAATGAATGATTATATCCGTAATGACTACGATGGGATTAAAAGCTATATAAAGAAATCAGAAACAAAGAGAACAAAAGGAATCATACCTAGAGTTCGTCGGAGCAGAAATGCTCTAAAACTAAGAGTTGTTGACCGGAATGAAACCAGAGGGATGAATGTTAGGTCAACGAACGAGAAGAGTCGAAACGAGATATGCCGCTGGATTTGATAGTCGGATCGAATCAAAACAAAACACTATGCCAACTCAAACAAGATGAACAAACATTGCCATTGTCATCGGATCGAGACTTGCAAGGGAATGAACGACACCTGCAACTTTGCAAAAAGGAATCTCAATCAGATTCAACTCGTATGGAAGGGAGAAAACCAAAACAGAAAACCTTACCAAAGAGAAACAAAGAGAAAAGGAATCATACCTGGAGTTCTTTTGAGTAGAAATCGTAACCTCCAAAACCAGAAGTTGTGGACTGGAATGAGCAGAAGTTCGTCTGAGCAGAAATCGTAAGCATAACAGAGCAAATTCCCTGCAAATTCTCTGGAATGAGTCAGAGTTCGTCGGACCGAGAATTGCATGCTCTCTGCAAATCCTTCTTCTACAACTTGCCTTTCAAGCTCTCACTATTGCATCGTCAAAAGCAGCCAATGCATCTCAATCGATACTGCTCTAGGGTTTCAGGGTATAAAATTAAACGGTTGATGCATTGGTTATGATTTTCACAAATAATCACATCTCAATGACAAAGAAATCATCATAGCTACAATTAATTGAAGTATTACGGTTTGTTGAAACCCTAACAAGTGAATCAATGTTGATACAGAGAGTACAACACAAACAATACCAGAGATGAACATCGACAATGAGAGAGAGAGAGAGAGAGAGAGAGAGAGAGAGAGAGAGAGAAAGAGAGAGAGTTCAGTTTACCAGTTGCTGGAGATGCGAAGTTGAAGTAGATGAAGAGGAGTGCAGAGGGCTTCGTTCAACTGTTGAGTTCTCTTTAGTTGATTCACGGAGAGGATATGAAGAAAGACAAAAAATCAGGAGAAGAGATCGTTGCGGTTGAATGAAGACAGTTCAGAGCTTCGGCTTGTGCTTCGCGAGCAAGGAGGAGACCAACAGAGCTTCGCAAGAGGAAATGTGAAAGAAGAAGAAAAATAGATTATTGAAGCGAAGAGAGTTGAAGAAGGTGTCCAGTGGCTTGTGTTTTCTGGAAATAAGATCGAAACCATTAGACTTTCGGCGCCAAATTAGAATTTCGGCTACGGTATTAATCGTATTTTAGGTTACGGTTGCTTTAATTTCGTTACTATAAATATAGCTTACGCGCCACAGTTATAAATACATTTTAGGCTACCGTAACCCTATCTACCGTAGCCAAAACTAATTTTGTCATTGATATATTTATAGCTACGGCTATATAGCAACCGTAGCTATAAATAAATTTATGGCTACCATGTACAGAGTTCCGTTAATATATATTATTTTCGACAACGACTAATAAATTGCCGTAGCTAAAAACCAAAGCTAAATATATTAATTGTAATAGTGGTGAAGATCCCACCCATTCAAAGTGGATTTGTATGTATCCCAATGCACTTTGAGTGGATCAGGATACATGCCGATCCATTTTGAATGGATAGGATCCTCATTAAACAAATATACAAAGGATCTTTTTCCGTTTTAATTCGATTTTTTTTCTCCCACTACTTCTTATTAATAAGGTAAATTAACTGAAATGGTAGTAATCTCTCACGATTTTGAAATTCCTTCATTTATTCATGTGCTATGGATAACCAATGAAACTTTTCTTAAATATTTGATTTAAGGGGAGTTTTTTCGTCACGAAATAGAAATTGAAATCATTATTCTTTCAGGCATTTATCGATAGGATACAATTGCTTAGAATTTGATCAATTGAGATATCCGAAAACAATTATTTCTTCATTTCATAGGGAATCTCAAAGTAGCTCTGTCATTATCTTCCATCCATATCCCATTTCCATTTCATTAATATCTCTTTGATATCATTGACATAAGAGATGTCGTTTTTAATCTCTTTCTTTCTATTTCTATATTCGGATCTGGATTTTCGACTATCCATATACATCCTTACTTGTGCCTTACGGATACCAATCATAACCGAAGAAAACTATACGATAAAATCCGTAAATGTCATAGATTAGATCAAATAGTAATCATTAGAAGTGTACTTTAGGTCTATTCTTGATTTGTTGCGAGGCCATTAGCTAGACATAATTCCATTTCTCCCTCTCACGAATTTAATTCTAGGTGTTTTTTTTTTTGGCTAAGGTAGTATGTGGGATGGCTGAAATTAAATATTGATGGTTGTGCTTTGGGTAATTTCGGACACTCAATAGCCCCCGGGGTTTTGGGAGGGGGGGTATTGATCTCACGATGATGACCCACATTATGACCCACATTAGTGCTTTGTAGAGTATTTGGGAGTGCATTCAAATTTCTCGGCGGAGTTCTCAGCCTTCTTAAGTTGTCTCCGATATGCCAAGAGTAAACAAGCTTGAGTACTTTGATTTGAATCTGATTTAGCCTCTGTTGTACTAAGTGTTCAAAGTGGCTAGATTCTTGGCCTTTCAGCAGTTGTGGAGTTATTATCATGATTATCTGTCTGCAATATTTTGGAAAATTCCGTATTATTATCCTTAAGCAAATGCAGTGACAGATTCTTTGAAAAAAATATGTTGAGAGACCCTTATTGTTTTAGTTATAAGTGAGGGGGTCAAAAATGGGCCCGGCCCGGTAGCACGGATCAAGCCAGCCCGATATAACCCGAACCTAGCCCGGACTGAACCTTAATGGGTAGATTTTGGTCTCGGCTTGTAAAGCCCGACACCGCTTCAGTCCAGACTGAAATCAGACCGGACCGGCCCATTAAGAAGCCCGAATTAGCCCGAACCAATAATACCTAATCCGAATTCCAGTAAGGTTCGTCCGGGCCCAGTTTCTTAATTGTAATGGTTTTAAATTTTGACGGATTATATTACACTGTCATAGTTCACTTCTTGATTCGAAAGATTATATGATTCTGTAGTTGAAAAAAGTATGTTAATTGTTACAATTTATTGAATTACATATATATAGAAAGAATGATGCTAATTCTATAGATAAAAATAATTAAATAGGGTATATATTTTACACATAAAAAATACCCGATAAGTTTGATAAGCCCGGTCTGGACCGAACTAGTCCGAAATCACCTCAATAAGTCTAATCCGATAATAAACCGACACCGGATCAGCCTGTTAGTTATTGTGTCCAGCGCAGCCCAACCCAGCCCAAACTCTTAATGGACATATTTTGGACTAGACTTATAAAATCCAATATCGATTCAGCCCAGACCAAAACTGGTCTAGACCAGTCCGTTGCCACCCTTAGTTATAAATACTATGGGTCTTGGTGTATTAACGATTGGTTCACGCTGACAAGCTAGATACATGTTAGTGCATGCACCGAACTCAAGGCATTTACGTGTAAATAAAATATATATTTAGTATGACATCCACTATCCATTATGAAGAAAAATATCATGAGAGACATTATTTGTTTTATGATTGGAATTAAAAGTTTTGAATGCGATGGCATCATTTGTAAATTGTTTATTAACTCAAGGCATTTACGTGGAAATTGATTATCAAGAGAGAAATTATTCTTAGGTCCTATTTGATAACACTCCAGTTCCTTATTTCTTAACTTCGAAACTAATTCGGAATATAATGGCGTTGATAAACACGATTCAAGATTTAACTCCCATGGAGTGAACCGTTCAAAAAATGTCTCTGGGAGCTAAAAAAATTTACTTTTCTTGCTCCGGAGCTATTACCACTACTGATTGCCATCACCACCATCACTAGCACTGCCATCATCACCACCACCCCTCCACGGCCATCATCCCCACCACAGCCGCCACTCACAGCCGCCACCACCACCACCACCACCATTGTCGCCGCCACCCACCACTTACCATTGATGCCGCCACCACCATCCACCACCTTCCACCATCACCGCCACCACCACCCACCACCTTCCACCATCACGCCACCACCACCACCGTCGCCACCACCACCCACCCACCACCTACCACCTACCACCATTGCCATCACTGTCGCCACCGCTATCACCCACCACCGCCAAACAACATTCTGGAAGCATAGTCTTTTGATTTTAAAGCAGCGTTATCAAACAACATTCTATTCCAAAAATCTTGACTCTGGAGAAGAAGTAGAAAACAACTTCGGACCAGAAGTAACTCCATGAGAGCTGGAGTGTTACCTTACTCTACATATGATGTTACGGTAGAGTAAAGTAGTGACAATAACTATTTCCTTGCTTGGTAGTATAATGTTAAATGATATTATAAAGTAGAGGATTTAATTATAAATATTATACTTCTCTGGGGCTTGAGTCTTATATTTACATCTAGGCGATCTTATGTGTAATTATCACCCCTTACACCACAAAGGATCATAAATCTGTTGACTCTATTTTCATCCTCCAGAAGGGATGAGAGTATGAAAGAAATCAAAATTGCTTCTCATAAAGAGAATATTACCAAAGATACATCTATTCTTAAAGAAGAACATATTAATCATCTCATAGAACACAATAACTATACAAATCTAGCCCCAAGTCGACTCACGAGGGTTTTTTTCGTCGTCCAGAAGAAGGAACCCTGGACGGGTGAAGAAGATATCGGATTCCTCGGGTCATGAGATGACCCGACCCGAGAGTTTTCTTAACTCGTCGAGTAGGGTTTCTGATGTTTCATCTTTTCGGCCCACTGGTTCCGTTGACCCTGAAGTTGATCCGTCGGTTTCGCCGCCCTTCTCGATGATTCTGGCTTCCATCCCTCCTGATCTTCTAATGCTTATACTTCTGAACCCATTTCACGTTTTAGGAAACTCCTTGGAGGATGGGACGGAGAGGAACCTTGACTCTCCCTCCAACTCTGATCCTCCTTGTGATCATATCACCTTGATCCCCAACCCTCCTCCCTGTCCTAGCCTGTGTGATCTCCCAAACCTGCCACCGACGACCCAGCTTCATTCGCAGCCTATAAAGCCTGATAAACTCCCTGGCCTCCAGCCTATCAGTGAGGAAAAGAACCCGTTGTCCAGCTCTTGTGCGGTCCCTTCCTCTGCCCCAGCGGAGATGATTCTTGGCTGCGTCCAATCGTGTGCTTCTGGTATTCCTTCGGGCAGTCCCTCCCTCATGTGGTACTTCTCTGCACCCGACTATGTCGTATCGGCAAAGCTCTCGAGGAAAGCAGAAGCCCATTGTGGAGACTTCACCGCCCTCGACTAATGGTATTCTGAGATGGACTGCTGCTGTGGCCTCTCGGTACCTGTCTTCTATCCTCTTCCACTCTCTGCTCCCAACCTCTCAATGCATCATCGCCCGGCCTTTGGTGCCATCTCCTGCGAACCAATCCCCTCCCCCTGGTCCCCTGGCTCTGACTCCTATTACCTCTTCTGTTACTCTTAGCAAGGTGGACCTTGACCTGATTCCATCCACCTCTCTTGGGGCTCCGTGTCCTTCCACCCCCTTTGTTCCCTTATCGGATGTACAGGTCGCCAACCCCCTTCTTGATCAAATTGGGGTCCAACCTCTTGAGGATCTAAATTGGATGGTGTGTCATCGCACTCCTAATGGAGCTGTGGTGCTTATCGGCGAAAATGAGGCTCTCATCATTTCTTCTTCTCCAATATTTCTTAGGAGTACGCGATATGGAAGAGCTTCTGAGCGCCTTCGGATGTGTAACGTTTTTCGGTTCTTGTTTCGTCTTGCACGCCTGTTGTGCTCTTATTTATTGTTAGTTCCGTTGCTTCGTTGCTGGTTTGCTTCTTGGGCTGACCCTGTGCCGTGAGGTCTTTGTTAGGATCAGGAGACACAAATAAGAAGAAACACACGAAGAATTAACGTGGTTTAGCATCCCATCGTGGGATGCCTACGTCCACCAGAGAAAATAGTGACTTTCTTCTATTCCCAAGAACAGTCTACAAATCTCTACTTGACAGGCCTATCTCATCTGTCAGCCTTACAGGGTTCCAGCTCTCCACTCTCAGAGGAGAATCCTCTACAGCCCTTGTAGCCTTACCTAGGTTTTCCCACACAAAGACAATTTATAGGAAAACCTAGAACCCTAATCCCACTACAATTATAAGTTTAACCCCATGTAATAGACTAATACCTAATACAAATACTACCCTTATAATTGTATGGACCCCACAGAATACAAGACACCAACCCAACAAATCTCCACCTGGCTTGGATTCTGCAAACCACCTTGAAGAAAACTCATTGATGTTGATTCTGTAAATCCGTCTCTGCCAAACCGTTACACCCAAACCAGCATAGCCCACACCCCGTCTGGGTGTCCCGTACAGCTCACCTCCGTACGATGTGAAGTGACTTTATCTCTCCCACTGCTGCAACATCACTGGAAAGATCACCATCACACATAGTCTTCCAGCAATTCCAGTTGCACCTGGAACCCGAGCCTCTCACCACTGCATCTCCAATGCAGACCTTGAGAACCGACTCCTCATCCCAGTCCTCTGCAACTCCAATTGCACCTAGAATCAGAGCCTCTCACCTCTGCACAATGCAGGCTTAGAGATCCGACTCCTTGTCCCAGTCCGCTAGTCATCCTATACCCCGTGGTGTAGCATAAACTGGCTATTATGAGCACCGTGTCGGGATTCAATCACACCGTCAGATCCAACACTCGATCCAACCAGATCCGCCAAGCCATTGAAAACCATCGCTGCCACACCTGAGTCAAACTCTGCAAGTCTCGACTCCATGATCCCTGCACATGCGATGATAGGAAGAATCATCTTCCCAACCTGAGATTCTCCTCCATCTCTTCTTGTCAACACAAAACTACTATTTGAAGAAACAAAGAGATGCAGAAATTTCACCCAAAGAAATAAAAGCTGTTGTACGGAGTGAATAACTTGACTTAGAAAACTCCAATAAAAAATCTGACCGTGCAGATTGACGAACTATGTGTCCTCTACCTGCTGTCCAAAAATCAGCCCAATCGGACCACGAATGACTTGATCAAGGCTGCGCAACTCACCTACGCCTAGAAAAATTGCTACTCTCTTTCTCTTCTTTGTATGATGCTAAACCCTAACTCTAATCCATTTTTGTCCTATTTAAAAGATTAAATACAAGGCAAAAAGGAATGGACTTAAATGGGCTTAAAACACACAAAGGTTTGGGCCTTTATCCACAAACCCTAAGCATCATTGTACTAGGGTTTCCCGTGGAAACCCTTCTCACGGATTCAGTCCTTTTTTTGTCTTCTTCTTCTTCATACTGCGTACCTCCTTCGTTCTTCAAAGAACCCTAGCTCTGATACCACTTGTTAGGATCGAGAGACGCAAACAAGAAGAAACACACGAAGAATTAACGTGGTTCAGCACCCCATCGTGGGATGCCTACGTCCACCAGAGAAAAGAGTAACTTTCTTCTATTCCCAAGAACAGTCTACAAATCTCTACCTGACAGGCCTATCTCATCTGTCAGCCTTACAACGTTCCAGCTCTCCACTGTCAGAGGAGAATCCTCTACAGCCCTTGTAGCCTTACCTAGGTTTTCCCACACAGAGACAATTTATAGGAAAACATAAAACCCTAATCCCACTACAATTATAAGTTTAACCCCATACATGTAATAGACTCATACCCTAATACAAATACTACCCTTATAATTGTGTGGACCCCACAAAATACAAGACACCAACCCAACAGTCTTGGGCCCTGTTGTGCCTTTTGATCTATGCTCTCTGGGTTTGGTTGTTGGACCTCTGTCGGAGGTCCCTTTTGGTTGTGCTCGTTCTTTCTTTTGGATTATTAAACAATCTACTTATTCAAAAAAAAAAAAAAAAAATATGATAGTCTATTGGATGACAAGCAACCATAATAGAAAACATCTTGTCCGTTCCAGTGACTTCTCGAACACGGATATAAAGTATAAACAGTGTGATGTTGAAACCCCTTCTTCTTCATAGAAGCCTCAACCAATATGTTGGAACTTTGGCCAAGTTGAGCTGTTGATAGCAACTTTGTATGTGTTGTCATTGTTGGCAACCTCGGCAACCTTTAGACAGTTGGCAGAGTGATATGGAGGAGAGAGAATGTCAGCAGGACATGTAGGAAATGTATCTAGTCAGCAGACAGAGTGGACAGTCAGCAGGCATGGTTGGACAACAGGAAATGCAGGAAATGTATCTAGACAGTACAGCAGACAGAGTGGACAGTCAGCAAGCATGGTTGGACAGTCAGAAGCCTAAGCCTTCTTGGAAGCCAGTTCCTAATTTAGATAGAAGAGAAAGAAAGAGGAGAGAGAGTGTCTGTGGGTTCCACTGAAGTCCAGATAGCACAGACAGGTTAACTGGGTTGGTGCACTGACAGACATGGTGACTGGGTTGGTGCACTGACAGCTGTTGATGAGAAAGTCTAGCATGAAGAAAGAGCATGAAGAAAGAAGATAAGGAGAGAGAAAGAAGAGAGAAAGTGGATGTAGACCAGGTGGGTCCCACCAGGGGTGGCCAGGCCAACATGGCCCAGACCACATGGCAGCCAGCCATGGCCAGCATGGCAGCCAGCCCTGGCCAGCATGGTCGATGCCCGCGGCACCAAGCCAGCAGCAAGTAGGCAACCCACCATGCACAGCATAGCCATGCACAGCAAGCCCACCATGCATAGCAGCAGCACCAAGGCAGCACGACAGCACTGCTATGCCGCGCACAGCAGCATGCCGCATGCAACTCAGCAAACCAGCAAGACCCGCAAGGCGACACTACCGCGTACAGCGCATGCCCAACATGCACATCGAGCATTCGACGAAATGCCGCAAAGAAAGATCTTCTCAGGACCCTACTGGAATGGGTTCCTCTGTAGGTGATACTCACCGGTTACAGAGGCCATTTCCGATATTGTAGAGGACATTTTGGTCCATCTAAAAAGGTATGGATCCTAAATCTACGGCCAAGGAAGTGCCACGCAAGGTAGATTCAAGATCGGCGTCTCACAAAGAGGCGGGATTCTGTGCATCTCGCTGATCGCGTCAAGATGCCTGCGTGAGGCCTCTGATTGGCTGAAAGAAATTTATCGCGATGATCCGCGTCGCATGGAATCGAATCCATGATTCGGTGTAGCATGCATAAGGTGCGCAGGCGTTGAGGATCCTAATCCGAGGGCTCTCATTTGGTTCGAGATCCGCTGACGGGATTTAGATGATCTGACGGTCCAGAGGCTTTACCGCCTTTATCTGACTGATCCAGCGGTCTGAAAATGAAGATACCATCTCCGCCAATCAGAGCTCGACAACGGCGTACGGTGGGTCAGCGGCGAACGCGCTATGGTGTTTCTTGCCGCATAGAATCAGCTCAGAAGATTCCTTTTTAAATATTCTAGTTAGCTGATCTTGATCGGGGCATATCTCAGCCGTCCGATCTCAGTTTTGAGCCTGTAATATATCAAACTGAAGCTTTTTCGAAGCTTAAGCCTTCAGAAAGAGTTGCAGCTCGAGTAAAAGAAGAAAAATGGCGATTTTGGGGAAAACTTCTCATTGAAGCTTCTAGGAGCTATGATTTAACTCCTATTTTCTGTGTGAGGCCATTAAAGCTTCATTAAAGCTTTGGAAGAGTGCTTGGACAAAGTGTTGAGAGTCCAATGAAGCCATGGTTGTGAAGAATGAACTGCGTAGCCAGTAAAGAGGTCGAGAAGGTAGCACAGAGAGCCTTACATCAGCTGTGAGCAAGATCGGAAGGTAATCACGCACACAAACTCTATTTTTGTATCAATGCCATATAGGAAGGGTTTGTAATCACTATTTGAAAAATATTGTGTAACCTGTCAAGTTAGGAGCTTGACTAGAGTGGGGGTTGGTGCCTAAGACACAGTTGTAGCTGTGAATGCGGTTGATGTTGTATCATCGGGGTTGTAGGTACAATCATAGCATTAATGGGTATAATACGAAACCCTGGTTAGGGTATTGCCCCGTGGAGTAGCCATCACAGTGTGTGATAGGTGAACCACGTTACATGGTGTGTCATGTGGATGTGCTTATGAAATTGTCTATGAGTGTGGAATAGAAGTCTGTGTGCTGCAGGTCTGGGTGTACACACTTGGCAGGCCAAGCCCCTGGTATGGATACTTGTGGGTGTGTGGTTGGTGTGTGCACGAAATGTGTTTGACATATTGACTGTGAGAAAAGTTCAACTAGTCAACTCAAGGCAGCACAACATTGAGAGACAGCTCAAGGCAGCATTGTTTAATCAGTCAGGACTGACCTCACACTGTTGGGAAGATTTTTAGTGGTCACTGATTCATCCCCCCTCTCAGTGTCAACCTGAGAATTACACAATAAAAATGCTAATACAGAACTCCTTGATGCTCTAGTATCTCGTCTCGAGAACCTTTATTTAATATCGTCTAGTTCCTCCAAAAGAAAAGAGAAACATGCTCTAATTCTATTCGAAGTCAGTTCTTCTAAAAAGAAGAAATCAACACATTAGAACAGGAACTCAAATCCTTATATCCTAAAAAAGAATCTCAAATATACAAAGTTATGTATGGTCGAAAGGCCATTCCTACTACCTATTATCCCAAACCATCTCCAGTTGATATGCAATTTGAAGATGTCAAGTATACTCAAGAGTATGATGGTCATTCAAATATTGTTGAATGAAATATAAATGGTACGTCAAATTAGCAAAGTATAAATATACTTCGTCAAATAATGTATGCTGCAGTTAAGACTAATACAAAAAATACAGATTCAAATATGGCTAAACTTATAGCTACTGATTCTCTAAATAATTGCAAGGTTGGAGCAGTATTTCTTCCATCCAAGAACATGGAACTTTCAGGAAGGCAACTTTGGCTCATCTTTGCCAATAAATTCTCCCATACAAATAATCGAGTAAGGAGACCTTATCTCTCTCTTGGAGTTCAACCCCTTGATATCTCTATTCTTTCTCTCTCTGCTACTTTCCTGCTGCTTGTCCTCTTCTTGTGTTAGGCTTTGTTGTGTGAGATGGGAAACAGCTTGCAATGCGGGAAAGGTGAGATGAACCAGAAGAAAATCAAAGGATCTGTTGTGTTGATGAAGAAAAATGTCTTGGACTTTAACGATTTACAAGCTTTAGTACTCGGCAGGGTTCATGAGTTTCTGGAAAAACAAATTTCACTGCAGCTCATCAATGTTGTTGATGGTGACCCAGGTTAATTCTTCCTCTTATTCCCCCCCCCCACCTCCAACAAAAGAAGATTCTTCCATCTTTTAGATCGATTTATTTTAATTTTTGTTTTCACAATGAACTTCTGGTATAAGGGTAGATTGGTTTATAGAAAAATTCAGTTTAACACAGTAAAAAAAAATGGGACTTTTATCTTTTCCAGAAATGTTTGCGAGTATTTATTCCTTAGGTATAGTTCGGGGAAGACAACTGTATTTTTCGCTAAAAATGAATAACAATGATGCTTACCTGAATCGAATCGGTGAATCTGGAAAAATAAAATACAAGTGCCAAATGTGTTGCAGCAAATCCAAGCCGCCATTTCGATTCTTGAACCCCAACTTGCATTTCTTGAACCCAACTTGCATTTCTTGAACCCCAACTTGCATTTCCTCTGCTTCAATCCCACAAACTTTGCCTCTTTCCTGTTTGCTAAAACCTTCCCACTCACTCTCTTCTTGTTGAAAACAGAAAATAATAAATAAAAATGCTTCACCCACTAACTCTCATGCATATTGAAACCAAACCATTCATTCTCTTTCTTACATGCTGAAAATCAGAAAATAATGTAAGAAACAAATCACTCATTCTCTCTCTTCCTGTTTTTTCTTACTGAAAATCACTCCCTTACTTTGACTCTCACCCCATTCTTCCTTTGCTGAAACGTGTCTTCTTTTACTCCCTTCTTTCCTTTTGTCTTCCTTTTTTTTATTTGATCCATCTCTACATAAAAATCTCATTCATTAATTGCTCTCCACTTACAGCACCATAGATTCCAATAGTTAAAAACAGCAACAGTTGTCCTACAATAGCCATGTTTGGTCCATTCCATGTCCTCATTCAAACGTGGCATGATTCTCAATATCTTACGATTTACCATCAATCCATTGTTGAACCTACCAGCATCTGTGACTGTCATGAGTTTCTTTATTTTCTTTCAGCAAAAGTTCCATGTTCCTCTTCTGATGCCACGGCTTAACATGACAAAATCCTAAAATTCATCGACCTCCATAACAAATCCGACACATCTCATGCATAGGTGTATCAAATCATCACTGTATTCGCCAACGGGCCCATATTCTTATCAACCACCGATCTCTAGCTTTTGAAGAAGCGGATGAGATCGGATCCAAAGCCATTTGACTGGTTATGCAGATCGCAAACTCCACCCTGCTTGCAAATCGAACAATCCAATGGATAGTTCATCAATAAAATTCCATACCTCATTTGCTTGTTCTTTGCAATAGGGGTGTTTTAATCTGTCAAAGCCATGGAATCCGTGTTTGATAAAGAAGATAGAAAGAAAACTCGAGACAGAACTATCAGTGAAAACCATTTGAATTTGAAGTGTTAGTAATCTTTCTTTACACTTATGAGTGTACTTATACTACTTTACATAAATGCCACGTAAGCCTAACAAACTAACCATTTAGCTAATAGATGTAACAAACAAAATACAAAGAGATTAAATATCTTAATCTGGACACGTGGATATTGTTATGTTTACATCCCCCTCAAGCTGATGAAGACGATGATCTTAATCCAAGCTTGCTAACTAGAAACGATAGTTGGTTTTGGTCCAGTACTTTAGTAAGAATGTCCGCCAATTGAAACTTAGAGGGAATGTGAAGTGGACAAATTAAACCTCGTTGTATCTTCTATCGGATGAAATGACAATCTACTTCGATATGCTTTATATGCTCATGAAACATCAGATTGGCCGATATATGCAAAACGGACTGATTGTCACAAAAGACCGATATAGGAAAAGAATGTAGTTGGCCCAAGTCCATAAACAGGGATTTTAACCATGTAAGCTCACATATCAACATAGCTAAGGCACAATATTCAATTTCAACTGATGACTTCAAAACCGTGTGCTGTTTTCCAAGAGATGGCGTTGGTCCCAAAGAGTATAATATAGCTAGTATTAGAACGGCGTGTAAACGGACAACCAGCCCAGTTAGAGTCACAATAACCCGAGATAATAGGGGAAATATCATGTGCCAAAGGAGAGTGTACCCTTTAGATACTGAAGAACTCTAGTGGCAGCTTGGAGATGGGGCTCTCTTGGAGCGTGCATAAACTGACTTAACACTTGATCCGAGAAACAGATATCGGGCCGTGTAATAGTCAAGTATATAAGATGGCTCACGAGGAGTTGATAAGAAGTTGGATCCACTAGTAGACTACCAGATTCATTGTTCAAAAAATGATAAGTGAGCTTGTATGGGATAAGATATACCTATTCTCGTGGAAGAGGAGTCTGACATGGGTTGCAAAGTAACAGTTGTACAAACATAGTCATGTAAACGAATAGACGGAACAGTAACTCTAATAGATCTTCGTATGGAAGGAGTAACAGAAGTAATGGGCCTAGGTGATATAGAAGGTGCTGGAGAAGTAATGGGCCCAGGTGATATAGAAATGGGCTCAATATTATTTGTATGAGATGTACCAGTAGACACAGGAGATGAAACAGAGGGAATGGGCCCAGTGGACTCAAAAGAAGAGTGATTGGACAAATCATAAGCAGAGTCATGAGAAGCAGTAGACATACCCGGAATAGGAGACGGAATGGGCTCAGGAGGCAGCCCATGAGACTCTAGTGTAGACTCAAGAGGGATTGGCATGGCAACATCAGAAGCAGATTCATCATAAGGTAACATATACTGACCATAGGAGAGGATTTAAAAGGAAAAACCGATTCAAAAAATACCACATCCCTATTTGTAAAAACAAACTGTGAAGTAAGATCATAGACTCTATAACACTATTGATTAAAAGAATAACTAACAAATATACACGGAGAAGAACGAGAAGTGAACTTAGTTTTATGAGGAGAGGAATTTCGGGCAAAGCACAGAGAGCCAAATGTCCGAAGATGATTATAGGTTGGAGCAGTGTGAAATAGAGTCTCATAAGGTGACTTACTAGACAAAACTAGAGTAGGGAGCCTGTTTATGAGATAACAGGCCGTAAGTATGCATTCACCCCAAAACTTTAATGGTAAGTGAGCCTAAAAATGAAGAGCTTTGGCCACTTGTAATAAGTGACGATGTTTGCACTCTACCACTCCATTTTGTTGGGGAATGTAGACACACATTAACTTGTGAACCATGCCCAAAGAATGACAGAAATTTTGCATAGAAAGAGAAAGAAATTACGACCCATTGTCAATTCGAATGGATTTAACAACAGTAGAAAATTGAGTATTAACAAGTTTAAAAAAAATAAAAAAGAATGCAAAATGCCTCTGATTTATATTTCATGAGATATACCCATGTACAACGAGAACAATCATCTACAATTGTTAGGAAGTAATGACATCTAGTGATTGAGGTTACAGAATACGGTCCCCAAATATCATAGTGGAGTATTTCAAAAAGAACAATTGACTTATTGATATGCGACACAGAAGGTAACCTAGTCTGCTTTGCTAATGGACATACAGTATATTGATGAAATTGAGAAGGAATAGTGGGAATATGGACAAAATGTGGGGAGGGGTGACCCAACCTTGAATGCCAAAGTTCAGCTGAGACAGAAAGAGCAGCATGTGCAGACGTCGACTCATAGTAGTAAAGACCATTACGGAGCAGACCCACCCCAATCACCATCCTCATGAACGAGCCCTGAAATACACAAAACGAAGGAAAAAAAAATGTCACTGTATAGTGTAGGGATGAAGTCAGTTTACTTACAGATAGTAAATTGAAAGCAAATTTGGGAGCATAGAAAACTTCGTGTAATTCAAGAGTATGTGAAAGCTGATGAGTACCAAGATGAGAGATGGGATAAGTGGTCCCATCGAGTAATGTAACCAGGGGATGAACAGAGGAAGGCGAAAGAGAAACAAGTGGAATAGGGGAAAAATGGTGCGAAGCACCAGAATCAATAACCCAAGAGTTGGGTTGGGAGACATGAGTACTGAGACATATGGGATTACTTGCAAAATTTACATTCGAAGGTGCATTCAAGAATGACATAAGTAGCTAATATTGAGCAGGCATTAGGGGAAGCATAGCGGAGCTAGTGTCCAACTGATGCAGAGGAGCTAATATTGTACTTGTCTGCGGAAGTGCTACAGAGGTAGATGAAGGAGCTGAAATAGGTTGTGATGAGGATCCAGAGTCCATTTCCGATGACAGATGTGACTAAACAGATGTAGGCTTATTTCCTCAAAATGGTCAATGAACAAAACCTTGTGGGAAACCATGTAATTCATAGCACATATGTGAGTGGGTGGTCGACATGCCACCTCAACCATTCATTTAGTATTCCCCTTAGGAGAGTTATGAGCATTACATCTAAGTGACAAGTGGCACCCAGATCGGTCATTCATCCTTTATGGGAGGAGACAAGCTACTCTATAAATACAAGGGGATGGGGTCCTATGCAACACTTACATAATTCTGAGTTGTCCATAGAGCTCAGGTTTGAGGAACCAGTGGTTGCATGGAAATCCTATTGCCAATCCTTGTGGTTGTTAGCTAGTGATTAGCGGTGGTGTTCGGCATTTCTAAGGCGGTGCTCTACACACTAAAAGGTTGGATGCTGATGGCGGGAATTGGTCCTCACAATACGAGTATGTTGATTTTGTTTCTGCATATGACACATATAGATGTGGTGGAATTTCTTATATTTGGTATCAGAGCGGTATTTCTGCTGCCCGTCCACCATGACTGGATGTTGTGTGGCATCGTAAAGAAAGAAGAAAAAAAAATTGCAATGTTTTGGCAGGCTTGCACAGCTGCTATAGGCCACCCGCAAGGGCAACCTGCTGCAGCCATGCAATCCTGCAGGCAGCAGCTAGCCATAGGTCTCGCACACCTCCCGCAGACCCGCATGGCTACCAGCTCATAGGTAGTTAGTCGCAGGATCTGTCTATGCATCTGGGGCGTTGCTGGTGAGTTGCCGTGACCTGTTTGTAATCTATGGACATTATTAGTAGTCCAGCGTAAACACTGCAATTGTTTTAATGGAATATTCATGTGTTTCGTTTTTACAGTAGCAACTAGTATTAAGGCCGCTGGTTGCACTAGCCACAACAGGCTAGCCCATAAAAGCCAGCCTGCCACAGCCATGCTCGGCCAGCAGCATCTTCCCACTATGGCATGTTATGGTGTGGGCCGTATTTCGGGCGTGGTTCTGGGAGTTACAGCTTCCGCCATTACAAGATGAGCCTGTAAGTCGGGTGGCCCACATGTCACCTGGCCCCACCTAAGTTGAATGATTAACATTAGGAACCTGTGACACGTGACACCTAGATCACCATCGATCCTTGATGGAAGGAGACGGTTGATCTATAAATAACCTAAGAGTGGGGTCCTGTGCACATTTACTTAATTGAGAATTCAATCACTTCTCTTTTGTTTGGGATAAGGAGTGCACAAAAACCCTATCCCCTATCTTCTTCCTTTGGTCATTGACATAGGAGAGGATGCAAGGGAGCTTTGCACCCAGAAGGTTGGATGGCAATGGCGGGAGTCGATCCTCATATAGGTATTTTATTTTCCGCATTCAGTTTTACCTCTCTATATGGTGGGGATTCTTACATTATGGTATCAGAGCAGTTCTTCCGCTGGTCATCCACCATGAGGTTATTGCCAGTTTTCTCCTTTTAAATTTTCCGGTAGTTTTTTGGATAGTAGCACAGCTGCAGTCGGCGGCCCTCAAGGGCAGCTTTGCAAGCTGCTTAGGTAAGGCCTGTATTTTATTTTCAAGACTCAGATAATATAATTCGACCAATAGTAACCTGCAGGTATGCACCAGCATGGCTGCCAGCCGATAGGCCAGTAGGCACACACCCGCAAGCAGTCGGCCAACCGGCCAGCCGCAGCCACAGGCAGACCCGCAAGCGCATCCAACAACAACTAGCAGCATCTGCCGCCGATTGCTCTAGCCACAGTAGGCCAACCCGCATGGGCCAACCTGCTACAGCCTTGCGCGGCCAGCAGCAGATGATGCAGGTTGTTTTGCGCTCTGAAAAGTTGTCGCAAGTTATTTCGACATTGGGTTCTTCTAGTTGATGGTGGTGTCGGCGTTTTGTGTACTTTTCAGCGGTGCCAAATTGTTCTCCGGATTCCATAGGATGTACTAGGTTGTATCGATACGTTTTGGAGCCGTTGCAGTCTCGACGTATTCAGTTAGAAAAACGTTGAAAGATAAGGGAAGACGCCAAGGATTCAAATCGTCACCTCCTTGTACTTCAGGGAGGAGGGAGACGCCCCTGTCGGATGGCTGACACGTGGCTCTCGGGAAAATCCGAGCCCCACATCCGAGTTGACACCCAACCGACAAGCCGAGCCGACAGGGGTATCGGCTCGGACGTGGGGTTCGGATTTTCCCGAGAGCCACGTGTCGGCCATCCGATGGGGTCATCTCCCTCGTCTCTGAAGTACAGGGAGGAGACGATTCGGATCCGCCAGGGAGGAGACGATTCGGATCCAAACGACAATGGTATTTGTTTGAAAAATAGATATAAAGATAAGGGCATATTTGGTTTTTAAAACCATTTAAAGAATTAAAACAAAATTAAAGTTATAGTTTTCATTTAAAACTGAGTTTTCTTTTAAAACTGACGGTCATGGGTTTGTATTTTTAAAAGGCCCATTTTTGTTTTATTGAGTTATGGGCTCCGTGACCGCCCCATTGGTTGTCTTAAATTAAAAAAGAAAAAAAGAAAAAAGAAAAAAAAAAGGGTTATTAAAAATATGGGTTACCCGGATCTGACCTGAGTTTTCCATTCGGCTAGATCGAGGCTCGGATCCGGGTAAACATTTTCAGTTGACCCCAGATCCGATTCAGTCAGTTAAATGGGTTGACCAGATCATCCGAATTTGTATCTATCTTATGAAGCGGGAATCTTGTTGAACTGGACCGGTTTAGTTTGGCCGATCCATTTTGGTTTGATTTGATTCGGTCTGACCCAGAACTTATTTTGAACCATGACTGATATGATTAATGGTGATATTTAGTGGTTTTAAACTGTTTTAATTATATGTCACCTTTATATAGCTACTAACCGAATGTCACTGCTTTATGTGACTGCACTTTTCTATGACAGTTAGTTCTAAACGTCTCTACAAGATAAAAGACGGTGACTGCATTTTTTGTGACTGTGTGTTATAAACGTCGCTAAACGTTCAGTTTTCTTTTAGTGACATTTTCAGACATACGACACTGTATCCATGTACACAGCAGAATGTATTAAGCCCTGTTTAGTGATATTTGCAGATAGAGCGTCACTGTATATGTATAAGAGACTAACAGTATCATCACATTGTCATTGTAATTAGTGACAAAAACAAACGCCATTAAAAGTCAATGTTAAATAAATTAAAGAAATAAGCCATTAGGAACTTCTTTAATGTTATTAAGGTTATGTTAACCATAATGAATGTTTGTTTAAAAGATTCCATAAATGACTAAAATGCCCTTATAGTGAAGATGTGTTAAAAATCAAGAAAACCATTAGGTTTAATCTTAACAATTATTAGTGCATTTTTTAGGAACTCATAAAAGAAAAAAATAACTTCTAAGGTAGGCATCACAAAATGCATCTTTTGCATTGGATTTAGGTACTATCTCTAAAGGAAAATATTTTTTTCTTTTGACAGAAGATGGAATAGTATAGGATGTGAAACTACAAGACAAAGGGAGCCTTCTTCTGCTTATAGATATGGAACAACCTTCTGAATTGTAGTGTAGCATTCTAGTTTTATTAATACAGATCTGATAAATGTATACTATAATCTTAGTCCATAGGTAGTTTTGTAGAATACGTCAGTCTGTCACTTAAGTTTGATGTCAATCAACTTAGTATAAAGTTTCACATACTAAAATTGATTATAAGTTTAGTCTACAGGTAGATTATAATATATTTTAGTGTGTTGCTGATTGTTGACATGGGTTGATATCAGTGTATAGGTATGCCATAAATCAAAACTTCCTTTTGCATTGTTTGCAATATTAAATAATAACCAAATTAGTCTCTCAATGCTTACTAGGGGAAATTATCCAGATTGAAAACAAAAGATTTATTTGACCTTAGAGTGCATGGATTTGGACTTGGCGTTCTGTATGGAAGAGCCCGTCACTCTTACGGATTCCAGTTCGCTATTCAAATTGCTCACTATGATAAGTGGGAGCGTTCTAACCACTTGAGCCTAAAGTTTGTCATGAACAATATCTACAAGAGCATTAAATGATCAATTATTAAATGTAAGAAGATTATTGACAACATGAAGGCAATTGATGCTCATTTTGTGAGTTCAAACAAGATATTAGTTAGCACTCTAATGAAAGAATTAGACTCATTGAAAACAATGGTAGGATAGATGTGTGTGATCACATCATGCACATGAGGGATGTCTCAGCTCAAAGAACTTTGGTTTGTTATGAATCAAATTTAATTGATTATAATTCAAATAACTAGTATATTGATTCTCGATCGACAAACCATGTGGCCAATACCTTGCAAGGTTTTCTGTGACAAGGCTTCCGAAGGAAAATAAGAGACACATCAATTCAGAAAATCGGATACAGTCTCAAGTAGAAGCTGTAGAGGTTTATAGATTAGTTTTGCAGTCTTGTTTTGTGTTGGATTTAAAAGATACATTATATGTTCCATCATTTTCTAAGAACCTAGTTTCTATCTCTAGATTGACACTTTCAGGTTATGTGTTTGAATTTTCTAGTACAATTCTAAAGTTATTGAAGAATGATGTAACAATCGATTTAGGTTATTTAATTGATGGTTTGTTTCTTTTAAATCTAGATCCAACATATGAAATTAATTTACCTTCTATTAATAAAATTGACATTAAGAGAAGGAATGTGAATGAAAAGTTTTTTAAATTATGGCACCTTAGATTATGTTATATATCTAGTGACAATCAAAATGTTAGTAAATGATGGAGCACTTGAGACTTTAGATTTCACTGACTTGGGGGTTTATGTGGACTGCATCAAGGAGAAACAAACCAATAAAACCAAGAAAGGTACTAGAAGATTAATTAAGATTTTAGAAATCATACATATGAATATCTGTAGACTTTTTTTCACTCCCTGTTTGAATGATCAGAGATACTTTATCTCCTTCATAGACGACCACTCATGATTCATGTATCTCCATTTTCTAGTTCATAAAGATGAGGCACTAGATGCCTTCAAAAACTTCAAGATAGAAATAGAGAAACAGACTAGGAAAGGTGATTAAGATTGTAAGATCAGACAGAGGTAGAGAATACTATGATAGAACCACAGAATAAGGTCAAAGACCTGGTCCATTTGCACGATATCTTCAATAGCAAGGTATTATAACCTAATATACCATGCTCAGATCTCCGGATCAAAATAGTGTTACTGAAAGAAGAAACCGTACATTATTGGACATTGTCAGAAGTATGATAAGCAATTCTTGTTTACCTCTGAAGTTGTGGAGTGAAGCTCTTAAAACTGCGGTATATATTTTGAATAGGGTACCATCCAAGTTAGTTCCTAAGACTCCTTTTGAGTTGTAGAATAGATGGAAACCCAGTTTAAAGCATACTTGCATATGGAGCTATAAAGTTGAAATAAGAGCCTACAACCCACACCTACAAATGCTGGACCCTAGAACAGTCAGTGGATATTTCATTGATTATTCTAAAAGATCTAAGGGTTACAAGTTTTACAGTCCCTCACCCTTACAATTGTAGAGTCAAAAGTTATCAAATTTCTAGAGGATGGCGACAACAGTTGGAGTATACAAGGTCAAAACATTGAGTTCCATGAATAAGATATCTTGATAATCTCTTTCATTTCTGGTGGCCAGTGTTTTATCCCTTTACTAGTGGTACCTGTGGTTCATGAGCAACCACAAGCTCATGATGAATTACCACATCAAGACATACCATATCAAGATACACCACATCAAGAGTCAGTTGTCGCTGAACCTGTGGCTCTTGAGTCATAAGTTTTGAGGAGGTCCTCGAGAGAAAAAAATTGATAATTTCTTTAGATTATCAGGTATATCTCCAAGACTGTGGGAATGATATTGGAATAAATAAAAATCCAACATCATTTGCATAGGTTGTTCATAGCAAGGATTCTATTTTATGGTATGAGGCCATTAAGGAAGAAATGAAATCCATATCAAAGAATCAAGTGTGGGAACTTGTAGAATTACCTAAGGGCACCTCCCCTGTAGGATGTTAGTGGATTTTCAAGACCAAAACTGACTCACACGGTAATATCAAAAGATACAAAGCCCGATTCATGGCAAAAGGTTTTAATCAGAAGGCTGAAATTGATTATAAAGAAACCTTTTCTCCCATATATAGGAAAGATTCTTTGAGAATCATCATGGTACTGGTGGCTCACTATGATCTTGAGTTGCATCAGATGGATATCAAGACGACATTTCTGGATGGTAATTTAGAGGAGGAGATATACATAAATCAACCTGAAGGTTTTATTTCCAATAAAGGAGGTCATTTTGTGTACAAGCTTAAGAGGTCCATATATGAATTGAAACACGTTTCTCGACAGTGGTATTTGAAATTTGATAACACAATTACTTTCTACGATTTTGTAGAGAGTCGAGCTGATCAATGCATTTATATAAAAATCAAGGGAACTAGTTTCATTAATTTAGTGTTATATATGGATGACATTCTCCTAGTTGGCAATGATTTAGAGATGCTACATGAGACAAAACATTTTTTGACCCAAAACTTTGACATGAAAAATATGGGTAAAGCCTCTTATGTCTAATGCATAGAGATTCACAGGGATAGGTACCTTAAGACCTTAGGACTATCTCAAAAGGGTTACATTGACAAAGTTTTGAAAAGGTTCAAGATGAAGCCATGTTCTTCAAGTGCAGCACCTGTAGTTAAAGACAATAGACTTAGTTTGAAGTAATGTCTGAAGACCAATCTAGAACAGTAGGCTATGCAAGATATACCCTTTGCATTAGCACTAGGTAGTTTAATGTGTGGTCAGGTTTGTACCAGGCTTGACACCACATTTTTAGTAGGAGTTTTAAGAAGGTTCCAAAAGAACCCTAGTTTACCACATTGGACAGTACTAAAGAAAGTACTAAGGTACCTACAGGGCACCAAAGATCATATGCTCATATATAGGCATGTTGGTGATTTGGAGCAAATCGACTACTCAGATTCGGATTATGCTGGATGTGGAGATATAAGGAAGTTTACTTCTAGATTCATTTTTTGGTTAGCTAGAGGAGCAATATCTTGGCGCAGCGTAAAGTAACCTAAGACAACCTCTTCGATTATGGAAGCTAAAGTGGTTGCGTGCTCTGAAGTATTTTTTCATACATTTGATTGAGGTAATTTATCAAATATTTGAAGGTCATAAGTTCTATTAGAAGACATATAAGGATTTACTATGATAATACTACAACAGTACATTTCTCTAACAATACATGCTCAGTGAGTCGCTGTCGACACATTGAGATAAAGTATTTTTTTATTAAAGAAGTTTGAGATCATCATGTTTAAATAAAACATATCAGCACCGATGATATGATAGTAGATCCTTTCACCAAAGGCCTTTCGCCTAAGGTGTATGTAGTTCACGTGGATCGTATGAGACAATGTAAATCATTAAGTAGCTAAATGTTTTATTATGGTATTGGAATGAAAATTTGATGATTTTGAAATAAAGTTATTTTATTTAATTTGTCATTTATTTGGTTGTATACATAAAGTTTTGTAATGATAGATGTTTATAAAGTTTTCTAGGCAATAAAGTTTGACCCTTGAATTGATTGTTGAATTGATTCTATAAAAGTAGAGTTATCATAATTGAGGTTCATTTTAAAATAAACAATCTATTGTAGTACATGAAAGAAAGTGTTTTCATTGTACTTTAGTACTTGGACATTTATCGCCATGATTCGTGGGTTGAGAGTTTTATTGTAAATATAAAGAACAAGTCCATAAAAAAGGATTTGAAAACTATTGTATGACCATGCATCATGTTAATAACTATAAAGTGGCTTGTCATGTGGCAATATGGGCCGAGTGGGAGAATATAAGTCTGGTGGCCCACATGCCACCTAGCCCCACTTAAGTTGGATGATTAACATTAAGATCCTGTGATATGTGGTACTCAGATCACGTCGAACCTTGATGGGAGGAGACGATTTATCTATAAATAACTAAAGGTGGGGTCCTGTGCATATTTACATTAATTGAGAATTCCATTACTTTTCTTTTGTCTAGGATAAGGAGTGCATATATAGAAATCCTATCCCCTACCTTCTTCCTTTCCTCATTGACATAGGAGAGGATGCAAGGGAGCTTTGTGCACAGAAGGTTGGATGGCAGTAGCGGGAGTCGATCCTCACAGAGGTATTTTATTTTCTGCATTCAGTTTAATTACCTCTCTATATGGTGGGGTATCTTACAGAGCCATTACCGTAACATGTTACAGTGATATACATTTTGTATTTAATGGCATGTGGTAGAAAATTTGGGTTTTAAACGGTGGTCTAATGGTCATTTAAGACCATTTTTTTGGAAATTTAATTTCAAATGAAGGGTTTTATAGTCAATAAACCATTAAAGATGCTTTTGACAATAAATGCATTAATGTGGGTTATTATGATCTTTTTAATTGTCTGATTGTTATATAAACGTTACGGGTTTTTATAATCATACGGTTATGGGTCTTATGGTATTTAAAAGTCCATTGACAGTTTAGGGAAAAAAAAAAAACCCAGAACCGACCCATAGATAGGCACTGGATTTGGTCCAGGTCTGAACCGGCTATGAGACCCATGCCTGATCCAGACCCGATTCAGAAATGTGAATCCGAGTTCAACCTAGACCCAACTTGGACATAGAAATCGGATCTGAACTAGACCCATTTCGGATTTTGAACCTGGACCGACCAGATTGACCTTGGGTAACCCATATGGATCAACCCAGAACTAACCCATTCGGACCCATAATCAGGACCCAGTTAGGTCAATCCATTAGTAACCCATTCGGGTTAATTGAATTGTAACCGAGTTTACTGAGCCAACTTGGTGTGTCAACTCATGGATTTTAATTTTGACTTTGACTGGTTGTATACTTTGACTTTGGGTCTTTGGTCTGACTCTCTGGTTCTGTGGTTTGACTACTTTGATTTGTTTCGATGTGGTCAGACCTAAATCGGAATAAACCAATTTTAAACCAGGGCGATTCTGTGTGTAGTGATCATAATTAAAATATTTGAATTGGTTTTATTATATATCACTGTTATATAGTAATGAACCAAACCTCGCTATAACAGTGAATGCACTCTTTAGTAACAGTGTGCTCTGAACGTCGCTAAAATTCTAGAAAATTTTAGTGACATTACAGTTTGACCGCCACTGTATATAGTTATATATATGCACAGATGACTTTACAATCGCTGTTTTAGAGGCATTATATAATAAACGCCACTATATATTTACAACAGTGTGTTTTAAGTCACTGCTTTAGTGGCTTTACGGTATAAACGCCACTATATGGAGATACAACAGTACTTGTTTAACTCACCGTGTTTGTGACATTACAGTATTAACGCCACTGTATATAGGTGCTACAGTGTGCTAGTTAATTGTCACTGTTTTAGTAAAAAAAAAAAAAAATGCCACGAAAGACAATGTTGGAAATTAAAGAAAAACCTTTAGGTTTATATTTTTAACACTTTTAGGTGTTTGTTTAAGTGATGCCATAAATGACTAAAATTCCCTTATAATAAAGGTGTGTTAAAAATTAAGAAAAACCATTAGGTTTATTTTAATACATATAAGTGTGTTTTTAAAGATGTCATAAATGACTAAAATGCCCTCATTATGAAGGTGTGTTAAAAATCAAGAACAACCAGTAGGTTAATTATTTAACACTTATAAGTGCATTTTTAAGGATGTCATGAAAGAATAAAATACCCTTCTAGTGGTACTAAGCATCATAAAATGGCTATTTCTACAATTGAACTAGATATCATCCCCATAGGGAAACATCTATTTCTTTTCTATAAATAAGAATAAAATAGGGTTTGAAATTACAAGAGAGTGGGTTTTCCTTTGGCCCACAGGTGTGGGAATCCCTTCTTTATCGTAATGACACACCTTAGTCTTATTAATTAAGGCTAGACAAATGTACACCATGACTTTAGCCCACAGGTATTTTATGTATCACTTGAGGTTGATTTTCAGAAACTTAGTGAAAAGTTTTCATACATCCTAAAATTGATTATAAGTTTACCCACAGGTAGATTATAATAAATTTTAGTGTGTGTGACTGATCATCAACGTGCGTTGATGTCAGCATAAAGTTGTACGCTATAAAGCTGAACTTCCTTTTTGCATTTATAGAATATAACCAGAACTCTCTCCCAATGCTTACTGGGAAAAATTATCCAGACTGGAAAGAACAAACTTATTCGACCTTAGGTGCATGGATTTGGACTTGGCACTCTGGGTTGATGAGCCTGCTGCCCTCACGGATCAGTACGTTAACCCAAATTGCTCACTATGAACAGTGGGAGCAGTCTAACCACTTAAGCCTGATGCTTGTCATGAACAATATTGACAATAGCATTAAAGAAATAATTCTTGAATGTAAGAAGGTAACAAATTACTTGAAGGCAATTGATGCTCATTTTGTGAGTTTAGACAAGGCATTAGCAAGCACTCTACTTGGACAGGTAGGTTCCATAAAACACAATAGTAAAAAAGGTGTGTGTGATCACATCATGCACATGAGGGACATCTCAACTCAGAGATCTTTGGTTTATTATGAATCAAATTTAATTGATTCTCATTCAAATAATTGGTGGATTGATTCTGGATTGACAATCCACATGACCAATACCTTGTAAGGCTTTTTGCAAACAAGACTTCCAAGGAAATCGGATGAAATCTCAGGTGGAAGCTGTAGGTGTCTACAGATTGGTATTGCAATCCGGATATGTATTGGATTTAAGAGAAACTTTTTATGTTCCATCCTTCGCAAAGAATCTGATTTCTATTTTCAGATTAACACCTTTGGGTTATATGTTTAATTTTTCTGGTTTAAAATTAATTTTTTTTAGAACAATGTAATCATTGGGTCAGGTTCTTTAATTGATGGCTTATTTCTCTTAAATCTAGATCCAACTTATAAAAGTAGTTTATTCTCTGTAAACAATATTGGAATCAAGAGAATGAATGTGAATGAGAAATCCTCTAAGTTATGGCACCTTATATTAGGTCACATATCTAGTGATAGAATCAAAAGGTTAGTAAATGATGGAGTTTTTGAAACCCTTGATTTCACTAACCTAGGGTTATGTGTGGACTGCATCAAGGGAAATCAGACCAACAAAACCAAGAAAAGTGCTAGAAGGTCAACTTAGCTCTTAGAAATCGTACATATAGATATTTGTGGACCCCTTGTTTAAATGGTCAGAGAGATTTTATCTCCTTTATTGATGACCACTTATGATTCATGTATCTTTATCTTCTGGTTCATAAAGATGAGGCACTAGATGCCTTTAAGAACTTCAAGACAGAAGTAGAGAAATAGACTGACAAAGTAATAAAGATTGTAAGATCTGACAGAGGTGGTGAATATTATGGTAGAACCACAAACTTTGGACAACGACCTGGTTCGTTTGTATGGTATCTTCAAGAGCAAGGTATTATAGCCCAATATACCATGCTTGGATCTCTAGATCAAAACGGCATTGCTGAGAGAAGAAATCGTACACTTATGGACATGGTTAGAAGTATGATTAGTAACTCAAGTCTATCTTTGAGGCTGTGGTGTGAAGCTCTTAAAACAATGGTTTATATCTGGAACAAGGTCCCATCGAAGTCGGTTTCGAAGACTCTTTTTGAGTTATGGAATGGATGAAAACCTAGTTTGAAGCACACTCGCATATAGGGCTATCAAGCTAAAATAAGAATTAACAACCCACATCTTCAGAAATTGGATCCTAGAACAATTAGTGGATATTTCATTGGCTATTCAGAAAGATCAAAAGGTTACAAGTTTTATTGTCTCTCATACCCTTACTAAAGTTGTCAAATTTCTAGAGGATGGCGACAACAGTGGGAGTATACAGGGTCAAAACATTGAGTTCAATAAACAAGATGTCTCGATAATTCCTTCCACGTCTGAAGGTAGAGGAGTTTTTCCTTTACCTACAGTCCCCGTTGTTGATATCATATTTCGTCTACCAATCATCGGGTGACATGTGTCCCTAAGAATGACAATGTGGGAGGGTGACATGTATCTTGATGGACATGACTCTCAACTCGCCAGGTTAAAGGCTGCTTTGCCTCGCGAGTTAGAACCCTCCTGTAAGACCTCCATTTTGGCCTATTTCTTATCAAGGGCATTTTTATCATTTTAGGTCATGTTAGAATGTCCCTAACATTTTAGGTTATTATGAAAAGAAAAAAAAATGGAAAAATCATTAAAAATAGAAAAAATACAAAAAATACAAAAAAAGAAAAAAAAATTGTTGATTTTGTTTGTGTTTAGGATATAGAACAATGGGTTTGGGCTGGGTTTAGATTAGGTGTCAATAAATATAGGCTAATGGGCTTGGGTTTGGGCTTAGGATATTGAGTGTGTAATAGTTTTATTTTATTTTTATTATATATGTCAGGTTCAGTCATCTAGAAAGGGGATCAAGTGGAAAGATCTTAGCCCTTGGATTAGGGGTTAGAAAAACCCTAAAAACAAAAGGAAGGGGATCCGTAGAAGAGGGATAAGCCGAAAAAGAGAGGAGTCCTCAAAGGGGTTTTTTTCAGAAGAGAGAAATCAGGGAGAGATGGAGGTTCGTGAGCTGATGGAGAAAAGAGAGGGCGACAACAAGGATTCGTGAAAGGGATTGACGAGAGAGCTGGGAGAGACTATGAGAGATATTGCCGCGGCCAGGAGAAGAGATAGAGGGAGAGATTTGCGACAATGAGGGAGAAGAAATAGGGGGGAGTCGATGATTGCAGGAATAGAAGGGTTTCAGCCGTGAGTGAGAGCTAGAAAGAGAGATTGCAGAATGGAAAGACGGAGTAAGAAGACTGTAGGCTTACGACTGAAGAGAGAAACTGCAGGCTAGGAAAAGAAATAGAGAAGAGAGAAATCAGGGAGAGAAAGGAGATTCGTGAGGGAGTATAGAGGGAGAAGAAGAGTGGAAGAAGCGGCCAGAAAGAAGGGAAGAAGAAGACTGCATCAGGGAGATTAGAGAAAGCAGAGGTGGCGGCGCTGCTCTAAGGATATGAGAGAATAGAGGAGAAAGGATTGGGAAATCCGTTGGTGTGTGAAAGAGAGAAATCAGAAAGAAAATGAGAGGAAGAACAGTGGGAGAAAAAGAAGAAAGTGAAGTTGCAGAAAATTCGAAGAAGAGGAAAGAAAGCCACGGCCAAAAGAGAAGGGTGTGAGGTGAAAATGGAGAGAAAAAAAACTAGAGATTGAAGAAGAAAGAAAGGTGGCAGCTACTGTGCAGAAAATCAAAAGAAAAAAAAAATAGCAGAAGGGGGAGAGGCTGATTTTGACAGTGGGGTTGGCTGCTACCGCAAGGAGGAAAAATTGAGAGTGAGAGAGGTGAGAGGAAATCAGTGGGAGTGAGACCAAGGAGAGAAGATTTTTAGTTGAGGCAATGGTTCCTTACTTCTCCGATCAAGTTCTGCCGGTCAAGGGATTCAGTTCATTTTGTCTCCAATCAAAGGCGTCGGTATGTTTCAGTTTGTGCAAATAGAGGGCTCCCGTGTCTTTCCTATTCTCAATCGAGTATTGCTTCATCATTCACAGAAGTATTCCTCCTACCAGTCAAGTCCGACACTATGACATGTAATTTCTGAAGTTGTTGTTTAGGTATTCTCATCATTTTAATTTCATTAGTTCTAATTTTCATTACTTGGTTTGTTTCCTTGCCTTGGGTCCATGCTTTGTATTTGACACTAATATAACCTGAGTCGGTTTAATGCCATAAATTGGTTTGATCTAATGATATGAAACTGGTTTTGTTAGAGGTCCATTTCCCTGCCTAGTTTGGTTCAATTGAGTATTTGAATCTGGTTCAACCTTTTGCTCAAGTTCCAATGCCCTATCCAATTTCATCTTTGACGATGCAAATCTGATTTTCTCATGTATTTTGTAACTTATTTTTGCTTGCTGGACCACTCACTCTTTGTTAAAGCAACTTTAACTTTGGCCATCACCAGGATTGCTTTCATTGGTTCAACAATTCTAATTCTAGAAATTTCTTAATGTCGGCTTGCTGATTTGAATTGAATTTGGCTTTGTCGCTTTATTAAGAATGACATAACTTGCCCTTGCCAATTTCCCATGCTTGATGTTTAGGTGGTTAAATGTTGGAATCTAGAGCCATGTATCTTGTATAATTATGTTATCATGAATCAGATATCATGTGTTAGGCTCATCATTGTTTATGTGGTCCAAGCGTTGGAATCCAGTGCTTTGCATCTATTGATAGGCTTTTCACAAGTCTGATGTTGCATGTTGGGTTTACTGGTGCTTCATTTAAAACTCTCTAGTTGGGCCAACGTTGATTTTGATCCTCCCAAGCTGAGTTTTAGTCATATTTCAAATTTGCTAGATGGCTGATAAGAGGCTTACCTGTTTACACACTTACATACCTACATGATGTTTTGATTACCTGTTTGATAAATCTCATTCATGCTTATGGTTTAAGTAAGTTATTCCTTCTCTTATGATATGCCTAATCAGTTCAATCACATGCTCAATACTTCATATTTGTGATAGTTGGTGTGTGAGTCCCAATTCAAAACATCACTTACTTACCACTCAAGTTTGGCATAGATTCATCCGTGGAGCATGTAGTACTGTAGCCAAAATTTGATTAAAATTTGCTTAAATTTTATTCTTGACATGTGGAAAAGCTTTCAAAAACTAGACGTTAATGCGTTGCTGTATGAATTTGGGCTTCAGTTCCTACGCTGATTATGCTTGGACCTATTGACATGTGGTCCTTCCATGGATGTGTTGAGCAATAAAAAAAAAAAGTATTGGTTCTTGTGAAGCACCTGGATATGGTTGGTGTTGCCCCATTTTCCAAAAGAATAAATGCTGTCCATTCCCCCTTTATTTTTTTTTGTGAACATATTTTATTATTGTTCTCTTGTTCTTTTTCTTTTGGGCTGCTGTCTTTTTCCTCTCCTTAAGGAAGCCGGCTAGGAGGTTCAACAGGTTTCATGTAGTGCTTTAGGCTGTATTTTGTTTGCATTTGTCTAGGGTCAGTTTTGGGTGAGTGTTAATTCCATTCTAGTGTTTTGTCATGTCTCTCTATTTCAGAATCGTCTCCTATTCTCAGCATCTTAGTATAATACTTGAGTTCTTCCTAACATTTGCCCTTTTTTTTTATCATGATGTGATGTTATGGCTTGGTGTAGCCCGTTACTCTCAAAGGCAATACTGGCATTAACCCATGCTTTGTTGTTTAGTTCATTCATTAAAGGTTGGTCCTCAAAAATTGTTTTTGTTTTTCAAAAGAAAAATACAAGAAAAGAAAGAAAAAGAAATACAAAAATTGAGTTGTGTCTTCACGTGTCAGGCAACGGTTGGGATCATGTCTAATCTCCAACCTAGCCATTATCCAGATTCATTTGTGGCCTAAGGGCATTTTGTCTCCCATGTTTGGGAGTTGGTCTGTGGACCAATCAGTTTCAGAATGTTAGTTTGCCTTGCTAAGTGCAAGAAGTCGAGGTCCGAGTACCTCTTGAGTGATGCCTTGTCGAGTGCGAGGAGTCGAGGTCCGAGTACCTCTTGAGTGATGCCTTGTCGAGTGTGAGGAGTCGAGGTCCGAGTACCTCTTGAGTGATGCCATTTGGGGTCCAGTAGCCCATTAACTGTTGGGAATTACGTTTGACCTGATTCTCTAAAGAGATACGTAGGCAGCGGGAAGTGGAGAACTCTGAGTAGCTCACCCTTCGCGCACGGTCACACGTGCTTCCTTTATCAAGGGAGTACCTCACACACAACGACAACCACAATCATGCACGAACTACATTTGGCTTGATTCCCGCCGCACAGGGATATGTAGGCGGCTTGATCTCGAGCTCGGTCATCCATTATCTGTTGTATTTTCTATGTTATTCATTCTTTTAATTCATTATTTGTTTATTTATGATTATTTCATTTTTTTTTATCCATTCATTTGTTCATTGATCCATTTATTGTCTGTTGACTTGTATTTTATTTTTCAAGTCTATGTGGCGGCATCGTAAGTTAGAACAACTTAGAAACTTGGTCTAGGGTTCCCCATTTGCTTAGTTAGGCTAAATTGAATGACCTGAACATACATAAGTTTTAAGAATGTAGGAAAGGATAGGACAGAAGGAGACCGGTCCATTGATCAGGCGAGTTGGGTGCCTAACACCTTCCCAACTCGTAACTTGACGCTTACCCTTCTCTGGTAAGACTAGAAACCAATCCATTGAGCATGAGTCATAGTGTCTCTCCAAGTGAGAGACTATTTATAGGTCCTAGACCTTATCTAGGTGGTGACTCCATATATTTTCACCGTCTATTGGCGTGGATGGATAAAAGTAACCAAGGTGAGAGCCTATTTTGATTTCGTGAAGGATCATATTTGAAAATCCATTGTCCTCACACCCCCATGAATCTACTTAGAGCATCAAGTCGTGTCACCATCTAGCGATTTGCGATATTACGCTACAACTTGCGTCTTGCCTTATATCTTGACTAGTACATGTTTGGGAGATTCTTAAACCATCACGACAACTGATTCCATGGGATTCTCCCATAATGATTAAAAGGGGTGATTTGGGACATCTTAGCCGTTGATTTGTCATCCTACGATCATGCAAGATTCTCGGGGACATTCCTGGCGGTTAGATGGTTATTCCCATACCATATCCAAAGATTATCCAAGATCTTCCCGTGCCTATAAAGCCACTCAATGGTCAATCAAGAAAGAGATTCAGTATACTCAGATATGTTCTCTTACTTTCATTCTTGAATTCATTTTCTCTCCCCAAGACCAAGGAGCTTAATTCTTCTCTAAGCTCCATACTATTAGTTTTTGTATTGACTTGATTGTTAGAGTGGACATCAGACCATCTTGGTCTACCCTCCGATAATGATTCGTTCTTCTTATCTTGCAGGAGAACGTATACCAAGTATTCGTTGATAAACTCAGCAACAGTTTGGCACCCACCATAGGGCTATTCATTTTCTTGAAGACGTGAATTTAAGACCTTCCAATCTCACCTACTGAAGAATGGTGAGGCACACTTGCAATCATCCTGGTGGTGAGAATCCACCTGGAATCAACCCAACAGCAAACAACGACCAAACAGAGGAGGGACAGGGTTAGGACAAGATTCTTATTGGGGGTGTCGATGGAAATACTTCTGTCGACCATAATTACCCTCAAGAACACACTCTTACAGGTCCAAAACCTACGCCTCAATACATCACCATAGAGGACTTCAACAATCTGAAGGCACAAATTACAAAATTAACAAGGTTATTCAAACCACCACAGATACCAACTCAACCCCACGTGCCCACCCACCACCTTGAGGGCCAAAAGCATTGTGAAGTTCCAACCAGAACCAAGAATTGCCTGTTAAAGAAGTGTAAGACCCGCACGCCACGAACCCGGTCTAACCTTATATTTCGTGTCGTGACTAGTCTACATATCATGGTCGAGCCAAGTGGACCAAGTGTGTGAAGAAACCCAAGACCCAATAAGAAATTTTACTCAAAAACAGTCAAAATGAGGGTAGGGTCGCATGCCTAAACAGACAGGGTCGACCCCACCTCAAAAGAAGTCCAACCCATGACTTTTTGGTCGTGGGGTCACAAGGGTCTCGAATTGTCTGACCCCCTCATTGACCCCCTAGCATCGACCCTAGGAAAACAGCAAAAACAGCACGAACCGAAAATTAGAAAACTTTCCTAATTTCAATTGGGACCTTTCCTAAACTCAATGGGACTTATTTTGGGAGGTTTTCCTCTATAAATAGGACGTCCCTAAGCCTCTTTCACTCCTTTTATAACCCTAATTGAAAGTGAGAGAAAGAGAAGAGAAGGAAGAGAATAAGAGAAGGAAAACTTGAAGAAAAGGCTAAGGAAGAAGAAGAAGCTCAGAGAAATCTTTGAAACTCAGACTACTGAAGGTATGAACCTCAATCCCTATCTGAATTGAAAGCTTAAAATAGATTATGATGAAGTTAGGTTAGGAGAAACCCTAATACCATCCATCCATGGATGAATTCCAATGGAAATCATGGAAAACTATGAAAAGTGAGTAACTTGGAGTTTTAAGCCATAGAACAAGCATAGAATGGATTGTGGAAGTAAGCCATAGGACCCTACCAGACCACAGGATCGACCCCCAGCTTTCGAGAAGTCCATGGAAGCTGTGGTCACACCTAGGGTCGATGGAACATCTGACCCTAGCATCGACCCTATACCCTGGGGTCGCAGAAAACTGCTACCCTACCTGCGATCCGTCCTGCGACCCTCGCTTAACAGCAAGCCTAAAATTGTCGGAATAAACTCTAATTAAAATCTATTGACTTGTTAGGTTTTCCTATTGATATAAAAGTGATTCTTAAAGCTTGAAAGAGGATCTATACTCAAGCAAAGGTGAGGGACAAGACCTAAACTTATTGGCCAATAATAAACTATTTTATTTATTGAGTCCAACACTATGAATGATTCCATGTTGTACGCGTGTAATGTGCATTTAACATGTCATCCAATATTTCTATTATTACTGTTCATGCATATTTAATTTCATTGTTTATAACATGATGATGATGATGATGATAGGAATAGGCATGTGAATGTTTGTGTTTGGCTGGTGTACATGGTGCGGGTAGGGGATGGTATCAACCGGTACTTCAATGCCATTTTCATTGGGGTATATTGTGCCATAGTTCTACTCAAGTCATGTCCACTAAGAAAATGTTGGTGTACTTGATGCGGATAGGGGATGGTATCAATCGGTACTTCAATGCCGTTTTCATTGGGTATATTGTGCCATAGCTCTATACAAGTCTTGTCCACTAACATCGTCGTATCGCCATTATCTTAGCAGAACTATTACGTCGTAGGGCATCAGGGGAGGTGGTCTCGGACCGTGTAGTCTTCGACTCTGTCGAGGGGCCTTAGCTCTATCTCTATGGACGTATTGAGGGATGTTGGGGTGAGGCCTTGGATACACTGTTTGACATTAGGATTGGTTAGTTGCGAGCCCAGTTTGCAAGCCCTCGCCAATAGAGGCTTACGTGTTGGTATGGTGCAACCGGTACTGCAATGCCATTTTCATTGGGTATATTGTACCATAGTGGGTGCATGTGGGGTCGACAGTGCCGTTTTCATTGGCCAACTTCACACACTATTGTATAGAGGTGAGGCGGCCTCTGAACCTTTCTATAGCACATTGCAAACTTATATACCAGACTACAAATATGAATTAAATGCATGCATATGTTTGTTGCATTGTTTTGTTTACTCACTGAGCTCAAGTTGGAGAGTTGACCCTCATGCATGAAATTCTTTTTAGTTTCTGATGTTGCAGGTATTACGATTGAAGATTATGTCGACACGCCAACATATGAATATGTGGCGGCTATGATGAGCAAGCTATAGAGGACGAACATGGTTCATTAAGCGAGCGTTTCAACTATAGATACGCTTAGTGTTAAATTTTCGTATTTGAATATTTGTAATATGTATTAAATTATGTTTTGGTTACTTGGAGATAAATGGAATATCAATTATTTGTCATGACTAGACCTCATTTCATTATCTGTAAGCCTTCCGTTATTTACTTTATTACCTCTAATTAATGTGGAATGTGTTTTTGTTTAACAACGTAGGATAGCCTATACGAGATCCTGGTTAAACCGTTGGTTTATTGATGGTTCATCACACCATTCGAAATAGTGCGGAATTGGGGTGTGACAAGAAGAACTGCCCAATCTAGTCGATGACGATGAAGGCCTAGAATACGTTCTAGTATCACCAAAGGACTCAGACTTTTCGGATGGGCAACACAATAGGGCAAACGATCTTGGAATAAAAGGCAATCAAAAACCCCAAAACGATGCTCAAGATAGGGTGGATGTTGCTCGCAGAGAAAGTAGCCATCAGGAACTGACTAGCAGAGCAAAGGTGCGTCGCAGAAAAGGAAGCACAGCTAACCACCCCACAGAGCGAATTTGAGCATCAGTTCTTGGCCATACAAGCCTGCAAGACTGAGATGGAAAAGAAGCAGGCGGTCCCAGCCATAGTATCAAGAAAGAAGGAATACTGTGTCAATATGGCCTTCACAGAGGAGATAATATACGTCCCAAGACTAGAGAATTTCTTTATGCCGAAGGTTGATCTGTATGATGGGACAATCGACCCCAAATTGCACCTCAAAAACTTTTCAGCCTTGATGATCTTGCACTGATATGAAGATGCCATTCTTTCTCGGGCTTTCTCGTCGACATTATGAGGTGCAGAATGACTTTAGTTTAACAGCACGCTGGCTAACTCTATTCAATCATTCGACCAACTGAGTGATCGCTTCTTTGAGCACTTTCAGACATAAACAGCTCCAAAGAAGACCTCAATAAATCTCATCAATTTCAAGGAAAAACCAGAAGAAACTCTGTGAGCATACTTTTCAAGATTCAACCGCGAGGCTTTAGAAATCAAGAACATCAGCTCGGAGGTCAAAATGATGGTGTTGCAAGGCAGAATCGAAGACAAAGATCTTTTGAAATCGATCTATAAAAGGCCACCACAGACCTATGCTGAGCTGATGACAAGGGCTGAAAAGTACTTCGTAATGAATGAGGCTCTTCTCTTCACATATCCCAAGTCCGGAGAAAAAAGAAGAGCTGATGCCCAAGTTGCCACTCCGAGCGACACATCCAAGAAATAAAAGACTGGAAAAGATGGATTCCCAAAAAAGCAGGTCGCTAAGGTGGACCCTGACTGCGATCAATTCACCAAATTAACCATTCCTATGTTCGAGGTGTTACATAACCTGAAAGGCACATAATATGAGCTGGCCACTCCGTCACCCATGAGGCCTGACCCAAGAAGGGATAAATCAAATATATCCTGCAAGTACCATTGCGAGAACGGGCATGACACTGATAAATGATGAGCTCTCTGCTACGCGATCGAATATCTGATCAAACACGGTCACATCCATGAATATGTAAGCAAGCCGTAAGAGGATGGATCGGGTTCATGTAGAAAAGCATAGAGATCACATCAAGGTAGAGAGGGTGCTCCAAAAATTAAAATTTAAGGATAAGTGGCCGAAGCAAAAACATCCTGGGCCAGAAGTTGGAGGCCATTTTGGGGACCGACTATGGACCAACTTGATCGAGCGACTTACCAATCTGCAACTACGCGTCAAGTCACGTGACAAACCTTCGAATCCAATGGATGTTGAGACACTGAGAAGGAGCACGAGCCCACCATTATGTCAGGTTGGAACACCTCCCAAGAAAGATTTCTTCTCACTGGGGGAAGTCGAGTATGCGAGCTAGGATTTCTAACAAACGCAACTCGTGATTCCAGAATATTATTCTAGCACTATTATTGGAAGTCCAATCATAGGGAATACATCAAAAATCGAGAGGAAGTCATATGCTAAGTTGGGCTATCAGTCGTCTAAATCCTCCGTACTGTACCAAAATGGAGATGTGATAACATTTTTCGATGATGATTTAATTGACGTTGAAATTCCACATAAAGATGATGTGGTTATTACCATGGTAATGGATAAGGTAAACGAAGTAGAATGGGTATTGGTTGACACAGGAAGCTCAACCGATGTCTTGTACTATCATGCTCTCAAGGCAATGAATCTTAGCGAAAGACGCTTGCACCCTATTAAGTTCTCTCTTATTAGCTTCTCCGGTGACGCAGTCAAAGTCAAGGGTGGGATTATATTGGAGACAAGAGTCAAAACTAGGAACTAGGTCAAGAAGGGCAACAATTTCCCTATCCTACCTCATACTGGATATACCGTTCAGCCACAGAGTCAATCTTGGAAGACCTGGCCTAAATCTACTATGGGCTTGTATCTCAACTTATTCTTTGGCGATGAAGTTTTCCATGGATTACGAGGAAGGCCGCTACAAGGTCGATCAAAAACTTTCCACAGATGTTATGCGACAGATCTGGAAACTCACAAGGATAAACTCACTGGAAAGATCTAGATAGAAGATCTCTGTGACGACTTCGAGCAAGAACGAGGATCCCCCATTGAAGATTTGATCCCTATACTAGTTACCGAAGATGAGCCCGAAAAATATTTCCAAGTCGGCTCCTCGTTGCAAAAGGAGCAAAGAGACAAGATTGTCACCTTCCTCAGGGACAACCTCGACGTCTTTGCCTGGTCAGCTTTATAGATGCTGGGGATCTCACATGACTTAATGAACACCGGCTCGCTATAGATCATGCATATAAGCTGGTACACTAGAAGAAAAGGAATTTTGCTCCTGAATGGGAAGCCGAAATTAAGACCAAAGTCAAGAAGTTACTCACCGTTGGGTTTATCGTAGAGGTCAAATATCCACAGTGGGTCTCTAATGTAATCATGGTCAAAAAAATTAATTGAAAATGGTGCATTTGTATTGACTATTATGATCTTAATAAAGCATGTTCTAAGGACTACTATCCTCTCCCTAGAATTGATAGGTTGATTGACGCTACTACCGGCCATGGCATGCTATCCTTTTTAGATTCCTATTCGGGTTACAATCAAATTAAAATATATAAATCCAACGAAATCAATACAACCTTCATAACAAGCAATGGCCTATATTGCTATAATGACATGCCTTTTGGCCTCAAAAATGTTGTCGCCACATACCAGCGCTTAGTCAATAAGGTGTTTGCAAACCAAATTGGTAGAAACATGGAGGTTTATGTGAATGACTTCCTTGTAAAAAACAAGGAAAAATCTAGTCACTTAACCGACTTAGAGGAAGCTTTTAGAATATTGCGCAAGAATCAGATGTGACTTAATCCCACAAAATGCACCTTTGGAGTCGATTTAGGAAAATTTATAAGGTTCATGGTGTCCATTAGAGGTATCGAAGCAAACTCGACAAAGATAAAAGCCATAATGAACATGCCGCCCCCTACAGAACCTAAGTAGGTACAAGAATTGACGGGACGGATAGCCGCCTTGGACAGATTTATGTCAAGGTCAGCGGACAATGCCTACCATTCTTCAAGACATTGAAAGGGCCAAGGAATTTAAATGGACGACAGAATGCCAAAAATCCTTTGATGAGTTGAAGGAATACTTGACATCACCACCTCTCCTTGCTTATCCAGAAGTCAACGACCAACTACAACTCTATCTTGCCGTCTCGTTCGAAGCCATCAGTTCAGTCCTAATAATGGAAATAGATAAAGTCCAGCAACCAGTATACTACATCACTAAAGTCCTATTGGATGCAGAAACAAGATATAAGCTAGTCCAAAAACTGGCACTGGTGCTTGTTAACGTAGCTCGCAAGCTCCAACCTTACTTCCAGGCCCATACCATCCTAGTCTTAACCAACAAATCCCTAAAAAAAATACTGGCCATACCTGACATCTCGGGCAGGCTTGTCAATTAGGCCATCGAACATGGCGAGTTCGAAATACAGTACCACCTAAGAACAACAATTAAAGAATAAGTGTTGGCCGACTTCCTACTGGAAACCTTGATGGATGACAGTGCCAACATCGACAAGATTTTAAATGACGAAGATGTTGAGCAAAAACAAAAAAAAAATAAAATTAGAAGATGGAAACTTTGCTGACATGGACTTTGTTTGTGGACAGCTCCTCAAACGACAAGCACTCGAGGGCTGGGGTTATACTTACCAGTCTAGAAAATTTCAGTGTTAGTCACTTTGTGGTTCAACTTTTACGCAACCAATAACTTGGCTGAATATAAAGCCTTGTTAGTTGGACTCAAATTGGCGAAGTTCTTAATGGTACGAAGATTAGACATTTACAATGATACATAAGTCATCGTAAGGTAAATCAATGGTGAATACGAGGCTAAGCAGCCGCACATGCTGGAATATCTAGCCAAAGCCAAATCAAAACTCATATAGTTCGAAGACTAACAAATCAGCAATATAGACCGTAAAAACAATAAAGAAGCCAACGCACTATCATGCCTTATGGCAGAAGACTTATCCGGGCTGGATTCCTCAGTATACATTGACATATTGAAGAAACCCAACATAGGTGGTGATCCCAAAGTTCACCAAGTCACCAGCGATATGACTTGGATAGACCTGATCAAGACCTACATTAAGACTAGTGAGTCATCGAAAAATTGACTAGAGAGATGACAAGTTTAAGCGAAATTCAGAGGACACACTATCCTCGACGGGAAGTTATACCACAAGTCCCTAACTTGCCTTTTTTATTATGCCTCATAACTGCACAAGTAGAAGAAGTAATGTGGGAAGTACATGTCGGCATATGCGATAGTCATCTTGGAGGCCAGGCCTTATGCTAGTTACTTCTACGACAAGGCTACTACTGGCCGACAATGATGGTGGATTGTACAAAATTTGCAGTCAAATGCGAAACCTGCCAAAAGCACGCTATGGTCAGCCACCTGCCCGCAAATGAATTACAATCCATCGCAAGCCCCCTCCCTTTCGTAATGTGGGGGATAAACATAGTCAGCCCCATGCCCGGAGGCAAGTCATCCAAGAAGTTTCTAATAGTAGCAGTCGATTACTTCTCAAAATGGGCAGAGGCAGATGCTGTAGTAAAAATCAACGCCGATAAGGTCGAAGCTTTCACCATAAACAATATAATATACAGATTTGGCATCCTTCAAGTCATTGTGACAGACAACAGACCATAATTTGATAGCAAACAGTAGCAGGCATTCCTTAAGGGCTTTAACATCCAACAACGCTTTGCAGTAGTCTACCATCCAGAAGCCGCGGGCCAAGTCAAAGCAACCAACAAGACCATATCCCGAGGAATTGCTCAGTGACTTGGGCCAAATAAAGGCAAATGGGCCGATGAGTTACCAAGTGTACTATGGTCTTACAGGACGATGTGTAGGACTCCAACCGGGGAGACACCCTTCATGCTCGTGTATGGGGCAAAGGCAGTCATACTAGTTGTAGCCACTCATCCTACGATTTGAGTCGCCAACTTTGACGAGTTGTAAAATGAAGAAGACCTAAGAGCTAATCTAGACCTACTGAAAGAAACTTAAGACAATGTGTGACTTAGAATACTGGCTTACCAGCAGCTGGTGGCCAGGTATTAACTCACGTGTTTGAGTTCAGAACTTTAAGGTCAGCGACTTAGTTCTCTGTCGCACCGCTGTTTCACAACCCAAGCAACAAGGAAAGTTAATGCCAACATAGGAGGGACCATACAAACAGAATAATCCATGTAACGAGGCAGGGCACCTATTTCTTCGAGACATTGAAAAAGAGATACATTGAGATGCCCTATCAATAAGAATTTACAGAAATTATATCAATAATGTACTTGACTCTACTCATTTTAATGAATTGTTTTTGCATTACTTTTTTTGGCTTAACTGGGTCTAATGTAACAATTTGATGCAAGCTAAACGCAATTTACCCTGCGAATAATTTGACTCGTTGCATAACCACAGACATCTCGCCTTTACAGCCCACATACTTACGCTAGTAGTCAAGTCGCAGACAATGTTCTAAGCAAAGGGAGTTGAACTCCATTGCCTAGGAGCATTATTACACGGATCCAAATGCATGCCCAATGGAACTATAAATGAACTCACAAAGAGTGAAATGCACTCAAGTTTATACTTTAGGCAAAAAACAAGAAAAGAACTCACACACTCGCATTAAATAATATTCTCTTATTATTCTCACACACTCACCAGTGGATAAATCCCCCACTGTTGAGAACTCAAGGACAAGAGGACTACACTAGACATTTACAAGAACACTTACAAAATCCACAACAAGAAAAAAAACAAAACCTAAGCATCTCCCCCAGGCACCTTGGGCACTCCCCTCAACCTCTCGATGCTCTCAAGCAATTTCTTCCCCTCTAACACGGTTTGATATAGTGCCTCTGCACTCTACTGCAACATGGTGTTATAAATTTCTTGAAAGTTAAGGGAGGGTGATCAATAATACCTCGTTTTGTCCCTCTGACCACCCATCAACTTGTAAACTCTCTCCTCAGCGATGGTGAGCTTCTCCACCAATCAATCCGTATGCTCCTCGATAGTAGTATTAAAATGACGATTCATGGCATTCTCTTCCCGTAAATTGGTGACTTTACTTCTCAATTGAGCAAGCTCTTTACAACCTTACATATGTAGATTATAGATCATTCTATGCTGACCATCTAATTTGGCTACCCTACTATGCATTCCGCATACGGTACTCCTCCAGGACTCGTCTTGCTTCGTTAAACGATCGGTCAAAACGTTGCTCACCATCACAAAAATAACCACCCAAGATGCAGAGCGAGTTAAGCTCGTCTTCTAAAGACACAATGAGGGTGGCAAGTCTGTCTCGCTCCATTGATACGTTGCAGAGACGGGTCTCCAAAATGTGTCTCAGAGTAGGGCCACGAACGTACAGTTGTTCTATCAAGGGAAATCTCTTCTTATCACACACCTAAGGTGATAAGACAAATATATAGTTATGTCACAACGTGAAGATAGTCAAAAGGGAGATAAAATACTGACACGATACCCAAGGAAAAAGCAAATTTCATTACGTTAAATTTCTTAAGTACAATAGAAAAATGTGTATGTTACATGCCAACATATATAAAAAAAAGAGAGGGGGTTTTAAGGGTGTTCCTGCTCCTCCCGAATGGCCTGATATGGCTACGAGTCTAACTCTGGCAAGGCTAGTAATGGGGTTGGATTCCCTGGTAGAATGGCAATGATGATGGCCCTATCTCGAGAGTCGGGTCTGGCTGGCCCTGTTCGACAGCTAGTCTCACATCAGCCCCTTTAACAGGCTCATCCTCCCACCCTCGACCCTTGCATAGGCATCTTCCGAGCCATCTCCTACACCATCTTCAGTCAGCGTGGCCTTTTCATCTGCCTCATCCTCGCCCTCGCCTTCCTTTGAAGTATCTTCTTCGTCCTCCTCGTTACTCTCGGGCTTATCCAATGGAAGGGAATAGCCCAAGAAGTTGGCTTCGACTTGTAACTTCCCTAGTAGGTACACCTGAAGGTCCTTTGCCCCGTCAAAGAAACGCTTGGCCCCGAATCGAAGGCGGAAGTCAGCCATATCCGTATGTCGCATGATGTAAGTCTCCAAGTCCTTAGACTTCTTGAACTCACTTATAGCACCGTCAATCATAACTGGAATGCCACCCCTCACTTTCACAAGTTCAGTACAATGCTTGGCAGAAGCTGCGGCCAAGTCTTCTTCCTTCTTCTTCTTCTCCACCTCCAACTGGGACTCCAACCCATTGATTTTATCATTCATGGCCTCTAATTAGGACTCAAGCTTACTGACTTTAGCCCTCTTGGTTGACACGGTCTGGTCCAAGTTATCCACCCTCAACCTCTCTCCCTCGACTGTCTCTTCAAGGCTCTCCTTCTAGGAGATAGCGAGCATGGCACCTTCTTGGGCGCACCTCAAATCCACTTTAAAGTCATCTCGTTCCTTCGTCAGGGAGTCGACCATCTCGGAGAATATGCGCCTACTTTCGATGGCGCCATCCCTGGTCTGCTCTGCCATCAGTGCACGCTCAAGGACTTCGTCTTTCTTGATTCCCATCAGACGAACCCTTGCTGCCCAGTGCTCATCACATCTCCTGAGTTCTGTCATGAGATGGGCCTTCTGTTAAACAGAAAAAGCATTTAAGGCGTTAGTAAAAAGAGAAAAAAAGAGAAAGGAAATGTCTCCACCAGTACTTACCTAGATAATGTCCATCTCTAACAAATAGTAGATCTCAAACGAGTCTGTCCCCCTATAGTACTTAGCTGTGGTGGGAAGGCAGACTCTCCACCAGTTGATGAGCCACGTAAGGCTCCAATGCATTGGCCCCTCTCTTGACATTCCAGTGTGGATAGTGGATGTCGTTGGGGCTAAGCTCTTGCTCCCAGAGTAAGGCCAGTAAGTAGGTTCGACGCCTCTGCCTGGAAGGGCTCATCGAAGGCCTCGCTGGCGATAAATGATGTGAAGTGGATGACTCCATAATTTACCTTATCAGGAGATGCCCGCAACGGTGACTTTGAAGGCGCCTATGTCTCTTCTGGCACGTCTGTGAAAATGGCTGCCTCCTCCTGTTAATGGAACTCTGGAGGGGGGACCGTTGTTTCCTCCCACTGATGGATTTCTGGGTGAGGTATCTCTAGAACATCGTTGGACCCCTCCGTGACAATATCTTGTGGAGGGGTAACCCGTTTAGGAACCAAGGAAGGGGGAGGTGACTTGGAACCCCTTTGCACCCTCAATGAGGACCTTTCTTTTCACCTAGGAGGGGTAGACTTCGTCACGGTAGTCTTTGCAACCAGCGACTTCTTGGTGGTACCTTTTCTGGTACCACTGGCCGATCTCTTCTTAGGCCATTGACTCGGAAGCATCCGAGCTACGGGAACGGTGTCCAACCTGTCTCGACTCACTGAAACACCAGAAAATAGAAAATCAGTAACCAGAGAAAGAAGCATAGTTCGCTGCTCAGCTTGAGACATACTTGGGACCTCTGCGGGTTCGTAAAAAACATATTGATTGTCTCCATTTTCGAAGTCGTCGGGGCAGTCTACTTCTGCGTGAGAGAGATCAACATACGAAATAGGGGTGCACACTTTGATCATGTTGTAACTCTCCTCGTCATACTCGCTTAAGTCCAGGGAGATGTTTTTTGGCGCAACTTCAGGAAGTCACCATATGTTTAGGAGCGGCATGGGTTTTCTATCAAGCTGACCAATAAAGAAGAATTTCTTCGCCCAATGGTGGACTTTGTTTCAGACTACTGCCACCTTTGGCGCTCTCGAGCTCACCTTAAAAAAGTACCATCATGTGGGCATGATACTCTTGGGGTTATCCTCGTTCAGGATGAACAATTTCTTGAATAAGTCAACTGACACTAACCTATGAGGTGCCTGAGCATTACTATGAATGCGAGTATACAGGTCCATGAGTTCGCATGGAGTTGAGCAGGGGCCAGGCCATATAACTTCAAGATCTCCACAGCTTCCCTAGGGATAGGGATCTTGAACCCAGAATTGAAGAAGGCTAGATATATGCACATCTCGGAGGCAATGGCTTTCCAAGCCGCCTCACCCTTACTAGGTATGCGGCATATGTACCGCTCCAACAGGTTGGTAAGAACAAGTCTGAACTTTGGGTCATTTGCCTTGAGTTCGTTTGTGTTTTCTGTTGCCTTGATAGTGAAGACACATAAGGGGGTGAAGGTGAATTGGATCTGGTTGGGTTATGCTCCATAGGTATTGGGTAAGGAGGTGCTCTATTTCTGCAAAAAAAAAAAAAAGGGGGCAGAAACAATTACTTTTGGGATTTGAGCTTTTATGGGAAGTTTTCCCATGGCAGTAAGCCTAAGGGCATTTGACCCTTGAACTGGGGCAACCAATGGTTGGATAAGTAACTGTAGAGGTGCTCCCAGTTCAGTATGTTGAATCTTCAAGGGTGAAAAAAAAAATTAAAGAAGTAAATCTACGAGTATAGGAAAGCAGAGGTACTTACTATTTGGGAGGATCAACAGGGAATGCTTGCTCTGGGAATACTTGCGGCACGATCATGAGCTTGTAGTGATGTAGAGAATTGTAGAAGTAGGATGGAAGAACGGACTTAACTCTCTGCAAAATGAAACTTCGAAGAAAATTGATTCCCTGATCTTCCTTTTATAAGCCCTCGATGTAAAAGAAGCAACATACTGAAGAAGCTACTTATGGGCAATCATGACAAATTATCTTGGCGTCCATTCCAAACGGGACGTGATGCCTCAAGCCATATGCGTTATTAAGTGTTGAGGGCAGAGGAGTTGACCCATGGTTTGCTCAAGTTATGGCTCTATCATACTCAACCTTCGCTAGGATGCGTGGCTCACTGTTGGGTGTTCAATTCAAATATCTCCTTTAGCACTCATCATATCATGGAATCCTGTGAGCGAAAATAGTGGGATTATCATAAAATCCACTTTACTTCCTCATTAAGGAGCCATTATGTCTTTATAATGTATTAATTACGGCAAATATTGTGACAAGTTATTCCAAATGGAAACTAATCTTGTCTTCGCGCATCATGGCTACCCCTAGTGATTTGTGGGGTTTGAGGTGTAGTATTTTCTACAAAATATCTACATTACTAAGGACAAAATTTGTTTCTTATAAGGATTGTCCCATCATACTTATTGAGTTTATTGGAACAAGGGGCAACTATTGATACCATACTTCGTCTACCAATCATCGGGTGACACGTGTCCCTAGGAATGACAATGTGGGAGGGTGACACATGTCCTGATTGACATGACAGGAATGACAATGTGGGAGGGTGACACATGTCCTGATTGACATGACTCTCAACTCGCTAGGTTGAAGGTTGCTTTGCCTCGTGAGTTGGAACCTGCCATGAATCTGCGTAGACCACAAGTTGCTTTACCATCCAGCGACTTGGTGATATTGCGCTACAACTCGCGTCTTGCCTTATATCTCAACTAGTGCATGTCTGGAAGATTCTTAAACCATTACGACAGTTGAATCCATGGGATTCTCCCATAATGGTTAAAATGGGTGACTTGGGACATCTTAGCCGTTGGTTCGTCATCCTACGATCATGCGAGATTCTCGGGGACACTCTTGGTAGTTAGACAGTTATTCTCACACCTTATCCAAAGATTATCCAAAATCTTCCCGTGCCTATAAAGCTACTCAACGGTCAATCAGGAAAGAGATTCAGCACACTTAGATATTTTCTCTTATATTTATTCTTGAATTCATCTTCTCTCCCCATAACCAAGGAGCTCACGTTCTTCTCTAAGCTCAATATTGTTAGTTTCTTTATTGACTTGATCATTGGAGTGGATGTCAGACCATCTCGATAACTATTCACTCTTCTTATCTTGCAGGAGAATGTGGACCAAGTGTTTGTCGATAAACTACAGCAACACCCGTGGTTCATGAGCAATCACCAGCAACTCATGATGAAGTACTACATCAAGAGGTACCACATCAAGAGCCAGTTGTCGTTGAACCTGTGGTTCCTGAGCCACAAGTTTTGAGGAGATACTCGAGAGTTAGAAGGTCGTTATTTCCTTTAAATTATCAGCTATATCTCTAATATGCTGAGACTGATGTTGGAATAAATGACAATCCGACATCATTCACTCAGGCAATGAATTGCGCCAAATCCATTTTGTGGCTTAATGCCATTAAGGATGAAATAGATTTTATGTCAAAGGATTAAGTATGGAAACTTATAGAATTACCTAAGGACACTTCCACTGTGGGGTGTAAGTGGGTCTTCAAAACCAAAAGAGACTCATACGTTAATATCGAAAGATACAAGGCCCGACTCATAGCAAAAGGTTATAATAAAAAAAACTAACATTGATTATAAAGAAACCTTTTCCCCCGTATCAAGAAGGATTCTTTGACGATCATCATGGCATTGGTTGCTCATTATGACCTTGAGCTATACTAAATGGATGTCAGAACGACATTTCTAAATGGCGATTTAATTAAGGAGGTATATATGGAACAACCTGAAAGGTTTTACTTCGGATAAAGGTGATCATTTAGTATGCAAGATTAAGAGATCCATATATGGATTGAAACAAATTTCTTAACAATGGTACTGGAAATCTGATAGCACGTTCTCTGCCTACTATTTTGTATAGAATCACACTAATCAATGCATATACATAAAATTTAAGGGAACTAGTTTCATCATTTTGGTATTATATGTGGATGACATTCTCCTAGCTAACAACGATCTAGGGATGTTATACGAGACAAAGCGTTTCTTGACCCAAAATTTTGACATGAAAGATATGGGTGAAGTCTTTTATGTTTTAGGTAGAGAATTCATCGGGATAGGTTTCTTAAGACCTTAGGACTATCCCAAAAGGATTATATTTTCAAAATTTTAGAATGGTTCAAGATGAAGAATTTCTTGTCAAGTGCAGCCTCTATAGTTAAAGGCGACAAACTTAATCTAGAACAATGTTCGAAGACCAATCTGGAACAACAGTTGTAAGAACCGTGTTCTAAAACTTGGGTCTAACCTATGGTTTTATATGGTGACAGGTGTTCCAATCATAACTGGACCAGAAGGTGAAGTCGGGTGACGAACCACGTAAATTTCAGGTATGAGAACCACTCAACAATGGTAAAATCTCATACCGGTCTAACTATACCGGTCTGAGTCAGTCAGACCGGTATGTGCGACCAGTATGCTTCGTTTCTGTAGGAGACGGACTCCAGCGGGTCCCTCACTCCGAATGAAAACTTGGAAAGTTTTCAATTGTGAAAAACCTTCCCAAGAACGTCTTTCCTCTATTAATAGAGATTATGACACTCCATTAATCCTTCTCAAACCCTAGCCGTCTGGAGGAGAGTTGAGAAGGAGCAAGGAGGAAGAGGCTGCCAGGAAGGAGATTTTCGTTGGAGGAGCTTGCCGCCAATCGATGAACACCGCCGGTAAGTGCTCTATACTATTAGTAATACTAGGATTTCGGATCGGAGCCGCGAAGCGGCGCGACAATCCAAAACCCTAGATCTTTCAATGGACCTAGTCTTCTTTCAAATCTGATCTGGTTTGATATGGCGTTCTAGTCGAAATCAAAAGGCCATTAGGATACTTGGACCTTAGTGTGGGTTAGGAGAAACCCTAGAAACCTAGTCGATAACCAACAAGGAAGGGAGATCCGAGACCTTGCTCTCGGATCCAAACCACGGACTATATCGGTTGGACACAAGGTCCAGCGGTATGGGCCTGCGAAATATACCGCAGGCACATACCGGTCTCACTAACTGAGACCGATATGTACTGCAACCGGTATATACTAGTGGCACCATACCGGTCTCACTCCCTTGAGACCGGTACCGTGACCGGTATGCTCTCCAAACCTGTTTTGCTTGTCGGACATGGTGCTAACCACCTGTAACCTTAATAAATGAATTCTAACCTATGAATATGATTGTGTAGGACCTGTAGACAGTGTGAGTAAGGCCTGTGAGGTAGTGCGAGATTGTTATCACGCGTCATGTAAGGGACAAGACCCCAAACTCTAAATAACTAATTTAACAGTAAACCTTTGTGACTAAATTGTATATGAATTCATTGCTTGTTGTCTGTGCATTTCACATGCCATGTAGTTGCTTCTTTTATTAATATTATCTGTTCATGCATTTCATATGCTAGGATTGTTGGATGTTAGGCATGTGTATGCTTTTTGTTAGTGTGTGGAATGTGAATGGGAGTGGAGCCCTGAATATATCCACAGCTAACACCTTTTCGTATCACCATCTACCATAGCAGACTTGGTACGAATAGTGTATCAGGGGGAGGACGTGGGATTGTGGTTCCTCTTGTCCTCCAGACTCGAGCTCTATCTCTATGTCGTAGGGAGTCGTGCTGGGGTAAGGCAATATATACTGTATTGACACATAGGACTGGTTAGAAACGAAACCCACTTGCAAGCCCTTGCCAATAGGGGTTTAGGTATTGGTACGGTGTAGGATATCAGGGGAAGGACGTGGGATGGTGGCTCAGCCTGCCCGCCAGACTGTTGGGTGTACTCACACTCTCATGCATGGTGGTGCGGTGGCCGCCAAACCTTACCATAGCATTTTGCAAGTTATACCTGACCCAAATTGTAATGTTATCTCATGCATTTTGTATGTTGCATCGGTTTTGTACTTACAGAGCTAAGTTGTAAGCTCACCCGAATATATATTATTCTTTTCAAATTTTGATGTAGGGTACACAATTGATGACTTCATGACTGCCCCAGCGTACGGTACAGTTGCTGCCATTGATACTCAGGCAGTAGAGGACGAGTATGACGCATCATGCGAGTGCTCCTTTATTGTTTTCCTTTAGAGGGGATTTTATTTTAAACAATACATTGTAATACTTTTATTATTTAAGTTTGTGAATGATGAAATAAGTTAAATATTTATTTTAAATTACCACATAGATCTCAGTTCATTTATTTTTATTCCGCTGTTATGTATTAATCTCTGATTATGTTAGACTGCTTGAGAATGATTGGTTGACACGGTCTATCGAGATCCTGGTGTGAATCGTGGTTTAGAGCCGGTTCACTCACACTTCTGGTTCAGTCGGAATTGGGGTGTGACAACTTGGTATCAGAGCCCTAGGCTCTGTCCAGCTAATCATTCTGCATCTAACTATGTCCAATGAGCTGAGTTAGGAAAATTAAAAACTTTAATAAGAACACACCATAAGCTTGTTTGATGCTTGAGACTTAAGAAAGACGCATAATATACTATTAATGGAAGAACAAATATAAGCAATGAAGTATTAAGAGAAACAAATAACCATTTCATAATTTTTTTAAGTACAAGTGAACAACAGAGTACAGTCCACAAGTCGGACAGTTACTCTAGTAACAAAATAAACCACATGTAAATAAAATAAAAACTACATCTGACTATGGTGGTGTAGCAGGCCAGGATGGTACCGGGTCTACAATATCATAGTCCCGCTTGTACACCTCTCTGAGTCAATGAACCTGGTCCTGCGTGACCCGTAGGCTACGAGCTAGACGCCTCAACTCCTGACCCATCTCTCGCTAAGAATCCATGAGCCCTCTCTGGGTATCTAGGATGCCTCTCTAAGTATCTTTGATCTCCATGAGCATGCTCATCACTGGGTCCGAAGGGGGATGAGATGGTCCAGCAACTGGAGAAGGCCTAGAAGGTCCTACAACTGTAGAATGCTGGGGTGCAGGTGCTGGGATATCCTCCATATATGCACCCCCATCATCCCCAATCTTTGCTACCTCTGCTGTTGCTGCTGCTGCTACTACAATGGCCGCATGATTCCTAGGTAGGAGAGGACGAGCCTGTAACTCCTCGTCACTGAGCACTAAATCGTCCATCTGCATCTTATAGATGGCCTTGGCATCTATATCAGAACTCATAGTGACCTCCACAGCTACCTCTCCCTGCATATCCACACCCAGACGTTGCAGTAATGTTGTGATCAACCTACCATATGGAAGATTGTCCGTCACACCAGGCATTGCCGCATAGATCATGACCCGAATAAGCAAGTAAGGTAAACAAATCCGGTGCCTGGTAGCCACACAGTAGGTAAGGTACTGGGTCAACTGGGATAACTCTCCATAATGCCCACTCTGGAAAACAATGTTATGCTGTATGATCCGACAGAATAGGCGAGGCTGAGGACGTAGGTTCGAAGCCAACATGACTCTACCTGGTAATAAAATCTGCTATGCTATGGCTGCCCTCATGTCTTCAGAAAGATATCCTTTGGCTCTGCGTAGACAATAGATGAGTTCTCCGTCATCAGGAATCTCCAGAAGTGCAACTAGTTCAGCTGAGTTAAAAGAAATCATCACCCCTTTCACATAGCTGGTGATGCGAAGGTCCCTAGCATGGTCCCAGTCGTCGAGGTCCCCTTCTACCTCCAGGTTGGCATAGAACAGTTTTACCAAGCTGGGGCGAGTATTCTCTCTATACTGTATAAGGGGTAACCAACCCATTGCCCCAAAAGCTGCCTCAACATCAAAGCGGTGCAGATGTTCCAGGTTTACAAAACAACCTACTTCGATACGTTTTGCTCGAAACCATGCTAGGCGTGAAGCGATCGTCTCCAATCAAAAGTATCTCTCATCATACAGGACAGGTGGGATATGTGGCATGTTCATACCCGGCAGATATGATTGTTTCCCTGCGCCACGACGTCTAGACATGTTGCAACTGTTAAACCATGGAAAAATGAGACAGTTAGAGACAAATTCAGAAAAATTTCGATAGTATAACAGTAGAAAATGGTGAAAAAGCCTCCAAAAACACACCCAATATGAATAGAAGGACTTATTGTGATAGTACAATGCTAACATAGGTCAAACAATTTCATCACAAAGCAAAGAAATAGAGGCATATTAACAAAATTTATCAAAAACATCGAAAAACCTAGAAACCTACGTTAAAAGTCAAAATTTTGGGATTTTCTTTAAACCAACCGATAGAACTTTGAATTGGTTGAGGGGTTTTATACAATTAGACCCCTAAAACCTTTATCAAGTGAAGAAAGAAGTTTTCTATGGTTAAAAACTTCCAAATCAAGAAAAACCTAGGTTTTGGTATAAAAGATGATGAAAAATTTTCTAAAAAGAGGGAAGAAAAGGATAAGCATACCTAAGAGACGAGATTGGTACTCTAGGTTGAAGTAGAAACAATCTTAGGAGCACCGGATGCACTGTAGAGACTCAGAGACACAGAGAGGAATCGCCATCGGAGTAAACACTAAAGAGAGAAATGTGAAATGAGACAAAAATTGCGATTTTAAAGACTTTTCAGTGATACCGGTCGCACTTCTGGGCTGGACTGTGCGACCGGTACCCCCCTACGGTATGGTGCGACCGGTACCTACCACAGGGTATACCGGTCTCACACAAGTGTGGTGTGTGCAATCGGTACTGCCTGCGGTATGGTGCAACCGGTATACATTACCAGCCATACCGGACTCACTCCAGGAGAGACTGGTACCGCCGCCGGAACCCCATGGAGGATTTGGAATACAAAACCATTCCGAGATTTGGCCGAACTTTATTTCCAGATCTCACGCCTGCATGATATGACTAGAATAAAGGATTGTACATAGAAAAATTTTGAGAGATAATTAAAAATTTGCTTATGTTCTTCCCTATTGATGTATACTTATGCTGCATATGCGTTGAGACTAAATGTTAGTTGGAATAATTCTCTAATTTGTCTCATGTGTCTCAATGGATTCAGATATCGTACAGGGAATTAAATTGCTTCAATGGTGAGAGAAAATGGACGTAGAGTTCATCGCAGACGCCGTTACTCAAGGGCGCCTACCATAGACAGGAGTTCAGGTACAGAAAACTCAGAAGAGAATGAAGAGAGAGTAGGTGGGGAAGAACTTAACCCCCTAAACGAAACTAAAAATCTGATGAAAGCCAATGAAGAGTCGCCGTCATAGGGGCAACCATCTACAAGCTCCGAAACAATGATGGCTAATTTGGTTACTAATATGGAGGCACAACAGAAGAAGTTTTTCAAGGAGATGTTGAAAATGTTTAGGCCACCTGGGCCTGTGCCGGCACCTGCAAACATGCCATCCAAAAATGCTGAGAATGTCCATGCAGCACCAGTGGGGGTTAGCACAGTTACTGAAGGACCACTACAATAGGACCAACCCAACACAGTTCCCCACCCGGTTACAGGGATGCCAATTCCTAACCAAGATCAAGGAGGATATCAGGGACCGTATCAGGCTGCATACTATGGGGGGTATCAGGGAGGAAACCAGAGTGGCTATTCTTATCAGCCACAATGGTATGGACAGACACCATATGGACAGGTCCCTTATGCACAGGGCAGTCTTTCCAGAGCGATGGATGGATTTTTAAAGCTCAAACCACCAACTTTTACAGGGAAGTCAGGGAAAACACTGTGGCCAGCGCAGTGGATAGTTGAAATGGAGAAAAACTTTCGGCTACTGGAGTGTCAGGATGGGGATAAAGTATTATATGCCACCCACATGCTGAAGGAGGAAGCCAATGGGTGGTGGAGTTCCACTAGGTCATATCTGGAAACAAAGCACCAGAGAATCACTTGGCACATCTTCAAGGAGGCTTTCTTTGAAAAATATTTTTCCAGGAGTCTTCGTGATCAAATGGAGAGGGAGTTCTTAAATTTGCAGCAATCTCAGTTGACAGTAGAGGCATACCAACAAAGGTATGAGGAGTTATTCTTTTTCGCTCCAACCAGTATGTAGGAGGAAGAAACAAAGACTCGTCGTTTCACTATGGGTCTTCGGGGTGTTATCAGAGAGCATGTGCTGGGTCGAGGGTTGAAGATATACAATGAAGCTGTACAGGTGGCTCGAGTCATCGAGGCCAGTCAGAGAGAAAGTTTCTTCGCACAAAATAGGGGTCTGAAGAGGCCTAATCCTGAGGTCCAAGGCCGAAGAAGCAACCGACCATACCGTCCATTCAGGCCACCAGCTAGCACAGTGCCTCCCAGACCAGCAGTGGGGCAGAACACTAGTATAAAGTGTTACAATTGCCAACAGGTGGGATATTAGGCCAGAAACTGCCCATAACCAAAGAGGGAGCAGCAACAAGGCAAGGTTTATGTTGTTACTACGGAAGAGGCATCCGCATCACCAGATGTGGTTACAGGTATGATTTTATACTTACTCCTTAACTGCTGCATTAATTGTTTGTGCATTTGAAACTAAGGGAGAATTTGAAAACCTCAGGTACAGTAAATATAGTAGGATTACCCACCAGAGTCCCGTTTGACTCCGGGGCCACCCATTCCTTTGTGTCTGTGTCATTCGAAAAAGGACTAGATCAACCCATCAAGACTCTACAACCAAGTCTGTTAGTTCGGTCTCCCAAGGGAATGGAGGTGGTATTAGAAGAATATTATGGTCCTTTCCCAGTGCTTATTGAAGGCCGAGAGTTGGAAGCCAATCTAGTCCAGCTGGAGATGTCAGATTTCGATATCATTCTTGGCATGGACTGGTTATCTAAACATTCAATAAACCTATTATGTGCTGAGAAGAAGTTGGTATTCAAGGACAGTGAAGGGTCGGAGTTCAAATTTAAAGGGGCTAAGCTGCCTAGAAAGAGACAGCTTATACTCTCAGCCCTAAAAGCAAAGAAGTGCATAGAGAAAGGGGGGGTAGGATACCTTGTATCAGTGGTGGATGTGACCGCTGACTTGCCAAAAATGGAGGACATCAAAGTAGTACGGGAATTTCCTGATGTATTTCCAGAAGACCTACCCGGGTTGCCACCAGACAGAGCTATTGAGTTTGTGATAGACCTCCTACCAGGGGTAGCACATGTGTCTAAAGCACCTTACAGGATGGCTCCTACCGAGTTGAAAGAGTTAAAAACTCAGCTGCAAGAACTGTTAGACAAGAGATTTATAAGGCCTTGTATCTCACCTTGGGGAGCACCTATGCTCTTTGTCAATAAAAAGGATGGTAGCGTACATCTTTGTATGGACTATCGAGAATTAAACAAGCTCACTATCAAGAATAGGTACCCACTACCAAGAATAGATGATTTGTTTGATCAATTACAAGGTTCGAGTGTATTCTCAAAGATTGACCTGAGGTCAGGGTATCATTAACTCAAGATTAAGGAGGCAGACATCCCCAAGACAGCTTTCAGGATGCGGTATGGACACTATGAGTTCCTTGTGATGTCCTTTGGGTTGACTAATACACCTGCATCATTTATGGAGCTAATGAACCGAGTATTCCATGACATGTTGAATACGTCGGTTATCGTGTTCATCGATGATATTTTAGTATACTCTAAGGACCAGGAAACACACGCAGTGCATCTAAGAGCATCATTACAAAGACTGAGGAGAGAGAAGCTCTATGCAAAATTCAAGAAATGTGAATTCTGGTTAGATGAAGTGGCCTTCCTTGGTCATGTGGTGTCTACCGAAGGAATCAAGGTTGACCCCAGTAAAATTTCTGCCATAATAGGATGGGAGGCGCCAAAGACAGTTGTTGAAATTCATAGTTTCTTGGGCTTAGCTAGATACTTCAGAAGGTTTGTGGAGGATTATTCCAAGATTGCTATTCCACTCACCAGGTTGATCAAAAAGGGGGAGAAGTTCATATGGACTAAAGAATGTGAGAAATGCTTCCAGACGTTGAAATCAAGACTGGTATCAGCACCAATATTGACTATTCTAGCTTCAGACCATCCATTCACACTATATACAGATGCTTCAGGTTTAGGACTGGGTTGTGTGCTGATGCAAGGAGAACAGGTGATAGCCTATGCCACAAGACAGCTGAAAGAGCATGAGAAGAACTACCCTACACATGACCTAGAATTGGTAGCGGTCATTCATGCTATCAAGACTTAGAGGCATTACCTGTATGGTGAGAAATTCTAGATTAAGTCTGACCACAAAAGCCAGACGTACCTTTTCACCCAAAAAGACCTGAACATGAGGCAGAGGAGGTGGTTAGAATTACTCAAGGACTACAACTGTGACATTCAGTATCACCCTGGTAAAGATAACATTGTAGCTGATGCTCTGAGCAGAAAATGGGCATCGAACCCTGAAGCAGGACCAAGTACAAATGCAGCATTGTGTGCTGCTGTTTCTGGCTCATCAGAGGATGAAGAACAACTCTTAATAAAGTTAAGAGATGATCCTATTGAGTAAGGGTTGATACACCAGTTTACCCTTATGTTTGCTGCATTGAAGATTTTGCCCGACCTGAAGGAAGAAATAAAAGCAGCAGTCCTACAGGACCCATACCTCAGGATAGTTCAAGAAGATTTGGAAAAGGGTCGAGCCAACCCTGATTTCACCTTGGATGCAGACAAGGTACTCAGATATCATGGGCGTTTATGTGTACTTGAGAATGAAGATCTGGAAATCAGAAACTGAATCATGTTGGAAGCTTACTCTACTCCATATTCAGTACATCCTGGGAGCACCAATGTCACACCCCAATTCTGCACTATTCAGAATGGTGTGATGAACCGTCAATAAACTAACAGTTCAACTAGGATCTCAAAATAGGCTATCCCACATATGATAAACCAAAACACATTCCACATTAATCAGAGGTAATAAAGTAAATAGCGGAAGTCTTACAGATAATGAACTGAGGTCTAATCATGATAAATAATTAATATTCCATTTATTTCCATGTAACCAAAACATAATTTAATACATATTACAATATCTAAATACGAAAACTAAACACTAAACGTATCCACCATTGAAATGCTCGCTTAACGAACCATGTTCGTCCTCCACAGCTTGCTCATCATAGCCACCACATGTTCATATGTTGGCGTGTCGACATAATCTTCAATCATAGTACCTACAACATCAGAAACTAAAAATAATTGCGCGCGCGAGGGTCAGCTCTCCAACTTGAGCTCAGTGAGAAAACAAAACAATGCAACAATACATATGCATGCATTCAATTCATATCTTTGGTCTGGTATATAAGTTTGCAATGTGCTATAGAAAGGATAGGTGGCCGCCGCACCTCTATACACGAGTGTGTGGAAACGCCCAATGAAAATGGCACTGTCACCCCACATGCACCCACCATAGACAATATACAGCCCATGAAAACGGCATGGCTGTACCGGTTGCCCATACCAACACGCAAGCCCCTGTTGGCGAGGGCTTGCAAACTGGGCTCGCAACTAACTAACCCTAATGTCAAACAATGTATCCAAGGCCTCACCCCTGCATCCCTCAATACATCCATAGAGATAGAGCTAGGGTCTGGTGACCAGGCTGAACCACAATGCCACGTCCCCCCCTGATGCCCTACGACATATTAGTTCCGCTAAGGTAATGGCGATACAACGATGTTAGTGGACAAGACTTGAGTAGAGATAGAGCTAGAGTCTAGTGACCAGGCTGAACCACAATGCCACGTCCCCCCCTGATGCTCCACTCGCATCAAGCACACTAACACTTGCTTAGTGGACATGACTTGAATAGACCATGGCACAATATACCCCGATGAGAACGGCATCGAAGTACCGGTTGATACCATCCCTATCCGCACCATGTACACCAATCAAACACAAACATTCACATGCCTATTCCTACCATCATCAACATCATCATGTTATAATCAATAAATTTAAATATGCCTGAACAGTAATAATAGAAATATTGGATGACATGTTGAATACACATAACAATCATACACGCATAAAATCATTCATGGCATCGGACTCAAGAAATAAAAATAATTTATTATTAACCAATTAGTTTAGGTCTTGTTCCCTCACCTTAGCTTGCTAATAGATACTCTTTCAAGCTTTAAAATCACCTTTATAATGTTATTATATTGCTTAATATTATTATATTGCTAGAAGACCTAACAAAGTCGATAGAATTTAATTAGAATTAATTCCAAATTTAAAAACCATTCTGTAAACTGAGGGTCGGAGGTAGGGTCGGAGTAATGATCGACCCTGGGTGCGACCCTCCCCCTAATCTGAACTTCCTGAACACTAAGGGTCGATGCTAGGGTCGGATCTGCCATCGACCCTAGGTGCGACCCTCCATGGTCTGAGTCGAAAATATCAGACTTTGTTTTCTCTTTCGTGGTTGGGTCCTATGGCTTACTTCCACAATCCATTCTATACATGTTCTATGGTTTAGAACTATACTTTATTCACCTACATGGTTTCAATGAATTCCTCCATGATTTTCCATGAAAACCTAACCATGGATGGATGATTTGGGTTTCTTCTAAGTCATATCCTCTTCATAAATCATTCTAAAGTCTTAAATAAATCATGGAGAATGTATTCATACCTTAGTTTTGCTGAGATTCAGAGTTCCTCTGAATTTTCTCTTCTTCCTTAGCCTTTTCTTCAAGTTTTCCTTTTCTTCTTCTCTTCCTTCTCTTCTCTTTCTCTCAATCCAATTAGGGTTGTAAAAGGAGTGAAAGAGGCTTAGGGATGTCCTATTTATAGAGTAAAACCTCCTAAAATAAGTCCCATTGAGTTTAGGAAAGGTTCCAATTGAAATTAGGAAGGTTTCTCAATTTTTGGTTCGTGTTGTTTTTCCCGAGTACCGAGGGTCGATGGGAGGGTCGATGGGAGGGTCAGACAACTCATAGACCCTCTGCGACCCATGGTTGAGGGTCGATGGTGAGGGTCGATGGGAGGGTCGGACCTGCCTGTTAAAACCTACGACCCTACCCTCATTTTGACTATTTTTGGGTAAATTTTCATATTGGGTCTTGGGTTTTTTCACACACTTGGTCCACTTGGCTCGACTATGACATGTGGACGGGTCCCGACACGAAATGTAAGGTTAGGCCGGGTTCATGGCGTGTGGGTCTTACAACTCCACCACCCTTAAAAAAAATTTCGTCCTCGAAATTTGAAAGTACGGATCTTACAACTCCCCCATCCTTAAATGAATTTTAAAGTACGGATCTTACAACTCCCCCATCCTTAAATGAATTTTGTCCTCAAAATTTGAACGTACGAATCTTACAACTCCCCCATCCTTAAAATAAATTTTGTCCTCAAAATTTTGAATTTACCTCGGAGTCAATAGGTGGGAATTCTATTTCCGCATTGCATCTACTTCCTCCTATGCACTCTTCTCCACGTTTTGTCTTTGCCAGGTTACCTTCCTATAATAATTATCCCTACTTTGGAAATATTGTACCTTTCCACTAGTGAACTAGGCTGGTACCACTTCAATAGTTAAACATTCTATCTAATCCAGTGATTCCGTGGTCAATACCTTTGATATGGATCTCCAATGTATTTTTTTTCAATAGAGACACACGAAATACATCATGCACACTAGACATGGATAGCGGTAACACTAATTGATATGTAACTTTTCCACGTCTCTCCAAAGTTTATAAGATCCAACACATATATAAAATATGACTTTCCCTTCTTGTCTAATCATTTCAAACTGCGCATAAGTGATATCTTCAAAAACACTTTGACCCTTATGGCGAACTTAAGGTCTTGGTGTCTCTTCTCACATCCTGAGCTATCCTGCCCCTTTTTCTTTGATCTTGTCTGTCACTCGATAGTTTTCTTCATTAAACTTAGGTCTCAAAATTCTTCATTCACCGACTTTATTCCAAAATAAAGGGATTTGACATTTCTACCGTACCATGCTTCACAGGTGACATCTACATAGTAGCTTGGTAGCAACTTCGATTCATGGTAAACTTCTCAACTCAAGCTCCTTGAAATCAATTTTACAAGCTCGGAGCATATCTCTTAGGATCTGTATAGTCTGCTCTGACTGTCCGTCAATTTGAGGTAAAGTGCGGTACTAAACTTCAACTTTGTCCCCATTATTTTCTATAGATCCTCTCAAAACTTCGAGATAAGGCATAAGCCTCTGACCGACACTAAGCTCTCATACATACCATTCAATCTGAAAATATTATCCACATATAGCTTATTTAGCCGCTCCAAAGCATACCGAGGTCGTATAGCAATAGAATGAGCTATTTTCATAAGGCGATCAACGATCACCCTAACTTCGTCAATCGATCTGATAGTCAGTGGCAAATCAGTGACATAGCTTATTGTAATACTGCAGTTTCACTTCCAGGCTGGCTTTGATAGTTATTGTTGTAGCCATGTTGGTCTTTGTCTTTCAGCCTTTACTTGCTGATAATTTAGACACTGGAACACGCACTAACCACATTGGTTATCATTCCTCTTTACTAGTACAATCTCTTCAGGTGTTTCTTACCATACTATTACTTCTATCTTAAAGGGGTCCTCTTTAATCCCTTTATATGATGCTACGTGATCCAAGAAGATCACTTTGTTTAATCAGGTCTCATATTTCTTGGACTTGGCGTAAAGCTTTTCATTTCTCAGTTATTGTGAAGCTGTTCTAAGATCGGTTGTATGAGTTGCTTCATTCTTGGAATAAACCAAAATATCATCTATGAAAACTATGACCGACGTGTCCAACATGTCATGAAACACCTAGTTCATCCATTCCATAAAAGATGTAAGGGCATTGGTTAATCCAAATGTCATAATCGAAAACTCATAATTGGCCAATCCTAGTTCTAAAAACTGTCTTCGAGATATCGCTATCCAAATTCTTCAGCTGATGATATCTTGATCGAAGATCAATCTTAGAAAATACCTTTGCTTCTTGCAACTGTTTAAACAAGTCATCAATCTAAGGTAGTAGATATCGATTCTTGACTGTGAGCTTGTTTAGTTCTCGGTAGTCTATACGCAAACAACACTACCATCCTTCTTCTTCATGAATTGCATTGGCACTCCCCATGATGCAATACTTAGCCAATTAGAACCCTTGTCTAATAACTATTGTAGTTGCGTCTCAATCCCTTTAACTCCATAGAAGCTACTCTACAGGTGCCTTTGACACGAGTATCGTCCTTGGTAACAAGTCGATGACGAATTCGGTCGCACGATCAGGTGATAACCCGATAAGTCTCCTGGAAACACATCAGGGAATTTATGCATCACATCAATATCTGTCATCTGTGGTGCTTCTTTGGTAACGTATACCACAGATACCATATATCCAACTCATTTCTCTTCAAAGCATCTCTTCGCCTTTAGCATAGAGCGGATTAGCTTTCACTTCCTAGGCAACATACTCCCACTGATACTAAATCATATGCCGTTTTTATTCTTGAATGATAACCTTTTCTATACACATAATCACTTGTAGAGTGTTGAGACAACCAGTCTATTTCCAAGATGACGTCAAAGTCTACCATCTCAAGTCGACTCAGGTTGCATCCAAATTTTGTTCATCCATAAGATTTGGACATTATTCGTAACACTCATCCCATACAACATCTAGTCCAAAGGGCTTGAACTAGCAAAATCTGGTATAAGGTCTTAAGAGCTTGTCTAGTTCCTTCATCTCTTATGATTTTCAAAGACTATTGCTAACAATCTCATATCTTGAAAAGTTCATTAGCTTATATTTCCTTTATCACTTCTGTTCTATGTTGATCTCTCTTTCATATACCTCGAAAAATATCTTGTGATTGTTACCTCATATCCCAAGTCTATCTATAAACATTAGGGTATATGCTTATAAATTCATTAATTCATCTAAACTCTTTTGGTCTTTTCTTAATCAATCACTCAACATTGGGCATAACTCAATTATCATTGTATTAAATCGAGTACTACTTATGCCATGACTTTATCCTTGTATCCACTCTTAAATTTACCTTTAGGAATCTTCTACCTTGTCAAAATTCATACCGATATAGCCATCCTTAACTCTACATGAGTGCTATCTATTTCTTTACTGGTTTCTCTTAATAGTTCCCACATTTTCTCATGCACTCTTTTATAGACATGATTCATATCCATCCATTTAGCAATCTCAAAACAAATCCTCTATTACTTCATCTGAGGTTCATTGACTATAACATTTAATCTGAATTTAATCATCTTTCTTCCAATAATTCCATTATCACTAAACATTTTTATCATCAAAGGTCAGGGAGTGTATGAATCAAAATGTTCATCCAAAAGTGATTCACTTCCATCCGTAGCATAATGACAAACACTTGCATTATCTAGTGAACCTAGGTTTAAAGAATCAGGAGTAAATCTGTGGTAATCCAACTGGCATCAAAAGATCGTTAAGTTGCACAGTGGTCCAAATACATGCAATAGAGGTTTTATAGTTCTTAACCTCATGGTTATAGGTTCTATCGAATATATAATGCCATTGGTCAAGGCACTACAAGAGTAAATCTGGAGAAGCTTTCATACATCAGTAAATTAGGTATAAATCTGGAGAAAGATTTCGTACATCAATAAATCAGGTATAAATCAGTAGATGTACGCTCAACATGATTAAGCATTTAACTGTTCATTCAGTTCATATTTTTGTTCATGTTGTGGATCATGAGAGTGGTTCAGATTGGTATAATCAGGACTAAGACTAAAGAAACAATATCTATAACTCCAATTGACAGGTTAAATCAAGAAGGTATCATGTCAAGGTACGAGAATTAAAATCAAGTATGTGCATCCTCTATAATCATAAGAGTAAGTCAATAATGCACTGCATCCTATATAAACATATTAACTTACATTGCCATTATCCTCTTATCCCTGTTTGGATTTAGCCCGAGATCTTTTCCTTTATCTCTATAGGGGTTTTGGCATTACTAGTATTTTCCTTCTTCCTCTGTCTTACTTTGAGTTTCACATCTTGTGAGTACCAACTCAATATTCAAATTTTCTGCTTTACAGAAGCTCCCTTCTTGCTACTGTACTATATCCTTGTATACTTGGATAACTACCCAACTTATAAATAATACCTTAAATTATTTGTTTATTAGGATAATTCTTGGTCTTCTCTTTCTGTGTGAGTGTATATATATGGTTTCACCTTTTATATGTACATTATCGTCTTGTTTAATTTCTGTCTCAACCAACACAGGTGCTTATGGTTTGTTTGTATTAAAGCTTTTAATTTATCCTAACTCAGTTCATGGACTCTAGTGGAAGTATTCAGGTTTAATGGGTAAGGCCTACGAGAGCTCTGATACCAAGTTGTCACACCTCAATTCTGTACTATTCAGAATGGTGTGATGAACCGTCAATAAACCAACGGTTCAACTAGGATATCAAAATAGGCTATCCCACATATGATAAACCAAAACACATTCCACATTAATCAGAGGTAATAAAGTAAAAAAGCGAAAGTCTTACAGATAATGAACTGAGGTCTAATCATGATAAATAATTAATATTCCATTTATTTCCATGTAACCAAAACATAATTTAATACATATTACAATATCTAAATACGAAAACTAAACACTAAACGTATCCACCATTGAAACGCTCGCTTAAAGAACCATGTTCGTCCTCCACAGCTTGCTCATCATAGCCACCACAAGTTCATATGTTGGCGTGTTGACATAATCTTCAATCATAATACCTGCAACATCAGAAACTAAAAAGAATTGCACGCGCGAGGGTCAGCTCTCCAACTTGAGCTCAGTGAGAAAACAAAACAATGCAACAATACATATGCATGCATTCAATTCATATCTTTGGTCTGGTATATAAGTTTGCAATGTGCTATAGAAAGGTTAGGTGGCCGTCGCACCTCTATACATGAGTGTGTGGAAACGCCCAATGAAAACGGCACTGTCGCCCCACATGCACCCACCATGGACAATATACATCCCATGAAAACGGCATGGCTGTACCGGTTGCCCATACCAACACGTAAGCCCCTGTTGGCGAGGGCTTGCAAACTGGGCTCGCAACTAACCAACCCTAATGTCAAACAATGTATCCAAGGCCTCACCCCAGCATCCCTCAATACATCCCTAGAGATAGAGCTAGGGTCTGGTGACCAGGCTGAACCACAATGCCACGTCCCCCTCTTGATGTCCTATGACATATTAGTTCCGCTAAGGTAATGGCGATACGACGATGTTAGTGGACAAGACTTGAGTAGAGATAGAGCTAGAGTCTGGTGACCAGGCAGAACCACAATGCCACGTCCCCCCCCCCTGATGCTCCACTCGCATCAAGCACACTAACACTTGCTTAGTGGACATGACTTGAATAGACCATGGCACAACATACCCCGATGAGAACGGCATCGAAGTACTGGTTGATACCATCCCTATCCGCACCATGTACACCAGTCAAACACAAACATTCACATGCCTATTCCTACCATCATCAACATTATCATGTTATAATCAATAAATTTAAATATGCCTGAACAATAATAATAGAAATATTGGATGACATGTTGAATACACATAACAATCATACACGCATAAAATCATTCATGGCATCGGACTCAAGAAATAAAAACAATTTATTATTAACCAATTAGTTTAGGTCTTGTTCCCTCACCTTAGCTTGCTAATAGATACTCTTCCAAGCTTTAGAATCACCTTTATAATGTTATTATATTGCTAGAAGACCTAACAAAGTCGATAGAATTTAATTAGAATTAATTCCGAATTTAAAAACTATTCTGTAAACTGAGGGTCGGAGGTAGGGTCGGAGTAATGATCGACCCTGGGTGCGACCCTCCCCCTAATCTGAACTTCCCGAACACTGAGGGTCGATGCTAGGGTCGGATCTGCCATCGACCCTAGGTGCGACCCTTCATGGTCTGAGTCGAAAATATCAGATTTCGTTTTCTCTTTCATGGTTGGGTCATATGGCTTACTTCCACAATCCATTCTATACATGTTTTATGGTTTAGAACTATACTTTATTCACCTACATGGTTTCAATGAATTCCTCCATGGTTTTCCATGAAAACCTAACCATGGATGGATGATTTGGGTTTCTTCTAAGTCATATCCTCTTCATTAACCATTCTAAAGTCTTAAATAAATCATGGGGAATGTATTCATACCTTAGTTTTGCTGAGATTCAGAGTTTCTCTGAATTTCCTCTTCTTCCTTAGCCTTTTCTTCAAGTTTTCCTTCTCTTCTTCTCTTCCTTCTCTTCTCTTTCTCTCAATCCAATTAGGGCTGTAAAAGGAGTGAAAGAGGCTTAGGGACATCCTATTTATGGAGTAAAACCTCCCAAAATAAGTCCCATTGAGTTTAGGAAATGTTCCAATTGAAATTAGGAAGGTTTCTTAATTTTTGGTTCGTGCTATTTTTTTCGAATACCGAGGGTCGATGGGAGGGTCGGACAACTCATAGATCCTCTGCGACCCATGGTTGAGGGTCGATGGTGAGGGTCGATGGGAGGGTCGGACCTCCCTATTAAAACCTACGACCCTACCCTCATTTTGACTGTTTTTGGGTAAATTTTCATATTGGGTCTTGGGTTTCTTCACACACTTGGTCCACTTGGCTCGACCATGATATGTAGACGGGTCCCGACACGAAATGTAAGGTTAGGCCGGGTTCATGGCGTGCGGGTCTTACAACCAAGATGTACTATGACCTAAAGAGATTATACTGGTGGAGGGGTATGAAAGCAGACGTGGCCCGATATGTGTTTCAATGTTTAAACTGCCAGCAAGTCAAAGCAGAAAGACAGCCCACAGGATTTTTGCAATCGTTACCTGAGCCGACATGGAAATGGGATTGTATTACCATGGATTTTGTCACTGGTCTACCTATGACTCCAAGGTCAGTGAATGCTGTTTGGGTAGTTGTAGATTGCCTTACCAAGACCGCCAGATTTATTCCAGTCAGACTGCAATACACCATGGACAAGTTGGCAAGATTGTATGTGGACAATATAGTCAGACTGCACGGTGTCCTAGAGAGCATAGTATTTGATAAAGATTCACGTTTCACATCGAAGTTCTGGGAGGGGCTACAGAAGGAAATGGGGACGAAACTAAAGTTCAGTACAGCCTTCCACCTCAAACGGATGGTCAGTCAGAGAGGACCATCCAGATCCTAGAAGATATGCTTCGCGCATGTGCGATCGACTTTAAGGGGGCTTGGGATGAGAAGATTTCCCTCATTGAGTTTGCTTACAACAATAGCTACCAGTCTACGATCCAGATGGCCCCATATGAGGCCTTGTATGGCAAGAAATGTTGGACACCATTATTATGAGATGAAGTTGGAGAAGGATCGTCAGACCAGAATTTATGGAAGAAACCTGCAAGGCAGTAGATCAAATCAAGAACCGAGTAAAGACAGCTCAGGTGCGTCAAAAGTACTATGCTGATAACAGGCGAGGAGAGCTTGAATTCATGATTGGTGATAAAGTTTTCTTGAAGGTGTCACCAGTAAGAGGCCTGAAGCGGTTTGGCAGAAAAGGAAAACTATGTCCTAGATATGTAGGACCATATGAAATTCTGTCCTGATGCGGCAAAGTGGCCTATCAACTTGCATTGCCACTAGCGATGTCTAGCATCCACAACGTCTTTCACGTGTCCTTACTAAAGAAGTATATGAGAGACCCTTCGCACATTCTTGTTGCAGACCCCCCAGATTTGACAGAAGACTTAACTTTCGAGGTGGTACCAATCCAGCTCATTAGTAAAAAGATACAACAGCTTTGAAGGCGAGCTATCCACTATGTCAAGGTAGTTTGGAAAAGTCAGGATGTAGAAGAAATTACTTGGGAGGAGGAGGATGTCATGCGACAAGAATACCCTCATCTTTTCGACTCTGAAGGTACATATAATTTCGGGGACGAAATTTCTTTTAAGGGTGGTAGAGTTGTAGGAACCGTGTACTAAAAACCGGGTCTAACCCGTGGTTTTATATGGTGATAGGTGTTCCAATCATAACTGGACCAGAAGGCGGAGCCGGGTGACAAACCACACAAATTTCTGGTATGAGAACCACTCAAAAATGGTAAAATCTCATACCGGTCTGACTATACCCGTCTGAGTCAGTCAGACCGGTATGGTATACCGGTCTGACTATATCGGTCTGAGTCAATCAGACCGGTATGTGCGACCGGTATGCTTCGTTTCTGTGGGAGACGGACTCCAGCGGGTCCCTCACTCCGAATGGAAACTTGGAAAGTTTCCAATCGTGGAAAACCTTCCCAAGAACGCCTTTCCTCTATTAATAGAGATTATGACACTCCATTAATCCTTCTCAAACCCTAACCGTCTGGAGGAGAGTTGAGAAGGAGCAAGGAGGAAGAGGCTGCCAGGAAGGAGATTTTCATTGGAGGAGCTCGCCGCCAATCGACGAACACTGCCAGTAAGTGCTCTATACTATTAGTAATACTAGGATGTCGGATCGGAGCCACGAAGCAGCGCGACAATCCAAAACCCTAGATCTTTCAATGGACCTAGTCTTCTTTCAAATATGATCTCGTTTGATACGGCGTTCTAGCCGAAATTAGAAGGCCATTAGGATACTTGGACCTTAGTGTGGGTTAGGAGAAACCCTAGAAACCTAGCCGATAACCGACAAGGAATGGAGATCCAAGACCTTTTTCTCGGATCCAAACCACGGACTATACCGGTTGGACATAAGGTCCAACGGTATGGGCCTGCAGTATATACCGTAGGCACGTACTGGTCTCACTGACTAAGACCGGTATGTACTGCAACCGGTATATACTGGTGGCACCATACCGGTCTCACTCCCCTGAGACCGGTACCGCGACCGGTATGCTCTCCAAACCTGTTTTTGCTTGCCGGACATGGTGCTAACCACCTGTAACCTTAATAAATGAATTCTAACCTATGAATATGATTGTGTAGGACCTGTAGACAGCATGAGTAAGCCTTGTGACGTAGTGCGGGATTGTTATCACGCGTCATGTAAGGGACAAGACCCCAAACGCTAAATAACTAATTTAACAGTAATCCTTTGTAGCTAAATTGTATATGAATTCATTGCTTGTTGTTTATGCATTTCACATGCCATGTAGTTGCTTCTTTTATTAATATTATATGTTCATGCATTTCATATGCTAGGATTGTTGGATGTTAGGCATGTGTATGCTTTTTGTTAATGTGTGGAATGTGAAGGGGAGTGGACCCTGGATATATCCACAGCTAACACCTTTTTGTATTGCCATCTACCTTAGCATACTTGGTACGAATAGGGTATCAGGAGAAGGACATGGGATTGTGGTTCCTCTGGCCCGCCAGACTCGAGCCCTATCTCTATGTTGTAGGGAGTCGTGCTGGGGTAAGGCCATAGATACTGTATTGACACATAGGACTGGTTAGAAACAGAACCCACTTGCAAGCCCTTGCCTATAGGGGTTTAGGTATTGGTATGGTGTAGGGTATCAGGGGGAGGACGTGGGATGGTGGCTCAGCCTGCCCGCTCGACTCTAGCTCTATCTGTCACACCCCAATTCTGCACTATTCAGAATGGTGTGATGAACCGCTAACAAACCAATGGTTCAATCAGGATCTCAAATAGGCTATATCCGTTTTATCTAAACCCCATACATTCACATTCATAATCAGAGTAAATATATAATAGCGGAAGTGTTATAGTAAAATGAACTGAGAATCTACCGTGATATTAATATTTAAATAGTAAATTATTCTGTATCAACTGAGACATAAATAAATATCAAACACATGTTCTTAACAAATCCAAATAAAGAAAACTAGAAAAACATCTAATCGAATACACATGAGTTGCACTCGCAAGAGGAGTCATGTGTATCCACTTCAGCTTTACTTCCATTGCCGCTACGTTCCCGTATGCTGGAGCATTTACATAATCTTCAACGGTAAAACATGCATCATCAACTAAAAGTATTCGACGTCGAAGGGTGAGCACACATCATGGCTCAGTGAGCAAACAAAATAATGCAACAATACATATGCATGCAATCAATTCATATATTTGGTCTGGTTTTACGTTTGCACTATGCTATAGAAAGGATAGATGGCCACCGCACCTCTATGCACGAGAGTGTGGATACGCCCGATGACTCTCACCATCGCCCACAGCACCCAGAATGAACATCGTACAACGAAGGTTGCATTTATCGATGCACAACTCCATACCAACAAATTAACCCCTTATGGCTAGGGCTGCAAACGGGGCTCACTACTAACCAATCTTAATGTCAAACAATGTATCCAAGGCCTCACCCCAGCATCCCTCAGAGCACCCGTAGAGATAGAACTAAGGCCCCTCGGTAGAGTATAGGACTCAAGGACCGAGACCCTCCTTGATTCCCTACGTCGCAATAGTTCTGCTAAGGTAATGGCGATACAACGATGCTAATGCACAAGACTTGAGTCAGAGAGATAGAGCTAAAGTGCCCGGATCAAACACCGCATAACACCTCCCCTGAGGCCCTACTCGCATCAAGCACACTAACCACACACAGATATTCACATGCCTATTCCTAGCATCAATCATCATCATCATGTTATAAGTAAACAAAATTAAATATGCATGAGCAATAATAGCAAGAATATTAGATGACATGTTGAATGCACATTACAAGCATATTCGCATAGAATCGAGCATGGCATTGGACTCAAGAAAATAAAAGTAGTTTATTATTAACCAATTAGTTTAGGTCTTGTTCCCTCACCTTAGCTTGTTAATAGATCTTCTTCCAAGCTTTAGAATCACGTTTATAATGTTATTATATTGCTAGAAGACCTAACAAAGTTGATAAAATTTAATTAGAATTTATTCTATTTTTTTAAAACCATTATGTTAACTGAGGGTCGGAGGTAGGGTCTGAGTTATGATCGACCCCTGGTATGACCCTCCCCTAATCTGGACTTCCAGAACTCTGGGGGTCAATACTCAGGGTCACATTGTGTCGGATGGTCATCGACCCTCTGTGCGACCCCCGATGGGTTTTGGTCAATTTTCCTCCTTTTAGTCCATTCTTCGTGTTTGGGGTCCTATGGCTTGCTCCTACAGTCCATTCAACATACATTCCATGGTCTAGAACCATGAATCATCTACCTAAATAGCTTTTATGTATTCCTCATGGTTTTCCATGGAAACCTAACCATGGGTTGATGGTTTGGATTTCTCCGAGATCACACTCTCATCCTTATCTAACCTAAGGTCTATAAAAATTCATGGAATTAGTATCCATACCTGAGAAGAATACTCCTTCTCTGCAATTCTTCTCCTTTTTACTTTTTCTTCTCTCCCTTGCTTCTCTTCTTCTTCTCTTCCTTCTCTTCTCTTTCTCTCAATTCAATTAGGGTTGTAAAAGGAGTGAAAGAGGCCTAGGGACGTCTTATTTATAAGGTGGAAACTCCTAAACTAAGTCCCATTGAGATTTGGAAAGAATCCAATTGAAATTTGGAAACTTTTCTAATTTCAGTTTCTGGCGGCAACTGAGGGTCGATGAGAGGGTCGGACCTGTCTGTTAAGACATGCGACCCTACCCTCATTTTGACTATTTTTGGGTAAATTTTCATATTGGGTCTTGGGTTTCTTCACACACTTGGTCCACTTGGCTCGACTATGATATATAGACGGTTCACGACACGAAATATAAGGTTAGACCGGGTTCGTGGCGTGCGGGTCTTACACTATCTCTATATCGGAGTGAGTGATGTGGGGCAACAGCAGTAGTGTGGATTGTTGCTTGACTGTTGGGTGTGCTCACACTCTCGTGCATGGAGGTGCGGTGGCCGCCAAACCTTACCATAGCATTTTACAAGTTATACCTGACCCAAATTGTAATGTTATCTCATGCATTTTGTATGTTGCATCAGTTTTGTACTTACTGAGCTAAGTTGTGAGCTCACCCAAATATATATATTCTTCTTTTCAGATTTTGATGCAGGGTACACAGTTGATGACTTCATGACTGCCCCAGCGTACGGTAGAGTTGCTACCATTGATACTCAGGCAGTAAAGGACGAGCATGACGCATCATGCGAGTGCTCCTTTTGTGTTTTCCTTTAAAGGGGATTTTATTTTAAACAATACATTGTAATACTGTTATTATTTAAGTTTGTGAATGATGGAATAAGTTGAATATTTATTTTAAATTACAACATAGATCTCAGTTTATTTTTATTCCGCTGCTATGTATTAATCTCTGATTATGTTAGACTGCTTGGGAATGATTGGTTGACACGGTCTATCGAGATCCTGGTGTGAACCGTGATTTAGAGCCGGTTCACTCACACTTCTGGTTCAGCCGGAATTGGGGTGTGACAAAGCAATAAAAAATATCCCTTATACATCAGGAGTAAGCAGTTTGATGTATGCTCAGGTCTGTACCAGGCCTAACATCTCATTTGCATTGGGAGTGTTAGGTAAGTTCCAAAAGAACCCTGGTTTGCCAAATTGGTTAGCAGCGAAGAAAGTACTAAGGTACTTACAGGGCACCAAGGATCACATGCTCACATATAGGCATGTTGATGACTTGAAGCTAATCGGCTACTCAGATTCAGATTTCATTGGATGTGGAGATATAAGGAAGTGTACTTTTGGATTTATTTTTCTATTAGTTGAAGAAGCAGTGTCTTGGTGCAGCGTAAAGCAACATAAGATAGCCTCTCCTACTATGGAAGCAGAAGTGGTGATGTACTATGAAGCAGTTTTTTAGGCATCATGGTTGCGGCAGTATCACATATTAAAAGGTCATAAGTTTTATTAAAAGACCTATAAAGTTCTACTGTGACAATACTGCAACAGTACGTTTCTCTATCAACACATGCTCAGTGAGATGTCGACACATTGAGATAAAGTACTTTGTTGTTAAAGAAAACGTTCAAGATCGTCACGTTCAGATAAAGCATATTGACACTGATGATTGATCCTTCACCAAAGGCCTTTCACCCAAGGTGTATGTAGCTCATGTGGATAGTATAGGACTATGTAAATCATTAAGTATTTGAATATTTTATTTATGACATTGCAATGTAAAGTTTAGACGACTAAAAATAAAGTTATTTTTATTTTCTCTGTCATTTATTTGGTGTATATATAAAGTTTGTAATGACAGATGCCTATAAAGTTTTAAGGCAATAAAGTTGACCCTTGAATGGATTCTATAAAGTCGGGTTATTACGATTGAGGTTCATCTTAAAATGAACAATCCATTGTAATACATGGAAGGAAGTGTTCTTATTGTATGGACATGTACCGTCATGATTCATGAGTTTTTATTGTAAACATAAATAACAAGTCTATAAAGATGGATCCGAAAGTTAATGTATGGCCATACATCAGGTTATAACTTTAAAATAGTTTGTCAGGTGGCAATATAGGCCAAGTGGGAGAATGTGAGTAGGTGGCCCACATACCACCTAAATCATTCATTTAGTATTCCCCTTAGGAGAGTTATGAGTGTCGGATTTAAGTGACACATGGCATTTAGATCAGTCGTTCATCCTTTATGGGAGGAGACAGACTACTTTATAAATACAGGGGGATGGGGTCCTATGCAACACTTATACAATTATGAGTTGTCCATAGAGCTCAGGTCTAAGGAACCAATGGTTGCGTAGAAATCCTATCGCCAATCCTTGTGGTTTTCAGGCAATGGTTGGCGGTGGTGTTCGGCGTTTCTAAGGCGGTGCTTCACACACTAAAAGGTTGGACGGCAATGGCTAGAATCAGTCCTCACAATACGGGTATGTTGATTTTTTTTCCTCATACGACATACATATGGATGTGGTGGAATTTCTTACATGTATCCTTGACATGTCCCTGTTTGTGACAATGAGTGCAGAAAGGCCTTTTGTGAAAATCTGGCACTTGACTAGAGTTATTGGGCGATCGTGAATATGATAAATGATGGAAATTAATTAAATATTTAACAGCAAGTGCACTGTATCGGGCAGTAACGGGTCGATCTTAGGGAGGAATCGCTATTATCCCAACTCAAATAAGGCAAAGCATACAAAAGGAATTTGAATGAATTAACACCCCAATCACTTCACATAAAAACTAATCAAGCAACAAAAACAATAATAACCAATTTCAAACAACTTGAATATTTATGAAACCATTATATTGATCATAGAGTAACACAGATCTATTGCAAGAAAAAAAATAAAATTAAAAATAAAAGAATGTAAAAAAACTTATCTCCTTAGAAGATTTCTCTGTCTTTGTTCGTCGTCTTGTTGTCACTCCAAGGCAATGTGCAAACGATTACAAATGGAGCCTTCTCCCCTAAATTAAATAGTAATGGGGTACAACCTATATTGATATACCCTATTACAGAATTTTGAATCTAAAATTAAAATTAAAAAAAAAAAATAAACTTAAGCAAGAAGAACACAACTTGAAAAGAAAAAACTAAGACTCTCAAACTCTCCCATAAATTTTCAAAACTAAAAAAAAAAAAAAAACACACACACACATATATATATATATATATATATATAAGTGAGTAAAGATCATAATCAATCTTTACAATTGGATTACAAGAGATTTTGTGTAGATAATTTTAGTAACCAAATTTCAATCTTGTAGGTTCACTGTATGTAGATGATTCTTGAGTAGAAAAAATCTTACACTAACTAATTGTATCTTTGACATCATTATCTCTTCTTGAAAACTTTTATAATTGATTGGATCTTCCCATTCTTTCATATCATGTCAATCTCCACATGTGATATCAATCTTGATAGAGAAAAAAAAAAAGGAAACCCCAAAGATATGGCAATCTCCACCTTATAAATTCCATTCCAAATCAGTAGAGAATATTTTCTCAAAAGAATATAATCTCTCACATGAGATTGGGTTACTTTTTGACTTGATCCAAGACTGATCTTATACACCAAATTCATGGCTCTCCTTATAAAATTCGTCCATGTGCCCGACTACTGAGTTGACTGGGTGAGTTAACGGGACAAGACTGGTAAAAATGCATAAAATAGTTTTGTCAAGCTTGAATTTCTTCATTCTTTCACCTACACCCTACAAATATAAAAACAACATTAAATACCTGAGAAACATCATAAATAGAATATAAGATCCATACTTTATGCCCTAAATTCACATAAAAAATGTGTTTATCAATAAACCACCTTGATTCACAGCACAAGCAACATTTTCTAGATTAACCTGTTGATTGAAGAGACCGTGATGTCGTTCTTCCTGAAGAACCATATTACTAACTGTAGGCAATGGCTCCATAACCAAAATCTGAGAATGAATAGTATTGAACATATCATGGAGACCTATCAAGAATTGATATACATGCTCTTTAAATCCAGAAACTTAGGGATACAACCACACGTACAAAGTAACACAAAATGACTGCCAAGTTCATCCCAAAGAACTTTGAGAGCAAAAAAATACGCAGAGACTGACATTGTATCTTGACGTAGAAGATTAATTTTACGCTTTGGCTTATAAACTCTAGGGCCATTGCCTTGTGCATACCTGCTCTCAAGATCCAACCAAAGAGATCTGGCAGAATTGGCATACAGAACACTTTCATGGAGGTCAGCTAAGAGGCTATTATAAATCCAAGCACGCACCATGCTGTTGCACTGATCCCAGACTGCAACCAACGATGAATCTTGAGGTCTTGGACATCCTCCATCAACAAATGTGAACTTGTTCTTGGCACTCAAGGCGACACACATAGCATGCTTCCAAGAAGAATAGTTGTTCGAAGTGAGAGGATGTGTAACTAACAAAAGACCTGGATTATTCGAAGGATATAACAACAGGGGAGAGGGAAACGAAATACTTGCAGAGGAGGACATATTCATCGAGGGATTTCTAGATGAAGACATAGCAGTAGACGGCATAGTTTCAGATGTATTTGCAGAAGTAGACATTTGACAAACAATCGAGAAAAATAAGAAATCTCGAGAAATTGGCAGAGATCACGAATGTGACAAAACCCTAGAAATCAGGAAATTTCAGGAAACTGCAGATAGCACAACGTCAATAAAAAGTTGGTGATGAGAAAGACAGAAGCAATGGTAAAATAGGAAGCTGTGATGGAGATATCGAACAAAGAATAGATTAGAAGATCAAAGAAACTGTTTTCAAGAAACACGGAACAACAAAACTCAAATGAGCTTAAACAGAAAAAAATTTCACCTTAACAACTGCACACTAGAGTTGCAGAATAGATCAAACGATGAAATCAACTTCGCACACTAGAAAAACCAATTCAGATTATAAAATTGTTCTGATAACATGTCAAAGCCATGGAACCCGTATTTGATAAAGAAGACGGAAAGAAAACTTGATGACAGAACTATCGGTGAAAACCATCTGGATTTGAAGTGTTAATCTTTATTTACACTAACAAGTGTAATTACACTACTTTACATAAATGTCACGTAGACCTCACAGATTAACCACTAAGCTAACAGATGTAACAAACAAAATACAAAGAGATTAAATATCTTAATCTAGACACGTGTACATTGTTATGTTCACATAATCTTCATTCCTGAGAGAACATGTATAGCACAGGTGGCAGCAGGCTCGGGTGATTGAGTTTTGGAAAGAGGTGAGGTGGTTTGAAGGTGGGTTTGGCCGAAGGGTGTGTGAGCATAGGGCTGCACAGATGTCATGGCGCAAGGGTTTATAATCGGGTTATGAGGGTGTTGGCAGAATCGATGTGGCCAGTGCATCAATGGAGAGTGGTTGATAAGGTGATGGAGGATACAGGTGGATATCGGGTAGGAGGGTTCTCTTTACGGTTCTCTCCCCCAACTTCCTCACTTGCTGCTTCTTCTCTCTCTCCGCCTGTTTTCCTAAATTCCAGAATTGAATTAAAATAACAAAATATTAAGAGGAAAAAAAAAAAAAGTAGGGAAGTCAGTTTTTTTTTTTTTTTTTTTTAATGAGATAAAGCTGTGTTGAATTAAAAAATGGTGAGTTTTATTAGAGTTTATTTTTAATTGTTTTTTTTTAAATCATTAGAGTTTTATTTTTAATTGATTTACTTATTTAAAAAATCGTTAGAGTTTTATTTCTAATAGATTACTTACCTTAAAAAATGTGATTGTCAATTCACCAAATCAACTATCTAAATAAAATGAATTAAAAAATAAATTTATTTTGGTAACGAAAGTTAATACCGTTAATTCCATAGGACACTTGTTGTCCGAAGAACATATTAAAAGATGATTTGAGCTTGATCTATGCAATTTTTCAATAGCAAATAACGAAGAACAGGCTTATTATATAATCATTTGCATGACCAAAATAACCTGTTTTTATTCTATTATTACATAAGTATATCCTTTTTCTTAATAATATTTCTCACACGTTTTTCAATTTCTTACCGTGTGTTCCATTTCCATGCAAGAAAATGACTGCGTGTGGTATGACATTTCTTGGATTCTTAACTTGAACGTTTCACCTGATCCATATCCCATCCTGCTTGATCCAATAATGCAAGGTTTAGTTTCACTTTATGGTCAATTGATTAGAGTTTCAGTTAACTGATAGATTGGATGGACGGCATCTATTGATCTTCTAATATGTTAGCTTGTATCTTTGTTCATATTTTCCTACAAACATGTGTAAATGCTAATTACTAACATCCGAAAGCGAAAATGAAGAAGAAAATTAGAAAGCCTACCAAAAAAGACCACTTCTAAATCTAGAGCATTTAATTAAGATCACACATTTGTAAAGTAAAGATCACACATTTGTAAAGTAAAATTCACTTCTTTTTTTTTTTTTTTTTGTGCAAAGGGAAATTTTATCGAGTTAAAAATTATCCAAAGAAAGGGAACAACCTGAAGACAATGGGTAGAACAAGGATATGCAGTTCATGGACCCATCAAACCTTAGACAAGCGAAACTGAGAAGTGCCGCTAAATTGTAGGTTTCAAAGTTGTAATTTCGATATATATAAAAAAAGGATAAACATGAGGAAGATAAAGAAAACATAAATATATCTAAGGGTGTCAAACGGTTTATAATCGGTTTAACGGTTCAGTCTGGTGCAGTACAGTATATAAGAGGCTAAAATCAAAATCGAATCAATTAACTAATTGGTGTCAAGATTGAAACTAGAATCGATTAGTAATTGGTTTCGGTTTAATGATTTTTAAATGGCTTTCATTAATCAATTTTGCTTGGGGTTTATGAATGGTTTAAAGCATAGTTATTAATCAGTTATTCATGATTAAAAAAAAATGTTGTAATGTTGTTATGTCTAATGAAGTAATAGTTAATGCCTATTGTGTTTTCCAATTTTATCATTTTGGTTTTATGGTTTAGGCCATTAGGAATTAGGGTTGGGTCTTGAAATAATAGTGTATTAATTGGGGTTAGGATTGACTTTTGGAGAAAATAACATATTAATTAGGGTTGGGGTTGGCATCTTCAGTCTTGAAAATTATATATTAATAATATAGAAAATGAGATTAGGTTTTATTAGTTCAGCCTTTGGGGAATAAACGGTATTAACTCTATTCGGTTTAATCGGTGTCTAGTTGTTGTAACTTGACGGTTTAAATGGTTTAAACAGTTCAATCCTATTTCCGGAAACGGTGTCAAATTTCAAATTAGAATTACTAAATAGTCTTTTAGTTCTGATGTAAATGGTTCAGCCTAGTTTCAATGCAAATATTGCACCCTTAAATATATCTTCTATGACATAAGAAGAGTGAAAAAAAAAAAGAAAAAAAAAGAAGATAAATTTAAGATGTTTCGAGAAGGCCCATTATGGCTGAAGATTCAAAAACATCACCTTTGTATGGCATTTTAAGACCCTCACCTTCTCACAACCCTTAGAAGATTAATAATAGAAAAAAAAGTACAATTTTTTTTTTTTTTTTTGTAACGCGCATGAAAATGGTAGAAAATAGATATGCTTTAAATTTTTTATTTGTACAGAATTAGCATCAATCTATAAAATAAGAAAGGTGTTGGTATATATGAATTGTGAGGGAACCAACATATAAAAAACAATTTCGTTTCATAAGGGTAATTGTCATGTTGATAAATAAAAAAACAACTAAATTACCTCTCTTTGACAACACGTTAAATACACAACAATAGCTTGTGTTGTACACTATCTTGTGTTGTAAAGCATTACACTCAATTACTTTAAAATAACAGTGTGAAGAAAATATAGTGATCTGACCAAACCACCATTCCACTAAAGTAAAGAAATTAAATTATGAGATTTTGTTTTGAAATCCTATAAAAGAAACCAAAACGTCTATGCTCTATGGTCTCCAGAATCACAATCATCAAAATGTTCTTCTTCTGCTCTTTCATTGCCTTCCTTGCATTTGGTTGGTTGCTATACAGAACATTGTCTTCGAAGAGGATTTGAAATAGGGGATGTGGAATCTCATGGTATTGGGTGGTGCTTCTTGACTTGGAATATCCAGGTGTCATCGAAGAAGAATTCACACTCCCTTGGATGGATCTAGGTTTGTGGCAGAGGCTATTAATAAAGCTCCAGAAGAGGCAGAGTCAATTAATTGCCATGTACATCTGCATAATTTTACCCTCAAAGGACACCCCTTTCGCACACCCCATACAAATATATTTATTTTTATTTTGAAACTTTAGTTAATATAAAATGATAAATACAAATGGATAAAATGCCTAACTCTAACTCGTAGTCTTCAAGAAAATATTACACCTTAAAGAGGTCATGAACTCAAATCATATCAGGCATAACCTTACCATAAAAAAAAAAATAATATAAAAAATTCAAAACTCCAAGTATGAATGCAAGAGTAAATTTAGTCATAATCTTAGACCAGTTGCTTAGATCTTCATTCTTGCTCTCCTCAGAGATTTCCTTCCTCTCGGAAACTTTACTCTTCGTCTCCATCTTCATCTGAAATATCTCTAAGGATTTGACATCAGGCAGAAGAACTTTACTCTTCATCTCCATCTTCATCTGAAATATCTCTAAGGATTTGACATCAGGCATTACCCACACTGAATTAGCCAATTCTCGAGCTAGGTATGGACATGGCAATATGGCTGAGATACTTTTCTTTCTTATGTCATATCTATACAAATAATTATCCTCTCCCTCTGTATAATAAATGGAATTACTCTTTACAAGATTCCTTGATCTTATTGTAGAATACAAAGTACCATTATGGTTTGGATCAAAGAATAACGCCTTGTTTTCAAGGTTCCACACCCTTTTCCATTCCATTGTCGAAAAATCCATCTTGAAAATCTGAAAACTCCAGAGTCTACTTGTTCGGGTCAAGCAATTCTTTTGATAAAAAAAGAGTTCATTATCGGACCCAACAAGCCCCCATGAGATTAACCCTGTTATATCTGCACCAATTGAATCTGACAGTACTGGTGGGATCGACGATAACAAATATGTATGTTCAAAAGCATCAGGTTCCGTATTGATAATCCAAATATCATGATTATTTATTATCATATATATCTTTCCGTTGCAACTGACTGGACTGTAAAAGGAAATTTCAATTGTATATAAATCCCACCATTGGTTGTCCTGCCAAGACGATAAATTGAGATTCTTAATTTGTCCCTATTTGTAAACAAGACAATGCAATTAGGACCATTGGGAGGAGATGATAGCATACATTCATCATATTTGAATGATTTCCAATCGCGTCGTGGTAGATGGATTATATCCATAGAGAAAGGATTCAAGAGGAAGCATTGTTTTTGTTTAGTATCCAATATTACCATCCATCCATGTGAACAAACACATATTTCTTTTCCCATAATATAAGGTATACTCATAACATGATAACAATCTTCAGACATGTTGTAAAAAATTTGACCAGCTATATCTTTTCCATGGCAAAAAACAAGCCATGGTTCTGGTTGAGGAGCTAACGGGTCTTGTGTTGACGCCATTGTTTGCTGAAGCATCAAATCATATAGAAAAACTAAGATTACAATTGGTAAATTATAGCTATGATTTTTGTCAAGAAAAAAGATAAAAATAGTCACTATCTGTGTTTTGATAGAAATTATAAGGTATTATCAATGCTAAAAAAAAATACTAATTCTTTAATTCTAATTAATGCTTTTGAAGAAACTAAACTTTGAACTAATTCAGATGTTGGATAGAAATAATCCAAGAACTCAAATCTTATAAAAAAAAATGCCGTACAGCAAACATAATTTATGAAAATTTTTAATAAGTGCTATCGTGTGTGTTGGGTGGAGATCTGTGTGAGTGTGAGAATGGGTACCTGTTTCGGACAAACTCCCAAAAGATCAGAGCGGGAAGGGAGAAAAGGAGGGTGACGATTTACGCAGCTTCCCCGCAGGCACAGAAAACCATTACTAAAACGCCCGTAACTGCTATCAATCTTTAACGACCTTTTCAAGGTATGGCTACCTCTCCTTAGTCGATCGTCACTGCCAAAGCCTTACAAAAGACACCGTCACCAACGTAATCAATCTCAAAACTTAAAGCGTGTATTCCGACGCCAAAGAAGACTCCGACACGTCCGGTGAGGAAACCCACATGCATTCCAACGCCGAATCCGCGAGTTCCCTCTCCTACCAAACCTCACTGATAGAGAAGAACAGGGTTAGCCTCAGAAGCTGCATTCATGAAGAAAAAGAAGAGTGAGTTAGCGAAGTGTATTCAAAGGGTTAGCTTCAGAAGCTGCGTTTGTGAAGAGAAAGGGTAGCAAGGGAACGAAGTGTATTCTGAATGAAACTGAAAGAGGACCACTGGGTTTATTTGGTGAGGAGTAAAACTGAAGATCTTCAGGGTCAGATATATAGATTGGAGTAGATATTTAATTAGGATTAGGAAAGAGAAGGTGTGAGAAGTTTGATCAGAAGATCATAGGAAAGAGATGGTGGGAAGTGTTTGATTAGGATTCTGTTTTTTAGTTTTATCTTATCTTAGGATTTAAAAATCAGGATCTTAAGGGAATCCAAATAGATGTTCGGATTCGAATAGATGAGTATAACTCAAAACGGGGCGGATCCCCATTAGCTAAATAAATTCTATTTTTTTATTTTTTTATTCAGTTAATTGATTTTGATGAATTATCAATCACGTTTTGTAAAATATGTAAATCTACTAGAAATAAAACTCTAATGATTTTAAAGGTAAGTAAATCAATTAGAAATAGAATTCTAACCATTTTTAAAAAGAAAAACAATTAGTAGTAAAATTCTAATAAAACTCATGATTTTTTAATTCAACAGAGCTTTATACATAGTTTTATCTCATTAAAAAAATAGAATATTTTGCAAGAGATGAAGTACCCTCTTCAATGTTTGAACAATTTTGGTTTTCTAATCTACTTATAAAAAAAATATTTTATGAAATAGAGGCTCATTCTAGTCTCTATATTTTTGAAGCGTTCATATTATAGCTGCCATAAGCCTTCATATAGATCAAATCCCACAAACTCTGTTGAATTAAAATAACAAAATCTAAAGAAAAAAAAAAGAGTTGGACAGAGAGAAAAGGGAAAAAAATCTTTTTTTTTTTTTAATGAGATGAAGCTCTGTTGAATTAAAAAATCATGAGTTTTATTAGGATGCGTTTGGTAACTCTTTAAAAGAACAATTCTTCTGTTCTGACAGAATAGAAAAAGTGTTCAGAAGACCTAAGAACAACCAAAAACCATTTTGTAAATCTGGTTTGTTCTTCCGTTCTCAAAAACGAACTAGATGAAAAGAACATCCTAGAACAAAAATTTCAGAACATGATATACCATGTTTTTACGTTCTAGAACATATTTGAAAAGAACAAGACCCTAAACCTGTTTGCGATAAAAGCCTCTGCCACGATAAAAGACCATATATTCTTCACAACTTGCTCTTCTTCTTCAGTCATCGCAGCTCTCTCTTCTGCAACTCTTGGTGTGAGAAAGGTACGTCTTCTCTCTCTCTCCACATTTCTGCAAGAAGAAGTATGTCTCTCTCTCTCTCTCTCTCTCTCAACGGATTCTATTATTGATGTATCCACAGATTTTGAGCTGCAACTCATGGTTTTTGCAATTTGTTGTTTAGGGTTTGCCTTAGGGCTCATCTTCCTGTTAGTTCAATCATCATTGCAATCGATTTGTTCCTCTATCATCCAAACTATTTTTTTTTTTTTTTTGCTTAATGAAGATGGTTTTGCTTTGGTCATTCATAGCATTGAAAACATTGGATTGAATAAGTTATTTCTAGTGGCTTTCCTTCTGGTTTTGCTTTGCTCATTCATATCTGATTTTTTTTTTTTAGCTCAACGAGATTGGTTTTGCATTGGCTATGATAGAGTGATGTTGGTTTGTGGCTAGGTGGATTCAAGGTTTTAGATTGAGAATGACTTTACATTCATAGTTCTCTCTCTCTCTCTCTCTCTCTCTCTCTCTCTCTCTCTCTCTCTCTCTCTCTCTGTATGTTTTCATACTCTATTCTTTGTGTATCATAGAAACACTGTCTGATTCCCTTTTTTTTTTTTTTCTCGTAAACAATTTATCTGATCCCTAGATTGAAGTAAACTGTAAAAGGGCCCTTCTTCGACCTTCTTAGTTTCTCAAGACCATCATCTCTTTTGAAAGAATTTTTTCTATTCACCTGTATATATATACTTAAGTATTAATACTTAGATTGCCTTACCAAGACCGCCAGATTTATTCCAGTCAGACTGCAATACACCATGGACAAGTTGGCAAGATTTTATGTGGATAATATAGTCAGACTGCACGGTGTCCCAGAGAGCATAGTATCTGATAAAGATCCACGTTTCACATCGAAGTTCTGGGAGGGGCTACAGAAGGAAATGGGGATGAAACTAAAGTTCAGTACAACCTTCCACCTCAAACGGATGGTCAGTCAGAGAGGACCATCCAGATCCTAGAAGATATGCTTCGCGCATGTGCGATCGACTTTAAGGGGGCTTGGGATGAGAAGATTTCCCTCATTGAGTTTGCTTACAACAATAGCTACCAGTCTACGATCCAGATGACCCCATATGAGGTCTTGTATGGCAAGAAATGTTGGACACCATTATTATGAGATGAAGTTGGAGAAGGATCGTCGGACCAGAATTTATGGAAGAAACCTACAAGGCAGTAGATCAAATCAAGAACCGAGTAAAGACAGCTCAAGGTGCGTCAAAAGCACTATGCTGATAACAGGCGACGAGACCTTGAATTCATGACTGGTGATAATGTTTTCTTGAAGGTGTCACCAGTAAGAGGCCTGAAGCGGTTTGGCAGAAAAGGAAAACTATGTCCTAGATATGTGGGACCATATGAAATTCTGTCCTGATGCGGCAAAGTGGCCTATCAACTTGTATTGCCACCAGCGATGTCTAGCGTCCACAATGTCTTTCACGTGTCCTAACTAAAGAAGTACATGAGAGACCCTTCGCACATTCTTGTTGTAGACCCCCCAGATTTGACAGAAGACTTAACCTTCGAGGTGGTACCAATCCAGCTCATTAGTAAAAAGATACAACAGCTTTGAAGGCGAGCTATCCACTACGTCAAGGTAGTTTGGAAAAGTCAGGACGTAGAAGAAATTACTTGGGAGGAGGAGGATGCCATGCGACAAGAATACCCTCATCTTTTCGACTCTGAAGGTACGTATAATTTCGGGGACGAAATTTCTTTTAAGGGAGAGGGAATTATGAGGCCTACATGTAAATTTCAGGGACGAAATTTCTTTTAAGGGTGGTAGAGTTGTAGGAACCGTGTACTAAAAACTGGGTCTAACCCGTGGTTTTATATGGTGATAGGTGTTCCAATCATAACTGGACCAGAAGGCGGAGCCGGGTGACAAACCACACAAATTTCAGGTATGAGAACCACTCAAAAATGGTAAAATCTCATACCGGTCTGACTATACCGGTCTGACTATATCGGTCTGAGTCAATTAGACCGGTATGTGCGACCGGTATGCTTCGTTTCTGTGGGAGACGGACTCCAGCCGGTCCCTCACTCCGAATGGAAACTTGGAAAGTTTCCAATCATGGAAGACCTTCCCAAGAATGCCTTTCCTCTATTAATAGAGATTATGACACTCCATTAATCTTTCTCAAACCCTAACCGTTTGGAGGAGAGTTGAGAAGGAGCAAGGAGGAAGAGGCTGCCAGGAAGGAGATTTTCATTGGAGGAGCTCACCGCCAATCGACGAACACTGCCGGTAAGTGCTTTATACTATTAGTAATACTAAGATGTCGGATCGGAGCCACGAAGCAGCGCGACAATCCAAAACCCTAGATCTTTCAATGGACCTAGTCTTCTTTCAAATATGATCTCGTTTGATACGGCATTCTAGTCGAAATCAGAAGGCCATTAGGATACTTGGACCTTAGTGTGGGTTAGGAGAAACCCTAGAAACCTAGCCGATAAGCGACAAGGAATGGAGATCCGAGACCTTGCTCTCGGATCCAAACCACGGACTATACCGGTTGGACACAAGGTCCAGCGGTATGGGCCTACAGTATATACCGCAGGCACATACCGGTCTCACTGACTGGGACCGGTATGTACTGCAACCGGTATATACTGGTGGCACCATACCGGTCTCACTCCATTGAGACCGGTACCGCGATCGCTATGCTCTCTAAACTTGTTTTGCTTGCCAGACATGGTGCTAACCACCTGTAACCTTAATAAATGAATTCTAACCTATGAATATGATTGTGTAGGACCTGTAGACAGCATGAGTAAGCCCTGTGACGTAGTGCAGGATTGTTATCACGCGTCATGTAAGGGACAAGACCCCAAACTCTAAATAACTAATTTAACAGTAAACCTTTGTAGCTAAATTGTATATGAATTCATTGCTTGTTGTCTATGCAGTTCACATGCCATGTAGTTGCTTCTTTTATTAATATTATATGTTCATGCATTTCATATGCTAGGATTGTTGGATGTTAGGCATGTATATGCTTTTTGTTAGTGTGTGGAATGTGAAGGGGAGTGGACCCTGGATATATCCATAGCTAACACCTTTTTGTATTTCCATCTACCTTAGCAAACTTGGTACGAATAGGGTATCAAGGGGAGGACATGGGATTGTGGTTCCTCTTGCCCGCCAGACTCGAGCCCTATCTCTATGTTGTGGGGAGTCGTGATGGGGTAAGGCCATAGATACTGTATTGACACATAGGACTGGTTAGAAACAGAACCCACTTGCAAGCCCTTGCCTATAGGGGTTTAGGTATTGGTATGGTGTAGGATATCAGGGGGAGGACGTGGGATGGTGGCTCAGCCTGCCCGTTAGACTCTAGCTCTATCTGTCACACCCCAATTCTGTACTATTCAGAATGGTGTGATGAACCGCTAACAAACCAACGGTTTAATCAGGATCTCAAATAGGCTATATCCGTTTTATCTAAACCCCATACATTCACATTCATAATCAGAGTAAATATATAATAGCGGAAGTCTTATAGTAAAATGAACTGAGGATCTACCGTGATATTAATATTTAAATAGTAAATTATTCTGTATCAACTGAGACATAAATAAATATCAAACACATGTTCTTAACAAATCCAAATAAAGAAAACTAGAAAAACATCTAACCGAATACACATGAGTTGCACTCGCAAGAGGAGTCATGTGTATCCACTTCAGCTTTAACTTCCATCGCCGCTACGTTCCCGTATGCTGGAGCATTTACATAATCTTCAACAGTAAAACATGCATCATCAACTAAAAGTATTCGACATCGAAGGGTGAGCACACATCATGGCTCAGTGAGCAAACAAAACAATGCAACAATACATATGCATGCAATCAATTCATATCTTTGGTCTGGTTTTACGTTTGCACTGTGCTATAAAAAGGATAGGTGGCCACCGCACCTCTATGCACGAGAGTGTGGATACGCCTGATGACTCTCACCGTCGCCCACAGCACCCAGAATGAACATTAAACAACGAAGGTCGCATTTATCGATGCACAACTCCATACCAACAAATTAATCCCTTATGGCTAGGGCTGCAAACGAGGCTCACTACTAACCAATCCTAATGTCAAACAATGTATCCAAGGCCTCACCCCAGCATCCCTCAGAGCACCCGTAGAGATAGAACTAAGGCCCCTCGGTAGAGTATAGGACTAAAGGATCGAGACCCTCCTTGATGCCCTACGTCGCAATAGTTCTGCTAAGGTAATGGCGATACGATGATGCTAATGCACAATACTTGAGTCAGAGATAGAGCTAAAGTGTCCGGATCAAACACCGCATAACACCTCCCCTGATGCCCTACTCGCATCAAGCACACTAACCACACACAGATATTCACATGCCTATTCCTAGCATCAATCATCATCATCATGTTATAAGTAAACAAAATTAAATATGCATGAGCAATAATAGCAAGAATATTAGATGACATGTTGAATGCACATTACAAGCATATTCGCATAGAATCAAGCATGGCATTGGACTCAAGAAAATAAAAGTAGTTTATTATTAACCAATTAGTTTAGGTCTTGTTCCCTCGCCTTAGCTTGTTAATAGATCTTCTTCCAAGCTTTAGAATCACGTTTATAATGTTATTATATTGCTAGAAGACCTAACAAAGTTGATAAAATTTAATTAGAATTTATTCTATTTTTTTAAAACCATTCTGTTAACTGAGGGTCGGAGGTAGGGTCTGAGTTATGATCGACCCCTGGTATGACCCTCCCCTAATCTGGACTTCCAGAACTCTGGGGGTCGATACTCAGGGTCACATTGGGTCGGATGGTCATCGACCCTCTGTGCGACCCCCGATGGGTTTTGGTCAATTTTCCTCCTTTTAGTCCATTCTTCGTGTTTGGGGTCCTATGGCTTGCTCCTACAGTCCATTCAACATACATTCCATGGTCTAAAACCATGAATCATCCACCTAAATAGCTTTTATGTATTCTCTCATGGTTTTCCATGGAAACCTAACCATGGGATGATGGTTTGGATTTCTCCGAGATCACACTCTCATCCTTATCTAACCTAAGGTCTATAGAAATTCATGGAATTAGTATCCATACCTGAGAAGAATACTCCTTCTCTGCAATTCTTCTCCTTTTTACTTTTTCTTCTCTCCCTTGCTTCTCTTCTTCTTCTCTTCCTTCTCTTCTCTTTCTCTCAATTCAATTAGGGTTGTAAAAGGAGTGAAAGAGGCTTAGGAACGTCTTATTTATAGGGTGGAAACTTCTAAACTAAGTCCCATTGAGATTTGGAAAGAATCCAATCGAAATTTAGAAACTTTCCTAATTTCAGTTTCTGGCGGCAACTGAGGGTCGATGAGAGGGTCAGACCTGTCTGTTAAGACATGCGACCTTACCCTCATTTTGACTATTTTTTGGTAAATTTTCATATTGGGTTTTGGGTTTCTTCACACACTTGGTCCACTTGGCTCGACCATGATATGTAGACGGTTCACGACACGAAATATAAGGTTAGACCGGGTTCGTGGCGTGCGGGTCTTACAGTATCTCTATATCGGAGTGAGTGATGTGGGGCAATAGCAGTAGTGTGGATTGTTGCCTGACTGTTGGGTGTGCTCACACTCTCGTGCATGGAGGTGCGGTGGCCGCCAAACCTTACCATAGCATTTTACAAGTTATACCTGACCCAAATTGTAATGTTATCTCATGCATTTTGTATGTTGCATCAGTTTTGTACTTACTGAGCTAGGTTGTGAGCTCACCCAAATATATATATATTCTTCTTTTCAGATTTTGATGCAGGGTACACAGTTGATGACTTCATGACTGCCCCAGCGTACGGTACAGTTGCTACCATTGATACTCAGGCAGTAAAGGACGAGCATGACGCATCATGCGAGTGCTCCTTTTGTGTTTTCCTTTAAAGGGGATTTTATTTTAAACAATACATTGTAATACTGTTATTATTTAAGTTTGTGAATGATGGAATAAGTTGAATATTTATTTTAAATTACAACATAGATCTCAGTTTATTTTTATTCCGCTGCTATGTATTAATCTCTGATTATGTTAGACTGCTTGGGAATGATTGGTTGACACGGTCTATCGAGATCCTGGTGTGAACCGTGATTTAGAGCCGGTTCACTCACACTTCTGGTTCAGCCGGAATTGGGGTGTGACAAAGCAATAAAAAATATCCCTTATACATCAGGAGTAAGCAGTTTGATGTATGCTCAGGTCTGTACCAGGCCTAACATCTCATTTGCATTGGGAGTGTTAGGTAAGTTCCAAAAGAACCCTGGTTTTCCAAATTGGTTAGCAGCGAAGAAAGTACTAAGGTACTTACAGGGCACCAAGGATCACATGCTCACATATAGGCATGTTGATGACTTGAAGCTAATCGGCTACTCAGATTCAGATTTCATTGGATGTGGAGATATAAGGAAGTGTACTTTTGGCTTTATTTTTCTATTAGTTGAAGAAGCAGTGTCTTGGTGCAGCGTAAAACAACATAAGATAGCCTCTCCTACAATGGAAGCAGAAGTGGTGATGTACTATGAAGCAGTTTCTTAGGCATCATGGTTGCGGCAGTATCACATATTTAAAGGTCATAAGTTTTATTAAAAGACCTATAAAGTTCTACTGTGATAATACTGCAACAGTACGTTTCTCTATCAACACATGCTCAGTGAGATGCTGCTGACACATTGAGATAAAGTACTTTGTTGTTAAAGAAAACGTTCAAGATCGTCAAGTTCAGATAAAGCATATTGAAACTGATGATTGATCCTTCACCAAAGGCCTTTCACCCAAGGTGTATGTAGCTCATGTGGATAGTATAGGACTATGTAAATCATTAAGTATTTGAATATTTTATTTATGACATTGCAATGTAAAGTTTAGACGACTAAAAATAAAGTTATTTTTATTTTCTCTATCATTTATTTGGTGTATATATAAAGTTTGTAATGACAGATGCCTATAAAGTTTTAAGGCAATAAAGTTGACCCTTGAATTGATTCTATAAAGTCGGGTTATTATGATTGAGGTTATCTTAAAATGAACAATCCATTGTAATACATGGAAGGAAGTGTTCTTATTGTATGGACATGTACCGTCATGATTCATGAATTTTTATTGTAAACATAAATAACAAGTCTATAAAGATGGATCCAAAAGTTAATGTATGGCTATACATCAGGTTATAACTTTAAAATAGTTTGTCAGGTGGCAATATAGGCCAAGTGGGAGAATGTGAGTAGGTGGCCCACATACCACCTAACTCATTCATTTAGTATTCCCCTTAGGAGAGTTATGAGTGTCGGATTTAAGTGACACGTGGCATTCAGATCAGTCGTTCATCCTTTATGGGAGGAGACAGACTACTTTATAAATACAGGGGGATGGGGTCCTATGCAACACTTATACAATTATGAGTTGTCCATAGAGCTCAGGTCTAAGGAACCAATGGTTGCGTAGAAATCCTATCGCCAATCCTTGTGGTTTTCAGGCAATGGTTGGCGGTGGCGTTCGGCGTTTCTAAGGCGGTGCTTCACACACTAAAAGGTTGGACGGCAATGGCTAGAATCAGTCCTCACAATACGGGTATGTTGATTTTGTTTCCTCATACGACATACATATGGATGTGGTGGAATTTCTTACATGTATCCTTGACATGTCCCTGTTTGTGACAATGAGTGCAGAAAGGCCTTTTGTGAAAATCTGGCACTTGACTAGAGTTATTGGGCGACCGTGAATATGATAAATGATGAAAATTAATTAAATATTTAACAGCAAGTGCACTGTATCGGGCAGTAACGGGTCGATCTTAGGGAGGAATCGCTATTATCCCAACTCAAATAAGGCAAAGCATACAAAAGGAATTTGAATGAATTAACACCCTAATCACTTTACATAAAAACTAATCAAGCAACAAAAACAATAATAACCAATTTCTAACGACTTGAATATTTATGAAACCATTATATTGATCATAGAGTAACACAGATCTATTGTAAGAAAAAAATAAAATTAAAAATAAAAGAATGTAAAAAAACTTATCTCCTTAGAAGATTTCTCTGTCTTTGTTCGTCGTCTTGTTGTCACTCCAAGGCAATGTGCAAACGATTACAAAGGGAGCCTTCTCCCCTAAATTAAATAGTAATGGGGTACAACCTATATTGATATACCCTATTATAGAATTTTAAATCTGAAATTAAAATTAAAAAAAAAATAAACTTAAACAAGAAGAACACAGCTTGAAAAGAAGAAACTAAGACTCTCAAACTCTCCCATAAATTTTCAAAACTAAAAAAAAAAAAAAACTTACAATAGAATTCTTCGATGCTTTTTATATTGCTGAGTATCACACACACACACACACACACACACACACACACACACACACACACACACACACACACACACACACACACACACACACACACACATATATATATATATATATATATATATATATATATATATATATATATATATATATATATATATATATATACACACAACACAACACACACAAAATATATATATAAAGTGAGTAAAGATCATAATCAATCTTTACAATTGGATTACAAGAGATTTTGTATAGATAATTTTAGTAACCAAATTTCAATCTTGTAGGTTCACTGTATGTAGATGATTCTTGAGTAGAAAAAGATCTTACACCAACTAATTGTATCTTTGACGTCATTATCTCTTCTTGAAAACTTTTATAATTGATTGGATCTTTCCATTCTTTCATATCATGCCAATCTCCACATGTGATATCAATCTTGACAGAGAAAAAAAAAAAAAGGAAACCCCAAAGATATAGCAATCTCCACCTTATAAATTCCATTCCAAATCAGTAGAGAATATTTTCTCAAAAGAATATAATCTCTCACATGAGATTGGGTTACTTTTTGACTTGATCCAAAACTGATCTTATACACCAAATTCATGGCTCTCCTTATAAAATTCGTCCATATGCCCAACTACTGAGTTGACTGGGTGAGTTAACTGGACAAGATTGGTAAAAATGCATAAAATAGTTTTGTCAAGCTTGAATTTCCTCATTCTTTCACCTACACCCTACAAATATAAAAATAACATTAAATACCTGAGAAACATCATAAATAGAATATAAGATTCATACTTTATGCCCTAAATTCACATAAAAAATGTGTTTATCAATAAACCACCTTGATTCACAGCACAAGCAACATTTTCTTGATTAACCTATTGATTGAAGAGACCGTGATGTCGTTCTTCCTGAAGAACCATATTACTAACTGTAGGCAATGGCTCCATAACCAAAATCTGAGAACGAATAGTTTTGAACATATCATGGAGACCTATCAAGAATTGATATACATGCTCTTTAAATCCAGAAACTTAGGCATACAACCACATGTACAAAGTAACACAAAATGACTGCCAAGTTCATCCCAAAGAACTTTGAGAGCAAAAAATACGCAGAGACTGACATTGTATCTTGACGTAGAAGATTAATTTTACGCTTCGGCTTATAAACTCTAGGGCCATTGCCTTGTGCATACCTGCTCTCAAGATCCAACCAAAGAGATCTGGCAGAATTGGCATACAGAACACTTTCATGGAGGTCTGCTAAGAGGCTATTATAAATCCAAGCACGCACCATGCTGTTGCACTGATCCCAGACTGCAACCAACGATGAATCTTGAGGTCTTGGACATCCTCCATCAACAAATATGAACTTGTTCTTGGCACTCAAGGCGACACACATAGCATGCTTCCAAGAAGAATAGTTGTTCGAAGTGAGAGGATGTGTAACTAACAAAAGACCTGGATTATTCGAAGGATATAACAACAGGGGAGAGGGAAACGAAATACTTGCAGAGGAGGACATATTCATCGAGGGATTTCTAGATGAAGACATAGCAGCAGACGACATAGTTTCAGATGTATTTGCAGAAGTAAACATTTGACAAACAATCGAGAAAAATAAGAAATCTCGAGAAATTGGCAGAGATCACGAATGTGACAAAACCCTAGAAATCAGGAAATTTCAGAAAACTGCAGATAGCACAACGTCAATAAAAAGTTGGTGATGAGAAAGGCAGAAGCAATGGTAAAATAGGAAGCTGTGATGGAGATATCGAACAAAGAATAGATTAGAAGATCAAAGAAACTGTTTTCAAGAAACACGGAACAACAAAACTCAAACGAGCTTAAACAGAAAAAAATCTCACCTTAACAACTGCACACTAGAGTTGCAGAATAGATCAAACGATGAAATCAACTTCGCACACTAGAAAAACCAATTCAGATTATAAAATTGTTCTGATAACATGTCAAAGCCATGGAACCCGTGTTTGATAAAGAAGACGGAAAGAAAACTTGATGACAGAACTATCGGTGAAAATCATCTGGATTTGAAGTGTTAATCTTTATTTACACTAACAAGTGTAATTACACTATTTTACATAAATGTCACGTAGACCTAACAGATTAACCACTAAGCTAACAGATGTAACAAACAAAATACAAAGAGATTAAATATCTTAATCTAGACACGTGTACATTGTTATGTTCACATAATCTTCGTTCCTGAGAGAGCATGTATAGCACAGGTGGCAGCAGGCTCGGGGGATTGAGTTTTGGAAAGAGGTGAGGTGGTTTGAAGGTGGGTTTGGCCGAAGGGTGTGTGAGCATAGGGCTGGACAGATGTCATGACGTAATGGGGTTATGAGGGTGTTGGCAGAATCGATATGGCCTGTGCATCAATGGAGAGTGGTTGATAAGGTGATGGAGGATGCAGGTGGATATCGGGTAGGAGGGTTCTCTTTTCGGTTCTCTCCCCCAACTTCCTCTCTTGCTGCTTCTTCCCTCTCTCCGCCTGTTTTCCTAAATTCCAGAATTGAATTAAAATAACAAAATATTAAGAGAAAAAAAAAAAAAGTAGGGAAGTCAGTTTTTTTTTTTTAATGAGATAAAGCTGTGTTGAATTAAAAAATGGTGAGTTTTATTAGAGTTTTATTTTTAATTGTTTTTTTTAAATCATTAGAGTTTTATTTTTAATTGATTTACTTATTTAAAAAATCGTTAGAGTTTTATTTCTAATAGATTACTTACCTTAAAAAATGTGATTGTCAATTCACCAAATCAACTATCTAAATAAAATGAATTAAAAAATAAAATTTATTTTGGTAACGAAAGTTAATACCGTTAATTCGATAGGACACTTGTTGTCCGAAGAACATATTAAAAGATGATTTGAACTTGATCTATGCAATTTTTCAATAGCAAATAACGAAGAACAGGCTTATTATATAATCATTTGCATGACCAAAATAACCTGTTTTTATTCTATTATTACATAAGTATATCCTTTTTCTTAATAATATTTCTCACACGTTTTTCAATTTCTTACCGTGTGTTCCATTTCCATGCAAGAAAATGACTGCGTGTGGTATGACATTTCTTGGATTCTTAAATTGAACGTTTCACCTGATCCATATCCCATCCTGCTTGATCCAATAATGCAAGGTTTAGTTTCACTTTATGGTCAATTGATTAGAGTTTCAGTTAACTGATAGATTGGATGGACGGCATCTATTGATCTTCTAATATGTTAGCTTGTATCTTTGTTCATATTTTCCTACAAACATGTGTAAATGCTAATTACTAACATCCGAAAGCGAAAATGAAGAAGAAAATTAGAAAGCCTACCAAAAAAGACCACTTCTAAATCTAGAGCATTTAATTAAGATCACACATTTGTAAAGTAAAGATCACACATTTGTAAAGTAAAATTCACTTCTTTTTTTTTTTTTTTTTTGATCGAATCGATTAACTAATTGGTGTCAAGATTGAAACTAGAATCGATTAGTAATCGGTTTCGGTTTAATGATTTTTAAATGGCTTTCATTAATCAATTTTGCTTGGGGTTTATGAATGGTTTAAAGCATAGTTATTAATCAGTTATTCATGATTAAAAAAAAATGTTGTAATGTTGTTATGTCTAATGAAGTAATAGTTAATGCCTATTATGTTTTCCAATTTTATCATTTTGGTTTTATGGTTTAGGCCATTGGGAATTAGGGTTGGGTCTTGAAATAATAGTGTATTAATTGGGGTTAGGATTGATTTTTGGAGAAAATAACATATTAATTAGGGTTGGGGTTGGCATCTTCAGTCTTGAAAATTATATATTAATAATATAGAAAATGAGATTAGGTTTTATTAGTTCAGCTTTTAGGGAATAAACGGTATTAACTCTATTCGGTTTAATCGGTGTCTAGTTGTTGTAACCTGACGGTTTAAATGGTTTAAACAGTTCAATCCTATTTCCGGAAACGGTGTCAAATTTTAAATTAGAATTACTAAATAGTCTTTTAGTTCTGATGTAAATGGTTCAGCCTAGTTTCAATGCAAATATTGCACCCTTAAATATATCTTCTATGACATAAGAAGAGTGAAAAAAAAAAAAAAAAAAAGATAAATTTAAGATGTTTCGAGAAGGCCCATTATGGCTGAAGATTCAAAAACATCACCTTTGTATGGCATTTTAAGACCCTCACCTTCTCACAACCCTTAGAAGATTAATAATAGAAAAAAAGTACAATTTTTTTTTTTTTTTGTAACGCGCATGAAAATGGTAGAAAATAGATATGCTTTAAATTTTTTATTTGTACAGAATTAGCATCAATCTATAAAATAAGAAAGGTGTTGGTATATATGACTTGTGAGGGAACCAACATATAAAAAACAATTTCGTTTCATAAGGGTAATTGTCATGTTGATAAAAAAAAAACAACTAAATTACCTCTTTGACAACACGTTAAATACACAACAATAGCTTGTGTTGTACACTATCTTGTGTTGTAAAGCATTATACTCAATTACTTTAAAATAACAGTGTGAAGAAAATATAGTGATCTGACCAAACCACCATTCCACTAAAGTAAAGAAATTAAATTATGAGATTTTGTTTTGAAATCCTATAAAAGAAACCAAAACGTCTATGCTCTATGGTCTCCAGAATCACAATCATCAAAATGTTCTTCTTCTGCTCTTTCATTGCCTAAGAACTTTTCCTTGCATTTGGTTGGTTGCTATACAGAACATTGTCTTCGAAGAGGATTTGAAATAGGGGATGTGGAATCTCATGGTATTGGGTGGTGCTTCTTGACTTGGAATATCCAGGTGTCATCGAAGAAGAATTCACACTCCCTTGGATGGATCTAGGTTTGTGGCAGAGGCTATTAATAAAGCTCCAGAAGAGGCAGAGTCAATTAATTGCCATGTACATCTGCATAATTTTACCCTCAAAGGACACCCCTTTCGCACACCCCATACAAATATATTTATTTTTATTTTGAAACTTTAGTTAATATAAAATGATAAATACAAATGGATAAAATGCCTAACTCTAACTCGTAGTCTTCAAGAAAATATTACACCTTAAAGAGGTCATGAACTCAAATCATATCAGGCATAACCTTACCATAAAAAAAAATAATAATATAAAAAATTCAAAACTCCAAGTATGAATGCAAGAGTAAATTTAGTCATCATCTTAGACCAGTTGCTTAGATCTTCATTCTTGCTCTCCTCAGAGATTTCCTTCCTCTCGGAAACTTTACTCTTCGTCTCCATCTTCATCTGAAATATCTCTAAGGATTTGACATCAGGCAGAAGAACTTTACTCTTCATCTCCATCTTCATCTGAAATATCTCTAAGGATTTGACATCAGGCATTACCCACACTGAATTAGCCAATTCTCGAGCTAGGTATGGACATGGCAATATGGCTGAGATACTTTTCTTTCTTATGTCATATCTATACAAATAATTATCCTCTCCCTCTGTATAATAAATGGAATTACTCTTTACAAGATTCCTTGATCTTATTGTAGAATACAAAGTACCATTATGGTTTGGATCAAAGAATAACGCCTTGTTTTCAAGGTTCCACACCCTTTTCCATTCCATTGTCGAAAAATCCATCTTGAAAATCTGAAAACTCCAGAGTCTACTTGTTCGGGTCAAGCAATTCTTTTGATAAAAAAAGAGTTCATTATCGGACCCAACAAGCCCCCATGAGATTAACCCTGTTATATCTGCACCAATTGAATCTGACAGTACTGGTGGGATCGACGATAACAAATATGTATGTTCAAAAGCATCAGGTTCCGTATTGATAATCCAAATATCATGATTATTTATTATCATATATATCTTTCCGTTGCAACTGACTGGACTGTAAAAGGAAATTTCAATTGTATATAAATCCCACCATTGGTTGTCCCTGCCAAGACGATAAATTGAGATTCTTAATTTGTCCCTATTTGTAAACAAGACAATGCAATTAGGACCATTGGGAGGAGATGATAGCATACATTCATCATATTTGAATGATTTCCAATCGCGTCGTGGTAGATGGATTATATCCATAGAGAAAGGATTCAAGAGGAAGCATTGTTTTTGTTTAGTATCCAATATTACCATCCATCCATGTGAACAAACACATATTTCTTTTCCCATAATATAAGGTATACTCATAACATGATAACAATCTTCAGACATGTTGTAAAAAATTTGACCAGTTATATCTTTTCCATGGCAAAAAACAAGCCATGGTTCTGGTTGAGGAGCTAACGGGTCTTGTGTTACGCCATTGTTTGCTGAAGCATCAAATCATATAGAAAAACTAAGATTACAATTGGTAAATTATAGCTATGATTTTTGTCAAGAAAAAAGATAAAAATAGTCACTATCTGTGTTTTGATAGAAATTATAAGGTATTATCAATGCTAAAAAAAATACTAATTCTTTAATTCTAATTAATGCTTTTGAAGAAACTAAACTTTGAACTAATTCAGATGTTGGATAGAAATAATCCAAGAACTCAAATCTTATAAAAAAAAATGCCGTACAGCAAACATAATTTATGAAAATTTTTAATAAGTGCTATCGTGTGTGTTGGGTGGAGATCTGTGTGAGTGTGAGAATGGGTACCTGTTTCGGACAAACTCCCAAAAGATCAGAGCGGGAAGGGAGAAAAGGAGGGTGACGATTTACGCAGCTTCCCCGCAGGCACAGAAAACCATTACTAAAACGCCCGTAACTGCTATCAATCTTTAACGACCTTTTCAAGGTATGGCTACCTCTCCTTAGTCGATCGTCACTGCCAAAGCCTTACAAAAGACACCGTCACCAACGTAATCAATCTCAAAACTTAAAGCGTGTATTCCGACGCCAAAGAAGACTCCGACACGTCCGGTGAGGAAACCCACATGCATTCCAACGCCGAATCCGCGAGTTCCCTCTCCTACCAAACCTCACTGATAGAGAAGAACAGGGTTAGCCTCAGAAGCTGCATTCATGAAGAAAAAGAAGAGTGAGTTAGCGAAGTGTATTCAAAGGGTTAGCTTCAGAAGCTGCGTTTGTGAAGAGAAAGGGTAGCAAGGGAACGAAGTGTATTCTGAATGAAACTGAAAGAGGACCACTGGGTTTATTTGGTGAGGAGTAAAACTGAAGATCTTCAGGGTCAGATATATAGATTGGAGTAGATATTTAATTAGGATTAGGAAAGAGAAGGTGTGAGAAGTTTGATCAGAAGATCATAGGAAAGAGATGGTGGGAAGTGTTTGATTAGGATTCTGTTTTTTTAGTTTTATCTTATCTTAGGATTTAAAAATCAGGATCTTAAGGGAATCCAAATAGATGTTCGGATTCGAATAGATGAGTATAACTCAAAACGGGGCGGATCCCCATTAGCTAAATAAATTCTATTTTTTTATTTTTTTATTCAGTTAATTGATTTTGATGAATTATCAATCACGTTTTGTAAAATATGTAAATCTACTAGAAATAAAACTCTAATGATTTTAAAGGTAAGTAAATCAATTAGAAATAGAATTCTAACCATTTTTAAAAAGAAAAACAATTAGTAGTAAAATTCTAATAAAACTCATGATTTTTTAATTCAACAGAGCTTTATACATAGTTTTATCTCATTAAAAAAATAGAATATTTTGCAAGAGATGAAGTACCCTCTTCAATGTTTGAACAATTTTGGTTTTCTAATCTACTTATAAAAAAAATATTTTATGAAATAGAGGCTCATTCTAGTCTCTATATTTTTGAAGCGTTCATATTATAGCTGCCATAAGCCTTCATATAGATCAAATCCCACAAACTCGTTGAATTAAAATAACAAAATCTAAAGAAAAAAAAAAAGAGTTGGACAGAGAGAAAAGGGAAAAAAATCTTTTTTTTTTTTAATGAGATGAAGCTCTGTTGAATTAAAAAATCATGAGTTTTATTAGGATGCGTTTGGTAACTCTTTAAAAGAACAATTCTTCTGTTCTGACAGAATAGAAAAAGTGTTCAGAAGACCTAAGAACAACCAAAAACCATTTTGTAAATCTGGTTTGTTCTTCCGTTCTCAAAAACGAACTAGATGAAAAGAACATCCTAGAACAAAAATTTCAGAACATGATATACCATGTTTTTACGTTCTAGAACATATTTGAAAAGAACAAGACCCTAAACCTGTTTGCGATAAAAGCCTCTGCCACGATAAAAGACCATATATTCTTCACAACTTGCTCTTCTTCTTCAGTCATCGCAGCTCTCTCTTCTGCAACTCTTGGTGTGAGAAAGGTACGTCTTCTCTCTCTCTCCACATTTCTGCAAGAAGAAGTATGTCTCTCTCTCTCTCTCTCTCTCTCTCTCTCTCTCTCTCTCTCTCTCTCTCTCTCTCTCTCTCTCTCTCTCTCTCAACGGATTCTATTATTGATGTATCCACAGATTTTGAGCTGCAACTCATGGTTTTTGCAATTTGTTGTTTAGGGTTTGCCTTAGGGCTCATCTTCCTGTTAGTTCAATCATCATTGCAATCGATTTGTTCCTCTATCATCCAAACTATTTTTTTTTTTTTTTTGCTTAATGAAGATGGTTTTGCTTTGGTCATTCATAGCATTGAAAACATTGGATTGAATAAGTTATTTCTAGTGGCTTTCCTTCTGGTTTTGCTTTGCTCATTCATATCTGATTTTTTTTTTTTAGCTCAACGAGATTGGTTTTGCATTGGCTATGATAGAGTGATGTTGGTTTGTGGCTAGGTGGATTCAAGGTTTTAGATTGAGAATGACTTTACATTCATAGTTCTCTCTCTCTCTCTCTCTCTCTCTCTCTCTCTCTCTCTCTCTCTCTCTCTCTCTCTGTATGTTTTCATACTCTATTCTTTGTGTATCATAGAAACACTGTCTGATTCCCTTTTTTTTTTCTTTTTCTCGTAAACAATTTATCTGATCCCTAGATTGAAGTAAACTGTAAAAGGGCCCTTCTTCGACCTTCTTAGTTTCTCAAGACCATCATCTCTTTTGAAAGAATTTTTTCTATTCACCTGTATATATATACTTAAGTATTAATACTTAGATTGCCTTACCAAGACCGCCAGATTTATTCCAGTCAGACTGCAATACACCATGGACAAGTTGGCAAGATTTTATGTGGATAATATAGTCAGACTGCACGGTGTCCCAGAGAGCATAGTATCTGATAAAGATCCACGTTTCACATCGAAGTTTTGGGAGGGGCTACAGAAGGAAATGGGGATGAAACTAAAGTTCAGTACAACCTTCCACCTCAAACGGATGGTCAGTCAGAGAGGACCATCCAGATCCTAGAAGATATGCTTCGCGCATGTGCGATCGACTTTAAGGGGGGCTTGGGATGAGAAGATTTCCCTCATTGAGTTTGCTTACAACAATAGCTACCAGTCTACGATCCAGATGACCCCATATGAGGTCTTGTATGGCAAGAAATGTTGGACACCATTATTATGAGATGAAGTTGGAGAAGGATCGTCGGACCAGAATTTATGGAAGAAACCTACAAGGCAGTAGATCAAATCAAGAACCGAGTAAAGACAGCTCAGGTGCGTCAAAAGCACTATGCTGATAACAGGCGACGAGACCTTGAATTCATGACTGGTGATAATGTTTTCTTGAAGGTGTCACCAGTAAGAGGCCTGAAGCGGTTTGGCAGAAAAGGAAAACTATGTCCTAGATATGTGGGACCATATGAAATTCTGTCCTGATGCGGCAAAGTGGCCTATCAACTTGTATTGCCACCAGCGATGTCTAGCGTCCACAATGTCTTTCACGTGTCCTAACTAAAGAAGTACATGAGAGACCCTTCGCACATTCTTGTTGTAGACCCCCCAGATTTGACAGAAGACTTAACCTTCGAGGTGGTACCAATCCAGCTCATTAGTAAAAAGATACAACAGCTTTGAAGGCGAGCTATCCACTACGTCAAGGTAGTTTGGAAAAGTCAGGACGTAGAAGAAATTACTTGGGAGGAGGAGGATGCCATGCGACAAGAATACCCTCATCTTTTCGACTCTGAAGGTACGTATAATTTCGGGGACGAAATTTCTTTTAAGGGAGAGGGAATTATGAGGCCTACATGTAAATTTCAGGGACGAAATTTCTTTTAAGGGTGGTAGAGTTGTAGGAACCGTGTACTAAAAACTGGGTCTAACCCGTGGTTTTATATGGTGATAGGTGTTCCAATCATAACTGGACCAGAAGGCGGAGCCGGGTGACAAACCACACAAATTTCAGGTATGAGAACCACTCAAAAATGGTAAAATCTCATACCGGTCTGACTATACCGGTCTGACTATATCGGTCTGAGTCAATTAGACCGGTATGTGCGACCGGTATGCTTCGTTTCTGTGGGAGACGGACTCCAGCCGGTCCCTCACTCCGAATGGAAACTTGGAAAGTTTCCAATCATGGAAGACCTTCCCAAGAATGCCTTTCCTCTATTAATAGAGATTATGACACTCCATTAATCTTTCTCAAACCCTAACCGTTTGGAGGAGAGTTGAGAAGGAGCAAGGAGGAAGAGGCTGCCAGGAAGGAGATTTTCATTGGAGGAGCTCACCGCCAATCGACGAACACTGCCGGTAAGTGCTTTATACTATTAGTAATACTAAGATGTCGGATCGGAGCCACGAAGCAGCGCGACAATCCAAAACCCTAGATCTTTCAATGGACCTAGTCTTCTTTCAAATATGATCTCGTTTGATACGGCATTCTAGTCGAAATCAGAAGGCCATTAGGATACTTGGACCTTAGTGTGGGTTAGGAGAAACCCTAGAAACCTAGCCGATAAGCGACAAGGAATGGAGATCCGAGACCTTGCTCTCGGATCCAAACCACGGACTATACCGGTTGGACACAAGGTCCAGCGGTATGGGCCCTCAAGATATATCCGCGAGGCACATACCGGTCTCACCGACCGGGACCGGTATGTACCGCAACCGGTATATACTGGTGGCTCATACCGGTCTCACTCCATTGAGACCGGTACCGCGATCGCTATGCTCTCTAAACTTGTTTTGCTTGCCGGACATGGTGCTAACCACTGTAACCTTAATAAATGAATTCTAACCTATGAATATGATTGTGTAGGACCTGTAGACAGCATGAGTAAGCCCTGTGACGTAGTGCAGGATTGTTATCACGCGTCATGTAAGGGACAAGACCCCAAACTCTAAATAACTAATTTAACAGTAAACCTTTGTAGCTAAATTGTATATGAATTCATTGCTTGTTGTCTATGCAGTTCACATGCCATGTAGTTGCTTCTTTTATTAATATTATATGTTCATGCATTTCATATGCTAGGATTGTTGGATGTTAGGCATGTATATGCTTTTTGTTAGTGTGTGGAATGTGAAGGGGAGTGGACCCTGGATATATCCATAGCTAACACCTTTTTGTATTTCCATCTACCTTAGCAAACTTGGTACGAATAGGGTATCAAGGGGAGGACATGGGATTGTGGTTCCTCTTGCCCGCCAGACTCGAGCCCTATCTCTATGTTGTGGGGAGTCGTGATGGGGTAAGGCCATAGATACTGTATTGACACATAGGACTGGTTAGAAACAGAACCCACTTGCAAGCCCTTGCCTATAGGGGTTTAGGTATTGGTATGGTGTAGGATATCGGGGGAGGGACGTGGGATGGTGGCTCGGCCGCCCGTTAGACTCTAGCTCTATCTGTCACACCCCAATTCTGTACTATTCAGAATGGTGTGATGAACCGCTAACAAACCAACGGTTTAATCAGGATCTCAAATAGGCTATATCCGTTTTATCTAAACCCCATACATTCACATTCATAATCAGAGTAAATATATAATAGCGGAAGTCTTATAGTAAAATGAACTGAGGATCTACCGTGATATTAATATTTAAATAGTAAATTATTCTGTATCAACTGAGACATAAATAAATATCAAACACATGTTCTTAACAAATCCAAATAAAGAAAACTAGAAAAACATCTAACCGAATACACATGAGTTGCACTCGCAAGAGGAGTCATGTGTATCCACTTCGGCTTTAACTTCCATCGCCGCTACGTTCCCGTATCTTTGGAGCATTTACATAATCTTCAACAAGAAACATGCATCATCAACTAAAAGTATTCGACATCGAAGGGTGAGCACACATCATGGCTCAGTGAGCAAACAAAACAATGCAACAATACATATGCATGCAATCAATTCATATCTTTGGTCTGGTTTTACGTTTGCACCGTGCTATAAAAAGGATAGGTGGCCACCGCACCTCTATGCACGAGTGTGGATACGCTCGATGACTCTCACCGTCGCCCACAGCACCCAGAATGAACATTAAACAACGAAGGTCGCATTTATCGATGCACAACTCCATACCAACAAATTAATCCCTTATGGCTAGGGCTGCAAACGAGGCTCACTACTAACCAATCCTAATGTCAAACAATGTATCCAAGGCCTCACCCCAAAGATCCCTCGGAGCACCCGTAGAGATAGAACTAAGGCCCCTCGGTAGAGTATAGGACTAAAGGATCGAGACCCTCCTTGATGCCCTACGTCGCAATAGTTCTGCTAAGGTAATGGCGATACGATGATGCTAATGCACAATACTTGAGTCAGAGATAGAGCTAAAGTGTCCGGATCAAACACCGCATAACACCTCCCCGATGCCCTACTCGCATCAAGCACACTAACCACACACAGATATTCACATGCCTATTCCTAGCATCAATCATCATCATCATGTTATAAGTAAACAAAATTAAATATGCATGAGCAATAATAGCAAGAATATTAGATGACATGTTGAATGCACATTACAAGCATATTCGCATAGAATCAAGCATGGCATTGGACTCAAGAAAATAAAAGTAGTTTATTATTAACCAATTAGTTTAGGTCTTGTTCCCTCGCCTTAGCTTGTTAATAGATCTTCTTCCAAGCTTTAGAATCACGTTTATAATGTTATTATATTGCTAGAAGACCTAACAAAGTTGATAAAATTTAATTAGAATTTATTCTATTTTTTTAAAACCATTACCGTTAACCGAGGGTCGGAGGTAGGGTCTGAGTTATGATCGACCCCTGGTATGACCCTCCCCTAATCTGGACTTCGAGAACTCTGGGGGTCGATACTCAGGGTCACATTGGGTCGGATGGTCATCGACCCTCTGTGCGACCCCCGATGGGTTTTGGTCAATTTTCCTCCTTTTAGTCCATTCTTCGTGTTTGGGGTCCTATGGCTTGCTCCTACAGTCCATTCAACATACATTCCATGGTCTAAAACCATGAATCATCCACCTAAATAGCTTTTATGTATTCTCTCATGGTTTTCCATGGAAACCTAACCATGGGATGATGGTTTGGATTTCTCCGAGATCACACTCTCATCCTTATCTAACCTAAGGTCTATAGAAATTCATGGAATTAGTATCCATACCTGAGAAGAATACTCCTTCTCTGCAATTCTTCTCCTTTTTACTTTTTCTTCTCTCCCTTGCTTCTCTTCTTCTTCTCTTCCTTCTCTTCTCTTTCTCTCAATTCAATTAGGGTTGTAAAAGGAGTGAAAGAGGCTTAGGAACGTCTTATTTATAGGGTGGAAACTTCTAAACTAAGTCCCATTGAGATTTGGAAAGAATCCAATCGAAATTTAGAAACTTTCCTAATTTCGGTTTAAGCGGCAACGAGGGGTCGATGAGAGGGTCGGACACCTGCGTTAAGACATGCGACCTTACCCTCATTTTGACTATTTTTTGGTAAATTTTCATATTGGGTTTTGGGTTTCTTCACACACTTGGTCCACTTGGCTCGACCATGATATGTAGACGGTTCACGACACGAAATATAAGGTTAGACCGGGTTCGTGGCGTGCGGGTCTTCTGATATCTCTATATCGGAGTGAGTGATGTGGGGCAATAGCGAGAGTGTGGATTGTTGCCCGACCGTTGGGTGTGCTCACACTCTCGTGCATGGAGGTGCGGTGGCCGCCAAACCTTACCATAGCATTTTACAAGTTATACCGACCCAAATTGTAATGTTATCTCATGCATTTTGTATGTTGCATCGGTTTTGTACTTACCGAGCTAGGTTGTGAGCTCACCCAAATATATATATATTCTTCTTTTCAGATTTTGATGCGGGGTACACAGGTTGATGACTTCATGACTGCCCCAACAGACGGCACAGTTGCTACCATTGATACTCAGGCAGTAAAGGACGAGCATGACGCATCATGCGAGTGCTCCTTTTGTGTTTTCCTTTAAAGGGGATTTTATTTTAAACAATACATTGTAATACTGTTATTATTTAAGTTTGTGAATGATGGAATAAGTTGAATATTTATTTTAAATTACAACATAGATCTCAGTTTATTTTTATTCCGCTGCTATGTATTAATCTCTCGATTATGTTAGGACCGCTTGGGAATGATTGGTTGACACGGTCTATCGAGATCCCGGTGTGAACCGTGATTTAGAGCCGGTTCACTCACACTTCTGGTTCAGCCGGAATTGGGGTGTGACAAAGCAATAAAAATATCCCTTATACATCGGGAGTAAGCGGTTTGATGTATGCTCAGTGCATACCGGGCCTAACATCTCATTTGCATTGGGAGTGTTAGGTAAGTTCCAAAAGAACCCTGGTTTTCCAAATTGGTTAGCAGCGAAGAAAGTACTAAGGTACTTACAGGGCACCAAGGATCACATGCTCACATATAGGCATGTTGATGACTTGAAGCTAATCGGCTACTCAGATTCAGATTTCATTGGATGTGGAGATATAAGGAAGTGTACTTTTGGCTTTATTTTTCTATTAGTTGAAGAAGCAGTGTCTTGGTGCAGCGTAAAACAACATAAGATAGCCTCTCCTACAATGGAAGCAGAAGTGGTGATGTACTATGAAGCAGTTTCTTAGGCATCATGGTTGCGGCAGTATCACATATTTAAAGGTCATAAGTTTTATTAAAAGACCTATAAAGTTCTCTTTGTGATAATCTCGCAACAAGATGCGTTTCTCTATCAACACATGCTCGGTGAGATGTCTGGCGACACATTGAGATAAAGTACTTTGTTGTTAAAGAAAACGTTCAAGATCGTCAAGTTCAGATAAAGCATATTGAAACTGATGATTGATCCTTCACCAAAGGCCTTTCACCCAAGGTGTATGTAGCTCATGTGGATAGTATAGGACTATGTAAATCATTAAGTATTTGAATATTTTATTTATGACATTGCAATGTAAAGTTTAGACGACTAAAAATAAAGTTATTTTTATTTTCTCTATCATTTATTTGGTGTATATATAAAGTTTGTAATGACAGATGCCTATAAAGTTTTAAGGCAATAAAGTTGACCCTTGAATTGATTCTATAAAGTCGGGTTATTATGATTGAGGTTATCTTAAAATGAACAATCCATTGTAATACATGGAAGGAAGTGTTCTTATTGTATGGACATGTACCGTCATGATTCATGAATTTTTATTGTAAACATAAATAACAAATCTATAAAGATGGATCCAAAAGTTAATGTATGGCTATACATCAGGTTATAACTTTAAAATAGTTTGTCAGGTGGCAATATAGGCCAAGTGGGAGAATGTGAGTAGGTGGCCCACATACCACCTAACTCATTCATTTAGTATTCCCCTTAGGAGAGTTATGAGTGTCGGATTTAAGTGACACGTGGCATTCAGATCAGTCGTTCATCCTTTATGGGAGGAGACAGACTACTTTATAAATCTGAGGGGGATGGGGTCCTATGCAACACTTATACAATTATGAGTTGTCCATAGAGCTCAGGTCTAAGGAACCAATGGTTGCGTAGAAATCCTATCGCCAATCCTTGTGGTTTTCAGGCAATGGTTGGCGGTGGCGTTCGGCGTTTCTAAGGCGGTGCTTCACACACTAAAAAGTTGGACGGCAATGGCTAGAATCAGTCCTCACAATACGGGTATGTTGATTTTGTTTCCTCATACGACATACATATGGATGTGGTGGAATTTCTTACATGTATCCTTGACATGTCCCTGTTTGTGACAATGAGTGCAGAAAGGCCTTTTGTGAAAATCTGGCACTTGACTAGAGTTATTGGGCGACCGTGAATATGATAAATGATGAAAATTAATTAAATATTTAACAGCAAGTGCACTGTATCGGGCAGTAACGGGTCGATCTTAGGGAGGAATCGCTATTATCCCAACTCAAATAAGGCAAAGCATACAAAAGGAATTTGAATGAATTAACACCCTAATCACTTTACATAAAAACTAATCAAGCAACAAAAACAATAATAACCAATTTCTAACGACTTGAATATTTATGAAACCATTATATTGATCATAGAGTAACACAGATCTATTGTAAGAAAAAAATAAAATTAAAAATAAAAGAATGTAAAAAAACTTATCTCCTTAGAAGATTTCTCTGTCTTTGTTCGTCGTCTTGTTGTCACTCCAAGGCAATGTGCAAACGATTACAAAGGGAGCCTTCTCCCCTAAATTAAATAGTAATGGGGTACAACCTATATTGATATACCCTATTATAGAATTTTAAATCTGAAATTAAAATTAAAAAAAAAAATAAACTTAAACAAGAAGAACACAGCTTGAAAAGAAGAAACTAAGACTCTCAAACTCTCCCATAAATTTTCAAAACTAAAAAAAAAAAAAAACTTACAATAGAATTCTTCGATGCTTTTTATATTCTTTGAGTATCACACACACACACACACACACACACACACACACACACACACACACACACACACACACACACACACACACACATATATATATATATATATATATATATATATATATATATATATATATATATATATATATATATATATATATATATATATATATATATATATATATATATATATATATATATATATAAGTGAGTAAAGATCATAATCAATCTTTACAATTGGATTACAAGAGATTTTGTATAGATAATTTTAGTAACCAAATTTCAATCTTGTAGGTTCACTGTATGTAGATGATTCTTGAGTAGAAAAAGATCTTACACCAACTAATTGTATCTTTGACATCATTATCTCTTCTTGAAAACTTTTATAATTGATTGGATCTTTCCATTCTTTCATATCATGCCAATCTCCACATGTGATATCAATCTTGACAGAGAAAAAAAAAAAAAGGAAACCCCAAAGATATAGCAATCTCCACCTTATAAATTCCATTCCAAATCAGTAGAGAATATTTTCTCAAAAGAATATAATCTCTCACATGAGATTGGGTTACTTTTTGACTTGATCCAAAACTGATCTTATACACCAAATTCATGGCTCTCCTTATAAAATTCGTCCATATGCCCAACTACTGAGTTGACTGGGTGAGTTAACTGGACAAGATTGGTAAAAATGCATAAAATAGTTTTGTCAAGCTTGAATTTCCTCATTCTTTCACCTACACCCTACAAATATAAAAATAACATTAAATACCTGAGAAACATCATAAATAGAATATAAGATTCATACTTTATGCCCTAAATTCACATAAAAAATGTGTTTATCAATAAACCACCTTGATTCACAGCACAAGCAACATTTTCTTGATTAACCTATTGATTGAAGAGACCGTGATGTCGTTCTTCCTGAAGAACCATATTACTAACTGTAGGCAATGGCTCCATAACCAAAATCTGAGAACGAATAGTTTTGAACATATCATGGAGACCTATCAAGAATTGATATACATGCTCTTTAAATCCAGAAACTTAGGCATACAACCACATGTACAAAGTAACACAAAATGACTGCCAAGTTCATCCCAAAGAACTTTGAGAGCAAAAAAATACGCAGAGACTGACATTGTATCTTGACGTAGAAGATTAATTTTACGCTTCGGCTTATAAACTCTAGGGCCATTGCCTTGTGCATACCTGCTCTCAAGATCCAACCAAAGAGATCTGGCAGAATTGGCATACAGAACACTTTCATGGAGGTCTGCTAAGAGGCTATTATAAATCCAAGCACGCACCATCTTTGTTGCCCCGATCCCGGATCGCAACCAACGATGAATCTTGAGGTCTTGGACATCCTCCATCAACAAATATGAACTTGTTCTTGGCACTCAAGGCGACACACATAGCATGCTTCCAAGAAGAATAGTTGTTCGAAGTGAGAGGATGTGTAACTAACAAAAGACCTGGATTATTCGAAGGATATAACAACAGGGGAGAGGGAAACGAAATACTTGCAGAGGAGGACATATTCATCGAGGGATTTCTAGATGAAGACATAGCAGCAGACGACATAGTTTCAGATGTATTTGCAGAAGTAAACATTTGACAAACAATCGAGAAAAATAAGAAATCTCGAGAAATTGGCAGAGATCACGAATGTGACAAAACCCTAGAAATCAGGAAATTTCAGAAAACTGCGAGATAGCACAACGTCAATAAAAAGTTGGTGATGAGAAAGGCGAAGCAATGGTAAAATAGGAAGCTGTGATGGAGATATCGAACAAAGAATAGATTAGAAGATCAAAGAAACTGTTTTCAAGAAACACGGAACAACAAAACTCAAACGAGCTTAAAACAGAAAAAAATCTCACCTTAACAACTGCACACTAGAGTTGCGGGAATAGATCAAACGATGAAATCAACTTCGCACACTAGAAAAACCAATTCAGATTATAAAATTGTTCTGATAACATGTCAAAGCCATGGAACCCGTGTTTGATAAAGAAGACGGAAAGAAAACTTGATGACAGAACTATCGGTGAAAATCATCTGGATTTGAAGTGTTAATCTTTATTTACACTAACAAGTGTAATTACACTATTTTACATAAATGTCACGTAGACCTAACAGATTAACCACTAAGCTAACAGATGTAACAAACAAAATACAAAGAGATTAAATATCTTAATCTAGACACGTGTACATTGTTATGTTCACATAATCTTCGTTCCTGAGAGAGCATGTATAGCACAGGTGGCAGCAGGCTCGGGGGATTGAGTTTTGGAAAGAGGTGAGGTGGTTTGAAGGTGGGTTCGGCCGAAGGGTGTGTGAGCATAGGGCTGGACAGATGTCATGACGTAATGGGGTTATGAGGGTGTTGGCAGAATCGATATGGCCTGTGCATCAATGGAGAGTGGTTGATAAGGTGATGGAGGATGCAGGTGGATATCGGGTAGGAGGGTTCTCTTTTCGGTTCTCTCCCCCAACTTCCTCTCTTGCTGCTTCTTCCCTCTCTCCGCCTGTTTTCCTAAATTCCAGAATTGAATTAAAATAACAAAATATTAAGAGAAAAAAAAAAAAGTAGGGAAGTCAGTTTTTTTTTTTTTAATGAGATAAAGCTGTGTTGAATTAAAAAATGGTGAGTTTTATTAGAGTTTTATTTTTAATTGTTTTTTTTAAATCATTAGAGTTTTATTTTTAATTGATTTACTTATTTAAAAAATCGTTAGAGTTTTATTTCTAATAGATTACTTACCTTAAAAAATGTGATTGTCAATTCACCAAATCAACTATCTAAATAAAATGAATTAAAAAATAAAATTTATTTTGGTAACGAAAGTTAATACCGTTAATTCGATAAGACACTTGTTGTCCGAAGAACATATTAAAAGATGATTTGAGCTTGATCTATGCAATTTTTCAATAGCAAATAACGAAGAACAGGCTTATTATATAATCATTTGCATGACCAAAATAACCTGTTTTTATTCTATTATTACATAAGTATATCCTTTTTCTTAATAATATTTCTCACACGTTTTTCAATTTCTTACCGTGTGTTCCATTTCCATGCAAGAAAATGACTGCGTGTGGTATGACATTTCTTGGATTCTTAAATTGAACGTTTCACCTGATCCATATCCCATCCTGCTTGATCCAATAATGCAAGGTTTAGTTTCACTTTATGGTCAATTGATTAGAGTTTCAGTTAACTGATAGATTGGATGGACGGCATCTATTGATCTTCTAATATGTTAGCTTGTATCTTTGTTCATATTTTCCTACAAACATGTGTAAATGCTAATTACTAACATCCGAAAGCGAAAATGAAGAAGAAAATTAGAAAGCCTACCAAAAAAGACCACTTCTAAATCTAGAGCATTTAATTAAGATCACACATTTGTAAAGTAAAGATCACACATTTGTAAAGTAAAATTCACTTCTTTTTTTTTTTTTTTTTTTGTGCAAAGGGAAATTTTATCGAGTTAAAAATTATCCAAAGAAAGGGAACAACCTGAAGACAATGGGTAGAACAAGGATATGCAGTTCATGGACCCATCAAACCTTAGACAAGCGAAACTGAGAAGTGTCGCTAAATTGTAGGTTTCAAAGTTGTAGTTTCGATATATATAAGAAAAGGATAAACATGAGGAAGATAAAGAAAACATAAATATATCTAAGGGTGTCAAACGGTTTATAATCGGTTTAACGGTTCAGTCTGGTGCAGTACAGTATATAAGAGGGTAAAATCAAAATCGAATCGATTAACTAATTGGTGTCAAGATTGAAACTAGAATCGATTAGTAATCGGTTTCGGTTTAATGATTTTTAAATGGCTTTCATTAATCAATTTTGCTTGGGGTTTATGAATGGTTTAAAGCATAGTTATTAATCAGTTATTCATGATTAAAAAAAAATGTTGTAATGTTGTTATGTCTAATGAAGTAATAGTTAATGCCTATTATGTTTTCCAATTTTATCATTTTGGTTTTATGGTTTAGGCCATTGGGAATTAGGGTTGGGTCTTGAAATAATAGTGTATTAATTGGGGTTAGGATTGATTTTTGGAGAAAATAACATATTAATTAGGGTTGGGGTTGGCATCTTCAGTCTTGAAAATTATATATTAATAATATAGAAAATGAGATTAGGTTTTATTAGTTCAGCTTTTAGGGAATAAACGGTATTAACTCTATTCGGTTTAATCGGTGTCTAGTTGTTGTAACCTGACGGTTTAAATGGTTTAAACAGTTCAATCCTATTTCCGGAAACGGTGTCAAATTTTAAATTAGAATTACTAAATAGTCTTTTAGTTCTGATGTAAATGGTTCAGCCTAGTTTCAATGCAAATATTGCACCCTTAAATATATCTTCTATGACATAAGAAGAGTGAAAAAAAAAAAGAAAAAAAAAGAAGATAAATTTAAGATGTTTCGAGAAGGCCCATTATGGCTGAAGATTCAAAAACATCACCTTTGTATGGCATTTTAAGACCCTCACCTTCTCACAACCCTTAGAAGATTAATAATAGAAAAAAAAGTACAATTTTTTTTTTTTTTTTGTAACGCGCATGAAAATGGTAGAAAATAGATATGCTTTAAATTTTTTATTTGTACAGAATTAGCATCAATCTATAAAATAAGAAAGGTGTTGGTATATATGACTTGTGAGGGAACCAACATATAAAAAACAATTTCGTTTCATAAGGGTAATTGTCATGTTGATAAAAAAAAAAACAACTAAATTACCTCTTTGACAACACGTTAAATACACAACAATAGCTTGTGTTGTACACTATCTTGTGTTGTAAAGCATTATACTCAATTACTTTAAAATAACAGTGTGAAGAAAATATAGTGATCTGACCAAACCACCATTCCACTAAAGTAAAGAAATTAAATTATGAGATTTTGTTTTGAAATCCTATAAAAGAAACCAAAACGTCTATGCTCTATGGTCTCCAGAATCACAATCATCAAAATGTTCTTCTTCTGCTCTTTCATTGCCTAAGAACTTTTCCTTGCATTTGGTTGGTTGCTATACAGAACATTGTCTTCGAAGAGGATTTGAAATAGGGGATGTGGAATCTCATGGTATTGGGTGGTGCTTCTTGACTTGGAATATCCAGGTGTCATCGAAGAAGAATTCACACTCCCTTGGATGGATCTAGGTTTGTGGCAGAGGCTATTAATAAAGCTCCAGAAGAGGCAGAGTCAATTAATTGCCATGTACATCTGCATAATTTTACCCTCAAAGGACACCCCTTTCGCACACCCCATACAAATATATTTATTTTTATTTTGAAACTTTAGTTAATATAAAATGATAAATACAAATGGATAAAATGCCTAACTCTAACTCGTAGTCTTCAAGAAAATATTACACCTTAAAGAGGTCATGAACTCAAATCATATCAGGCATAACCTTACCATAAAAAAAAAAATAATATAAAAAATTCAAAACTCCAAGTATGAATGCAAGAGTAAATTTAGTCATCATCTTAGACCAGTTGCTTAGATCTTCATTCTTGCTCTCCTCAGAGATTTCCTTCCTCTCGGAAACTTTACTCTTCGTCTCCATCTTCATCTGAAATATCTCTAAGGATTTGACATCAGGCAGAAGAACTTTACTCTTCATCTCCATCTTCATCTGAAATATCTCTAAGGATTTGACATCAGGCATTACCCACACTGAATTAGCCAATTCTCGAGCTAGGTATGGACATGGCAATATGGCTGAGATACTTTTCTTTCTTATGTCATATCTATACAAATAATTATCCTCTCCCTCCGTATAATAAATGGAATTACTCTTTACAAGATTCCTTGATCTTATTGTAGAATACAAAGTACCATTATGGTTTGGATCAAAGAATAACGCCTTGTTTTCAAGGTTCCACACCCTTTTCCATTCCATTGTCGAAAAATCCATCTTGAAAATCTGAAAACTCCAGAGTCTACTTGTTCGGGTCAAGCAATTCTTTTGATAAAAAAAGAGTTCATTATCGGACCCAACAAGCCCCCATGAGATTAACCCTGTTATATCTGCACCAATTGAATCGGCGATCGGTGGGATCGACGATAACAAATATGTATGTTCAAAAGCATCAGGTTCCGTATTGATAATCCAAATATCATGATTATTTATTATCATATATATCTTTCCGTTGCAACTGACTGGACTGTAAAAGGAAATTTCAATTGTATATAAATCCCACCATTGGTTGTCCCTGCCAAGACGATAAATTGAGATTCTTAATTTGTCCCTATTTGTAAACAAGACAATGCAATTAGGACCATTGGGAGGAGATGATAGCATACATTCATCATATTTGAATGATTTCCAATCGCGTCGTGGTAGATGGATTATATCCATAGAGAAAGGATTCAAGAGGAAGCATTGTTTTTGTTTAGTATCCAATATTACCATCCATCCATGTGAACAAACACATATTTCTTTTCCCATAATATAAGGTATACTCATAACATGATAACAATCTTCAGACATGTTGTAAAAATTTTGACCAGCTATATCTTTTCCATGGCAAAAAACAAGCCATGGTTCTGGTTGAGGAGCTAACGGGTCTTGTGTTGACGCCATTGTTTGCTGAAGCATCAAATCATATAGAAAAACTAAGATTACAATTGGTAAATTATAGCTATGATTTTTGTCAAGAAAAAAGATAAAAATAGTCACTATCTGTGTTTTGATAGAAATTATAAGGTATTATCAATGCTAAAAAAAAATACTAATTCTTTAATTCTAATTAATGCTTTTGAAGAAACTAAACTTTGAACTAATTCAGATGTTGGATAGAAATAATCCAAGAACTCAAATCTTATAAAAAAAAATGCCGTACAGCAAACATAATTTATGAAAATTTTTAATAAGTGCTATCGTGTGTGTTGGGTGGAGATCTGTGTGAGTGTGAGAATGGGTACCTGTTTCGGACAAACTCCCAAAAGATCAGAGCGGGAAGGGAGAAAAGGAGGGTGACGATTTACGCAGCTTCCCCGCAGGCACAGAAAACCATTACTAAAACGCCCGTAACTGCTATCAATCTTTAACGACCTTTTCAAGGTATGGCTACCTCTCCTTAGTCGATCGTCACTGCCAAAGCCTTACAAAAGACACCGTCACCAACGTAATCAATCTCAAAACTTAAAGCGTGTATTCCGACGCCAAAGAAGACTCCGACACGTCCGGTGAGGAAACCCACATGCATTCCAACGCCGAATCCGCGAGTTCCCTCTCCTACCAAACCTCACTGATAGAGAAGAACAGGGTTAGCCTCAGAAGCTGCATTCATGAAGAAAAAGAAGAGTGAGTTAGCGAAGTGTATTCAAAGGGTTAGCTTCAGAAGCTGCGTTTGTGAAGAGAAAGGGTAGCAAGGGAACGAAGTGTATTCTGAATGAAACTGAAAGAGGACCACTGGGTTTATTTGGTGAGGAGTAAAACTGAAGATCTTCAGGGTCAGATATATAGATTGGAGTAGATATTTAATTAGGATTAGGAAAGAGAAGGTGTGAGAAGTTTGATCAGAAGATCATAGGAAAGAGATGGTGGGAAGTGTTTGATTAGGATTCTGTTTTTTAGTTTTATCTTATCTTAGGATTTAAAAATCAGGATCTTAAGGGAATCCAAATAGATGTTCGGATTCGAATAGATGAGTATAACTCAAAACGGGGCGGATCCCCGTTAGCTAAATAAATTCTATTTTTTTATTTTTTTATTCAGTTAATTGATTTTGATGAATTATCAATCACGTTTTGTAAAATATGTAAATCTACTAGAAATAAAACTCTAATGATTTTAAAGGTAAGTAAATCAATTAGAAATAGAATTCTAACCATTTTTAAAAAGAAAAACAATTAGTAATAAAATTCTAATAAAACTCATGATTTTTTAATTCAACAGAGCTTTATACATAGTTTTATCTCATTAAAAAAATAGAATATTTTGCAAGAGATGAAGTACCCTCTTCAATGTTTGAACAATTTTGGTTTTCTAATCTACTTATAAAAAAATATTTTATGAAATAGAGGCTCATTCTAGTCTCTATATTTTTGAAGCGTTCATATTATAGCTGCCATAAGCCTTCATATAGATCAAATCCCACAAACTCTGTTGAATTAAAATAACAAAATCTAAAGAAAAAAAAAAGAGTTGGACAGAGAGAAAAGGGAAAAAAATCTTCTTTTTTTTTTTTAATGAGATGAAGCTCTGTTGAATTAAAAAATCATGAGTTTTATTAGGGTGCGTTTGGTAACTCTTTAAAAGAACAATTCTTCTGTTTTGACAGAAGAGAAAAAGTGTTCAGAACACCTAAGAACAGCCAAAAACCGTTTTGTAAATCTGGTTTGTTCTTCCGTTCTCAAAAACGAACTAGATGAAAAGAACATCCTAGAACAAAAATTTCAAAACATGATATACCATGTTATTACGTTCTAGAACATATTTGAAAAGAACAAGACCCTAAGCCTGTTCGCGATAAAAGCCTCTGCCACGATAAAATGCCATATATTCTTCACAACTTGCTCTTCTTCTTCAGTCAGCGCAACTCTCTCTTCTGCAACTCTTGGTGTGAGAAAGGTACGTCTTCTCTCTCTCTCCACATTTTCTGCAAGAAGAAGTATGTCTTTCTCCTTCCCTCTCCCTCTCTCTCTCTCTCTCTCTCTCTCTCTCTCTCTCTCTCTTTCTCTCTCTTTTCTCTCAACGGATTCTATTATTGATGTATCCACAGATTTTGAGCTGCAACTCATGGTTTTTGCAATTTGTTGTTTAGGGTTTGCCTTAGGGCTCATCTTCCTGTTAGTTCGATCATCACTGCAATCGATTTGTTCCTCTATCATCCAAACTATTTTTTTTTTTTTTTTTGCTTAATGAAGATGGTTTTGCTTTGGTCATTCATAGCATTGAAAACATTGGATTGAATAAGTTATTTCTAGTGGCTTTCCTTCTGGTTTTGCTTTGCTCATTCATATCTGATTTTTTTTTTTAGCTCAACGAGATTGGTTTTGCATTGGCTATGATAGAGTGATGTTGGTTTGTGGCTAGGTGGATTCAAGGTTTTAGATTGAGAATGACTTTACATTCATAGTTCTCTCTCTCTCTCTCTCTCTCTCTCTCTCTCTCTCTCTCTCTCTCTCTCTCTCTCTCTCTCTCTCTCCCCCCCCCCCCCCCCCCCCCTCTCCCCCCCCCCCTCTCCCATGTTTTCATACTCTATTCTTTGTGTATCATAGAAACACTGTCTGATTCCCTTTTTTTTTTTTCTCGTAAACAATTTATCTGATCCCTAGATTGAAGTAAACTGTAAAAGGGCCCTTCTTCGACCTTCTTAGTTTCTCAAGACCATCATCTCTTTTGAAAGAATTTTTTCTATTCACTATATATATATATATATATATATATATATATATATATATATATATATATATATATATATATATATATATATATATATATTGGAAGAAAAAAAAATCCCTTGAGACTTGCATCCCATATAGGTATTATCCTTAGTTTACTAACCATTATGCTAGCAATGATAGGATTGAAATTATTTTCAAAATCCCCAAGTTACTTTTCTGGTCTGAAGTTAGGTTTGCAGCAAATTTAATGGAAAAAAAAGAGAGGCTAAATTTATAGAAGTTCAAGTCCAAAATTTGGTTTGATATTGCTAGCATCCTAGTTGTGGATTGATGGCTATCAATTTTCTCTCAATTCTGGTTTCTAAGCCATCACTGCAATTTTGGTTTTTATTCCGAGTTTCTGAACCTTACTCGACCCCATTTAGTTGAGATAAGGATGGGATGAGTTGAGTTGAGTTGTATTAAAGTTTTTGAACCTAATCCTTAGGCTACTAGAAATCCATCGCCAAAGGCCTTTGATTGGAATCACCACAATAGGGTCTGGACTGCGTCACCGCACTACCAAAATTCTGAATCACAATAGAATAGAAGGCTAAATGAGGTCAAAATATTTTCAGAGCATCATTTCTTATACATAGCATTGACGAAGTGGACTGAAAATTAACTCAAAACTTGGTGATGATGTCAAAATGTCCATCTAATTTGAAGTGATGAAAGTGGGAAAGCAATACTTGATTAGACAGCGAACATGAAGCCATGAACAGATTGGAACTAAACTAAAAGCAGAACTTCTAATAATATTTTATTATAAGCCTTATGCAGAGGAATTTTTGTTGTTTCTCAACATTATTTACTGAAACTTCCAACCATTAAAATTATAAAATCCCTAAAACTAAGAAAACTTCTAATATTTGAACTTCTTAACAGATAGCCTCCATAACAAGTTTCTTGGAAAAGTCACTACCACAGTTGCTTGAGCCCAAATTTGCTTCTGAAGCATCAATGGCACAACTCTCCTGCCCAACACAAGCCTTCTCAATTACTGACAAAGCATTGGATGCCTTACAAGTACCTTTCTTAAAAGCTCCACTAGTCCCTTGAACATCACCAAAGCTTGCAAACCGGATCTCAGAGATGGTTCAATTACCTTGGCATGACAGCTTCAATGTCCTCCCTTCAACAACATTTCCCCAAGCTGACCCAACAGTGATGGTTTGGAAATTTACCAGTGAAGGGTTCCCTCCCATCTCCTCAAACAAGACTAATGTGTTATTCTTATCATTTAGGAAGGAACGAAGCACATGGTAATACCTTTGAGAAGGTAGCCCACAATTTGTCAAACACTTATTGTTATTATATGGTCCTCTGTAGTCACATGTAGAGTTAATGCTGCAGCCATCTTCATCAGCAAGGAAGCTTGGCCAGTATCTACCAATGCTCTGACCATTCACATAAGCATGCACCTTACCCAATCCTTGTAAGTCCTTAACAACTGGTTCTAGTCCTAATGGAGCCTTGAAGCTAGACTGAAAATACCCATATGAGAAAAAGTATCAGACATGAAAACAAATAGTTTGAAAGATGATAGCAAATAGAAAACAATGAGGGTTATTTACAACCTTGTACCAAGTAAACATCATGTTGATGGGACTCTCATGTTAGATTTATGTGGGCTTAATTAATTACCTAAAGTAGTTAATTCAATGGGAGTCTGATTGACACGATATAACCGGTTTGGTTTGATTTGTCACATGGTATGAGATAGGTTTGGTAACCCTAATTCTATTGTGGGAAGGGTTTTAGGGTTACATCTGTATTCTGTAAATACATGGTTAGAGTCTCCACAGCCACAGTTAATCAGTTCTCTGCACCCATTAGCAAGAGACGTCAGGATATCCTCTGGAGGATGTGGAAGACTGTAACCGAGGGATTTCGATCAAAGCTTGGAGCGTCATGAAGTATATGGGAAATTAATTTCTTCACAGACAGGTATGTCTTTATGTTCATTGTTTATGGCTTCTCTATTGTGTTCTAGGGAAACTGTATGAGATTGGAATGAGTTTCATTGAAACCCTAAACTCATAATATTCTAACAGTTGGTATCAGAGCCGACCATACAGACCTAGAATCAATTGAGATTGATTATAAAGACTGATAATGAATGGTCAAATTAAAAGAGAAATTTTTCTCAAGTTTTAGATCGAATTTCGATCAGATCTGTCGAAGTTTTCCACAGACAAACCCTCGCACCCATTCCTAGCACACGCCACGTAAGATACTGAGCCCAAGCTCTTTGTCACTACCACCAACCCATCGGGGGAAGATAGGCAGCGACGACAAAGCACCCCCAACATTTCTCTGACAATGAAAGACAGAAGATGTCTGGCTTAGATATGCTCAGTCTACTAGTCTCCCCAGCCCAACATGTCTGAGTCAACTGTTCTGTCAATTATCCTATCAAAACACAAGACAAGGCATCACCCGTGCCCAGTTTATCACCCAATGCCTCTGTGACAAACAACAACTCCACCGTCTTGATTCCAATTCTCTAGGCCTCCTCACCAAAACCGGTTATACCTTGTATGCCACCTCCATCATCAAGTCCATGCTTCGTTCTGGTTAACTTCCCCATGTCAAGGCATCGAGCACTGTTGTCAAATGCCTTGCTAACTCTGGTGATGATGGACCTACTGAGGCCCTACAACTGTTCAATTCCATAACCGAGGGAGTTCGTCACTACTTTCCTTGAAATTGTTAAAATAAAAAAAATACTAAAAAGAAAATATAAAAATGAAAGTGAATAGTATTAAGGGTAAAAAAAATCTTTTTAATTATTTTGTGAGTTTAAATAATGTTTGGATGTCCTCGGGAGGTGTTAAGGATATTATCACAAACAAAAGCGAATGGATAAGATTAAAACATACTACAAAGAATGTAACAGATATTTTTCAAAAAACAATGCAAAGACATATGAGCCCATCAAGGTATTTGGTTGTTGTTGTAATACATCAATGTACAGTTTTGAATTCTTGAAAGAGCAACTTTCTTGGGGAATGACCCCTCCCATCATTTATTTTATTGAAGAAAGGTTTTGCATTCTTTCTCTCTCCTCTTCTGCCCAGTTGATGAATCCACCATGCTCCTTTGATTGGTGAACACACGGGCATTGAAAGAACCCTTGCCCTCCCTTAAATGAGAATCTTTTTTGTTTTCTTATGCAACTATATATTAAAGGTGGGTCAGAAAATCAGAATGCAAGAGTATGGCCATAGAGAGAGAGAGAGAGCGGCCGGGGGGGGGGTAAGCTTGGCCCTGTTAAGCCTCAGGGCTGAGATACCTTGGCAGTGAGTGCGGGTCAGGACTGGAATTTTTGGCCCAGAGTGTGGGCTGGAAAAGGCCAGAGTTGAGGCCTTAGACTGAGCTTGGACCTTTCTTCTCCTGTTCCTTCTTCTTTCTTCTTTCTTCTTCTTCCTCTCCTGGACCAGACCCAGGCCCTGCATCTCCCTTCACCTCCCCATGGTCAAGATCAATTAGGGTCCACCAGCCCGGCCCTAACCGTGGGTTAGGGTTGCATTCCAGGCCAGGCCTAGGCCTTGCTAAAGGGGACTCAGGGTTGGGCTGGGGTTTTAAAAAGCTCGGCCCAGCCCGAGCCTGTTGCATCCTTATAAGAGAGAGAGAGAGAGAGAGGGATTTGGGTAAGGCCCACTCTATTGTATTTATATTCCGGCCCAGAATACATTATGCTTAATTGTAGTTCATGCCGTCAATTTGCTTGGAGGTTTACTCCAAACAGCTCTAGAAGGAGGAAGGATCTCCGGAAGATGGAAGATCTTCACAAGAGGATTAAGCTAGACTGAGTGCCCCCTAGGGAAAATGCTTCATTATGCAGGCTTTTGTCTGCTTAAAGCAGAATGATGCGAAAAATAATGTTAAAATTTTAAGAAGTATGGGCTTAAATTTCAAATACATGAGGCCCATTACAAATTTAACAAATGCTACGCCAAGCTTAAGAACGCAAGTGGGCAGTCTGGGTTCCGCTTCACAGAGCCCAGGCCCAGTACAATATGTGAAATCCCCAACCCAAAGCCGACACAGTCAGACCTTAGGTTAGCATAAGGGTGTCGATTGGTTCGGTTTGGGTTTATCAGTCCAATTTCAGATCATTTTAAAATGTAATGAACATAAGTCAAAACTGAATCGAATATTAATCAGTTTTAATTTTCCAAACCAAAACCGGTTAATAATCGGTTTGGATTTTTCGGTTCCTAATTGGTTTCCCCTCCAAAGTCTTTTTCTGATGGTGTTGCATAAAAGCACAATATTCCAGCCACCCACACACAAAGAGGATTCAATGTAGAAAAACTGCAAAATTTGTCGAAAGAGTGTGGAAGTGTATTGAAAGAGTGTGGAAGTGTATTAAGTTTGACGACAATGAGAGATGAAAAAGAGAGAATACTGAATAAGAGATATTACAATATTCAATCGATGATTGTTAGACTTTAAAACCAAAGTCGAATCGATTACCTACAATTCGATTCGGTTTGGTTTTTAACCATCATTTTCGTTTTATTTCATTGGTTCTCGTTCAGAATTGACATCCTTAGACTCACATGCAAGATCTAGCCCAACACAGTTAGGTTCAGTTCAGTCCAAGTTTAAGGTATTTGGGTCGGGGTAGGCAGGTTCAAAACAAAAACAAAAAATTTCACCTACCACCTGTTACGATTGGAAATCGTCCGCCGGTCTGCAATCCGAGCAACCTGCAATCACAGAAGTTAAACAAGGGAGTTGGGCGACTAAACCCCGGGTACACTCCGATGCCTAAGTCAGATTCCCAATGTAAACAGTCAAGAGATAGTAGGAAGCTATCATCAATTTAGAGAAAGAGGAGGATGATGAGAGAGTTTGAGCGTATGAGAGAATTGAAGGTGAATAGTGAGATTGTGAGCCATTTTTTTACCTTGAGAGATCGTCCTTTACTTATAGAGATTGGGAAAAAACATGAAAGTACCAGGACTCAGGGAAGTAGAACGCCAATAGGACTGCCAGGTGTTGCTCTGAGGGACGTCCAGGTCATAGACTCCGAGTAGGAATGGGGGACTGTAGCCAAGGAAGCCAAGTCAATCAACATTAAGAGTGACACATGTCACCACACGGGTAGCCGTATAACCGGGATGATCGGCAGTGTATCGTACTAGGAGAAGGACTCCTTTAACGTAACCTAGTCACTTTAGGACTCTGACCTCCGACCAAGAATAGTAACCGAATAGGTTTATACCTCTGACCAGTGTCGTGTCCTAACAGAACTGTAAGTCCGAGCGGGGTAAGTTGAGCTCCAATCGATCATAGATGGTCGGCTTCGAGGATATTGATTGCCACGTGTATGGTTTTATTTGGATGATATTTTTCCCCTATAACACCACCTAAAAAGTATTTGAAACATCACTTACCACCTAAGGGTGTCAAAAATGGGCCCGACCCGGTAGCACGGACCGAGCCAGCCCGAAATAATCCGAACCCAGCCCGGACCGAACCTTAATGGACAGGTTTCGGTCTCGGCTTGTAAAGTCCGACATCGTTTCAGCCCAGACCGAAACCAGACCGGACCGGCCCGTTAAGAAGCCCGAACTAGCCCGAACACCGGTAAGGTTCATCCGGGCCCAATTTCTTAATTTTTATGGTTTTAAATTTTGATGATTATATTACACTGTTATAGTTCACTTCTTGATCCGAAAGATTATATGAAAAAAGTATGTTAATTGTTACAATTTATTGAATTACATACATATAGAAGGAATGATGCTAATTTTATAGATATAAATAATAAAATAGGCAATATATCTTACATATAAAATTGGTCCGATAAGCTTGATAAGCCCGGTCCGGACCGAATCAGCCCGAAATCACCTCAATAAGCTCAACCCGATAACAAACCGACACCGGACCAGCCCGTTAGTTATTGTGTCCAGCGCAGCCCAACCCAGCCCGAACTCTTAATGGACATGTTTTGGGCTGGGCTTATAAAACCTGACACCGATTCAGCCCGGACCGAAACCGGACCGGACCGGCCCGTTGACACCCTTATTACCACCCCTAGTTTCTAACATCATCAATTACCAACCAAATTTTTACACCATTAATTAAAGAGACCCACTCAGATAAGTGAGTCCATTAGATATTTATATCCTTCTTATTTTAAATTGAAAATTTTTAAAATTACTAATTTGAACTTCTTTCTCTACTAAAAAAAAAACTAAAAAGAAATCTCAAATCCCAAATCCTCGTGTGCTTAAGGGTGTCAAATATGGGTCCGGCCCGATAGCATGGACTGAGCCAGCCCGATATAACCCGAACCCAGCCCGGACCGAACCTTAATGGACAGGTTTCTGTCTCGACTTGTAAAACTCGACACCATTTTAGCCCAAATTGAAACCAGACTGGATCAGCCCGTTAAGAAGCCCAAACTAGCCCGAACCAATAATACCTAACCCGAACACTGGTAAGGTCCATCAGGGCCCAGTTTTTTAATTTTAATAGTTTTAAATTTTGATGGATTATATTACACTGTTATAGTTCACTTCTTGATCCGAAAGATTATATGAATCTATAGTTGAAAAGAGTATATTAATTGTTATAATTTACTGAATTCCATGCATATAGAAGGAATGACGCTAATTTTATAGATAGAAATAATAAAATAGGTTATATATCTTACATATAAAATAGGCCCGAAAAGCTTGATAAGCCCGGTCCGGACCGAACCAGTTCAAAATCACCTCAATAAGGCCAGCCCGATAACAAACCAACACCGGACCAGCCCGATAGTTATTGTGTCCAGTGCAGCCCAATCCATCCCGAACTCTTAATGGACATGTTTTGGGCTGGGCTTATAAAACCCGACATCGATTCAGCTCGGATCGAAACCAGTCCGGACCGGCCCGTTGACACCCTTATGTATGCCCCTTCCCCTTCCCCTTCCCCTGATCTCTCTTCTCCTTCCCCTTCCCCACTGAACCAAGCACCCCTGAAGCCCAGATCATCGAAGCAAACTTCGACCCTTGTCCCCTTCTTGAAATCTCTTGAAGAAATAAACCAAAACCAAGAAAATAAAAATCGATTGTGCAGTGGTCAGATTACGAAATCTAGGGTAAACTTTTCCATTTTTATCAAATCTAGTACTGAGTTAGGGTTTTTGCTTTTTTTATAATCTAATTCATCCCTTTGCAGGTTCATAGGATCAATCATATTCTGATTAGCTTTAGATAAAATCTTTTATTAAGTTCAGTTCATGCTATATGACTTTGGTATCTAAAAGAGTTGGGTTCAAGAAATCTTAGTAGCAGAAAAACATCAATTTGCAAGAAAATAACGAAAAAGGAAAAGGAAAATTTTGGGGGTCTGAAAAAATAAAATTTTCCCCCTTTTCTCTTTCCATGATCGAAACGAGAAAGGGATTGAAGGGAGGAAGACGAAAATGGTGTGTATTTGATTGGATTCTGGCTCAAGACAAAGTTCTTACAATTTCATTAAGAACCGCAAGACATTGAAGGGAGGAAGACAAAGATTTGTCCATTATTTAAGAACTTTTGCTATGTCGGCAACATTAGAGTTTTACGAAATGCTTTGGGAATGCGATTAGAGATAAAGGTCCCAGGAACGAAACCAAAGCTCTTAATATGGGCATGGACCTGTTTACCCTATTTTACTGCTCGCTGATGGCAGCTGAGATGAAGGAGGGCAGAGTAAATTGCAGCAGATGGGTAGGTTTCAGAGCGAGGTCTAGGACTTCAATAGCTTCCTTCAGTCGTTTCTGTTGGCAAAGAAGGATTATGGCATCTTTGAATTTATTCTCTATGCATAGACGGCTTACGAGGCTATCTTTGTCATCTGGTCTCAACGGAGGTTTCTCAAAGACAGGTTTCTTCAAATGAGAGGTTTATCTCGTTTGCAGGGGCAGTCGGTGACAGGTCCAATTTGTTCACCGATTGGTTTTGGTGCTTCGTGGCCTGGTGCTGGCAATAGGTTTTGAAGGACGGCAACTTTTTGAGCTGGTATCAATCCTAGAAGCAAGATCCTAGAGAGTTCTACTCAGTCGGGCTCCCTGGTGAAGTCGTCGGTTCAATTAGGGATGGTGATTGATGTTGGATGTAGTTTGGGGGATTGAGATCGTCTCTATTCCATCCAGTTCGTCCAGTCATGAACTGACGAACTGGATTCAAAGGACACGCATACCAATACATGGGGGCGTGTCCTTGGAATCCAGTCCATCCATCCACGACTGGATAACTGGATGGATTAGAGACGATCTTTTTCCGTAGTTTGGGTTCAGGTAAGCCTGACCCACAGGGGTCTTTGGATGCAGGATTTCATGATGTTGGCTCTCCATCTGGTCCTGGTGTTCGTTCTCAGTTGCACTCAGTGAGGGTGCGACCTGATGTTTCTCAAAAACAGGTTTCTTCAAATGAGAACTTGTCAAAGAAGAAAAGGACCAGTTCTGGGTTCGAGTGTTTAAAGGAGAACAAACGGATTTCAGAAAATTGGAAGAAAAACAAGAAGCTAGGTTATCCCTTAAAGAGAGGATTTTAATCAAAAAAAGATTTTTCGGGAAAGAAGAGAAGATCGGAGCATCGATTTGAGAGATGAGTGTAAGGGTAAAATGGTCTTTCACCCTTAGAATAAGGGCAGTATTGTTCATGAAAATTTCAATTTGAACTGACATCGTTATCTAATGAACTCACTTATCGGTTTGGGTCTCTTTGATTAACGGTGTAATAATATTGGGTGGTAATTGATGATGTCAAAAACCTATAGGTGTAGATGATGTTTCAAATACTTTTTGGGTGGTAAGTGAAATTTTTACAAATAAAAATAAAATGACTTCATTTTAGCAAATTATATTATTATGGTCACAATGGTATGTTATTTTTCCAAACGTAACAAAGCTTTTATTCCGCCACCAGATGATGTGTTTATTCTGACCATTAATAGAAAGAATATGGGCATGTTCTAGATTAGTCATGTGTCAAACATGATTTAACAAGATGAAACTTGAAATAAACCACTTGAGTTTGTATGGTTTGATGGAAAGACCATTAGTTTCGGATTCAACCTCCATCCACTTAAAAATTAATTCAGGAATAAGCAAGAAGTAACAAGTGGGTAGGGAATCATTCTCCAAAAAGACTTTCTTCGAGCTGCCGTAGGCAAAATACACTGAGAATTGAGAAACTGTGAAAGATATGGAAAATAAAGGCAATTCATTTTGACTATGTTTGGATGTCGGAGAAAAAATTGGAAAAAAATTGAAATTGAGGGGTTTGTTTTCTTGGGAATGATAGTGGAAAAGTTGACAGATAAATCAACTTTATTGTCACTTTACATAATCGTACATGAAATTGTCACCTCACAATTTCTCGTTCAATTCTTTCGAGGTCACTGGATCTTTTTCCTTGTTAAAGAATCTTCTCCCTTCTTCCATTCTGTTTTGAAGAATAACTAAGACCAATTCATACATTTTCATGTTCCAATTGAATACTTTCCATTTTTTATTATTCTCAAAAAGAAGATTATTCTTTGATAAAATTTCACGAACCTCCCCAGATTTATCTCATTTTTTTTATATACCAAATATATAAAGATTTAATGACGATCTTATAACCTTTGACTAACTAATATTGCACAACATCATTTTGCTATATCAAGTCATATGTATAGTGTTGGCCCTCATATTGTAATTGTTGGTAAATTGACAAGTTTGATGAGAGATAGTGTCTGTGGGCCCCACATACCAGCTGACAGTGATACAGGCGATGTGACAGTGTTACAGATGATGTGACAGTGTTACAGATGATGTGACAGTGTTTATCACAGTGTTGGACACCTTCTGAAGCATAAAGAATGGAGGGAATTGTGTTAACAAGGTGTGGGCGGGACCCACTGGTCGCCAGGTTGGCCGAGGACCAACCGCGACATCACATAGCCGAGGCTAGCCATGGCTTGGCATGCCACAGCTGCATGCTAGGCAGCAGCCATGGCATGCCCAGCAGCAGGCCCGCAAGGCAGCAAGGCCCGCAGGCCCGCTGCCGGATGGCTATGCCCTCCCCTCTGACGCGCGCTCTATTTGTTTGTGAAAAGTTCTTGAGAGAGAAAGCTTCTCTTGTTAGAGAGAAGCACCTCTGGGGAACATATTGGTTCTACAGGGTTTTTCTTAACAAAAATCAGTTACAGAGGCCATTAGAAATGAATCCAGGGGTATTTTGGGTAGTTTGTAAAAGCAAAAATCTCGTATCAACGGCCAAGATGAAGCCACGTCCTTCAGAGTCTAATCTCATGGTCAAGAAAAATGCGGGCTAACATGTTACTCAGGCGGCGGTATTTGATGCTCCCGCAAAGAAGCCCATTGGCTGGGCGCAGTTTAATAGTGTATGCCGCGGTTTATGGAGTGGTGCCTTGATTCGGTGTTGCGCGTATACATTGAAGCAGTGCAACGGATCTAGATCCGAAGGCCATCATTATGTCCGAGAGTCGATGGCGTGATTAAGCTGATCCGTCGGTCAAAATCTCATCCCGCCATTTGAAGTGTATCCTACGGTCAGTGTCGAAGATCCCTCTTCAGCCAACCACAACTCGACACCGCGCCTGCCATGTCAGCGGCGGCACGGCTTCGGTGCTTCGCGGCTACATCAACTAATGCGCATAGATTCCATTTGAAATAATCCTATTGGCCGAACTTGTTTGTGTCATAACTTGACCATCCAGTGGCCAAATCCGACGATCCAAATTGCTCCAAGCTAGGTTTTGGATTTCCTATCTATTGAGAATGCCTGGGAGGTTGGTGGCCGCGTGAAACAGATCTGAAAAGGAGTTTTTGAGAAGAAAAGTGATATACTTCATATTTTTTATTTGTTCTGACTTTGGGAATTGAAAATAATCACTCATCATCTCTATTCGTGCCCATGTTGGTACACTGCTGTGATTTTTGAAGGATGGTGGAGCTTCTTTGCATATGACAAGTGATTGGTTGATTATCAGAAGGAGAGGTGATGTATGAGCAAGAAGTTATTTGAAGGGATCAGTTTTTCCAATATTAATGGCTGTGAGAGGTTCTATTGAAATTGCGGAAACATTGCATATGTCTTCAGATGTCAGAAAATATCAGTTGTGAGATTTTCTCAACTCCCTCATTATTTATTGAATCAATGCCTTGTATGCTAGAGTAGGTTGAGAATATTGAATGCCTACTTTGTATGGGAGCTTACTATATGCTAGCTTAGGCAAAAAGAATATTGAATGCCTTGTTAGTTTGGGATTTAATTATAGGACATCACTATAAGCCCCAAAATTTATCTTTTTGATTTGTGTTCAGTGGGTGCTGGGCACTGGCTAGAATAGCCTGAACATTGGCAGTGTCTGCACTCTTAGTTCTATGCTGAGAAAACATAGGGTGAGTATCCTTGTCCTGTAAAGGGCTAAAAGTTTAGTATTGAGTAAATACAGAGCCCATTGGGTATTACGTGGATTAGCCATCACACACTGTGGTGGTGAACCACGTAACCCTTCTGTGTTGTGGAATGCTTTGATTCTATATGTTGTGAAGTGCGTTGAATGAATTGCAGGATGGGTGTGCAAATCCGGTAGACCTGGCCACTGAGTGGTAGCGATGTAGATTTGCATACGGTTGTGTGTATGACAGTCTATTTCATAAACAACACTGGGCAGCAAAGAAATATCAGGGAAAAGTTTTCACACTGATTCACCCCCCCCCTTCTCAGTGTCATTCAAGGTCCATCATATAGGATCAACTGGAGGATTGGTCATGGTCGAAAAGGTATTTTAGAGGCTCAAAAAGATATATTTACATGCCAAGGTCATAAAACCCTTATCAGATCCCATCAACATCATGGCATGCTCAATTATCTCTTAACTTATCTATGTTTCTATAAGCTCTGAACCCATTACCATTAAGGAACCAAAATTGAAGCATCATGTTATTAAATAAGACCGGATCTTAATTTTAAGATCATTTATAAATTGGACATCTCTATGTTTGGCTTCAGTGGAACTGAAATCATCCTGATTTACTCTGAGCCGTCCAGTTTAACACCTTTAACAAAAAAAAAAAAAATCACATTTCGAAATCCTTATTGGATAAACTTGGGAGTTCAAAAAGTCTCGCAAGCTTTTTGCGTTTAAATATTTTAATATTTTTGGATCTACATTTTATTAATTTGAGAATCTCGTAATTGGCTTTCGGAAACAAAAGCCACAAAAGAAGCTCTCTCAACTTTATAAAAAATGTCTTACAAAATTATATAAAAAAATGCCCACGAGGCAACGAGGTTGCCCTACGTCCATAAACAATCCAGCTCAATAAAACAAACATATTTTTAAAACAATTACTTTGATAGCAGTGAATTTTTTTTTTCATATGATTCAATTTTTCAATATCGCAGATGGTGAAGAGTAATATTTTCACCCTAAACTTTAGAGTTATTAGATTAGAGTTCTGAAATAGTTGGCCGTATTATCGAAATTTATGATATAGAAGGCAAGTCACTTATTATCAAGGTTCTAAAACTAGGTATCAGACACAACGCTTAGGGTCTGGAAACAATGGGCGGTATTATCAGAATTCATCAAACAAAAGGCAGGTCACTTATGATATAAAGTTTCTAAAACTAGGAATCCGACATGGAATTGGCAATGTCTAAAACCAAATCGATCCAATGGAAAACTGAAATATGACCAATACGCATTAAAATAGAATAAGGGCAGTATTGTTCATGAAAATTTCGATTTGAACTGACATCGTTATTTAATGAACTCACTTAACGGGGTGGGTCTCTTTGATTAATGGTGTAAAAATATTAGGTGGCAATTGATGATGTCAGAAACCTGTAAGTGTAGATAATGTTTCAAATACTTTTTGGGTGGTAAGTGAAATTTTTTCAAATAAAAATAAAATGACTTCATTTTAGCAAATTATATTATTATTGTCACGATAGTATGTTATTTTTCCAAACGTAACAAAGCTTTTATTCCGCCACCAGATGATGTGTTTATTCTAACCATTGATAGAAAGAATATGGGCATGTTCTAGATTAGCCATGTGTCAAACATGATTTAACAAGATGAAGCTTGAAATAAACCACTCGAGTTTGTATGGTTTGATGGAAAGACCATTAGTTTCGAGTTCAACCTCCATCCACTTAAAAATTAATTCAGGAGTAAGCAAGAAGTAACAAGTGGGTAGGGAATTATTCTCCAAAAGGACTTTCTTCGAGCTGCCGTAGGAAAAATACACTGTGAGAATCAAGGAACTGTGGAAAATATGGAAAATATAGGCAATTCATTTGGGCTATGTTTGGATGTCGGAGAAAAATTGAAAAAAAAATTGAAATTGAGGGATTTGGTTTCTTGGGAATGATAGTGGAAAAGTTGACAGATAAATCATCTTTATTGTCACTTTTCATAATCATACATGAAATTGTCACCGATTATGAATAGAAATAGCCAGATCCAAGACCGATATGAATCAGCCAATTATTTTCACAATCCATCTGGATGATTGAGATGCATGCCATCCTTTTTAGTGCCTTTTTAGCCCTCACCAATAAACTTAACAGTAATTTTCTTTTCTTTTTTTATAGGTAGAGTCCGAAGGAGAGTTGAACTCATGATTTCTTCATTTGGGGTGGAACTTAATATGTATTGATATAGCTAAATTGATGAATTTACTTGAATGGGATGCTTAAGACTACCTTATGGGTTTCTTTAAATCAAAAGCACAAAAAGAGCTAAGTTGGTTACTTACGGTGTAAATTTTTATATCTAACATTTTGTATGTAAAAAAAATTTCTATGGTTTATTTCCAAAAGATAATATAATGATTTTTACAAGGGATGGAAAAGGAACTTTGTTTTTCATTTACCTATAGGAAACAAATTTTTGAAAAATTTTTTCATATAAAATATTACACGTAAAATTTTAAATTTTACATCGAAACAAATGGAGCATTTGGAACAAACCTTTACAAATCACCATAATTGTATAATATATGGTTTCCCTAGGAAATTAATTAGGAGACATAAATCAATGGTTGAGAAAGGGTAATTTAGAGATTTTATAATTTAACCTTCTTTTTTTTTTCTTGGGTTGAGATCTACGTGTAAAAGAAACACTAGAACCTGGAAAGAAGATAATCGGATAGATAACCTAGGAAGAAGATAATTGGAGTTTGGATCACTTGCATGTACATGTACTTTCCATGGGATTCCATTATCGTCGATGTGGTGTGGGATCCACATCTACAATGTGAGACCACTAAATATTCACGGTGATAGAATCCCATAGAAAATACAAGTACATGCAGTGAACTATTCTCAGATAATGGATAAGGAAACAATGAAGATCAAGCTTGAGAGCATATGAAATTGAAAGGGAGGGGCCGCTACTTAGGGGGGGGGGGGGGGATAAAGTGTATCCATATTATGTTGGCCATGTATTGTCATTGTTGGTAACTTGATGGAGGTGGAAGCATAATTGAGCTTACAGCTAGAGAAATGAGGAGAGAGGGTGTCAGTGTAGGAGAGAGAGTGTTTGTACAAGTGGCAGTGATGAAGAAGCCTTAGGCATGTTCCACAATGTTCTACAAAATGGGTCTCAATATAAAGAAGAGAGAGAATGGTGATAGAAAGTGAAGAGATGAATTAGAGAGAGTGTGTGGGTCCTACAGACTGCATAGCAATCATAGTTGATGTGTATGTGTTCAATAGTTTCATAGAGTGATTGAGAAAATAGAGAGAGAATGTGGGTCCCACTATGGGTTCCATTGATGGTGTGGCAAGAGGAGAGAGTGTGTGGATCCTACAGTGGGCCCCACTGATGATGTGGCAATCATAGCTAATGTGGCAGGAGAGCAGAAGAACAAGAAACTGAAGAGAGGAGAAAGAAAGAAGAAAAGAGACTAAAGAGAAAGAATGTAGAGAGAGAAAGAGGAGAGAGAGATTGTGGGTGGGACCCACTGATGAGGTGGCATGCCACATGGCAGCTAGGCCACATGGCACCTGGACACAGCAGCAGCCAGGCTGCCACAAGGACCAAGCCATGCCACACCCCAAGCAGGTGTATAGGCATGCCATGGGCAGCCACAGCAAGCTACAGGCCAACCACATGCGCACCCCTCAATCAGAGCCGCACAGCAGCCAAGGCCCGCAAGCAGCAAGGCCCGCAAGCCTTAGTCGCGCAGATGACCAAGCCCACCACCTGTTCGATGAAATGCAGGGGGAGAGAAAACCTTACTGGAATTCTCCCCCTGAATATCAAAGTTGTGTTTTTAATAAACGGTTAGAGAGGGTATTTCATAAGTTGTGGGGGGGGGGCATTTTGGGAAAATTAGAAAGCTAGATAAGCCAAATCAATGGCTTGAACTAAGTTTCATCACAGAGATTCTGATCGGAGGGCCATAAAAATGGAGGGTTATGGTGTGGTGCGGCGGTAGCGTCAAGATTCTCCCGCCTGAAACGCTATTGAGTGGAAGCATCATATTATTATGGATCTCACCGCATGCTATTAGAGCTAATTATTTGGCGTGGCGAGCATGCAATGTAACCGCGCTCCAGATTCTGATCTAAGGGACATCATCAACAACGATCGCCACCTGATGGGATTACCCGATCCAACGACTAGAAATCATTCCCGCCACTTTTCAGAGAGTTAATAGATTAGATTGAAGATGCTCTGAGCAGCGAATCAGAACTCGACAACGAGTTCTGACCGGTCAGCATTGGCATCACTATGGTGTGGAACGGTCCACCCAAATGCTTTGGGAAGATCCAGGTCGTATGGTTAAAGTTTGATATGATCGATCACGGCGTCTTTTACCAAATCCAACGGTCGAAACTCAAGCCTGCCACTTCTAATTGATCCAGCGGCCATTATTAGAGATTTTGTGCTCCGCAAATCGAAACTTGACAATGCAGCGGCGGCTCGGCTTCCATGCTTCGCGGGTACACCATATGCGATCAAAGATTCTATTTTAAATATTTTTACTGGCTGAACTTGTTTTGATTATAACTTGATCTTCTTAAGTCCAAATCCAACGGTTCAACTTGCATTCTCTTTGTTTTTGAATGCTCTACACTAAGAGCATGATTTGGGGACGATGAACTGAGTGGAGGCTCGGGTCATTGGTGAAAAACCTCTATTGGAAGGTTTTGGTGAGTTTTAATGCATTGAATATCTACACCAACCTTAAAGGAGGTCATTGAGAGTCTATTGCAAGCTTGAAAATGATTGTAAGCCATTAATGGAGGTAATGAGAGCTTGCAAAAGAAGCTTCTCTTGTTTTGACTGAAATACCAAGCTAGGGTTTCGGTTTGATTTTGTATGGAAGATTATTTCCTCTCATTTACATGATGTAGGTTGTGTGAGATGCCATTGCGTCTATTGAAGACCTTAAAGAATGGTTGGCCATTAATGCTGATTGTGATGGCTTGGGAAAGCTTCAGAGGAGGTAAATGAAGGGTTCTATTGTGTATTTACTGCATTGAATAAAAGAGGGAAGTGAAATGAAAAGGGAAGCTAGGGATTGCTGTTGAAATCATTCGTTGAAGATTTTGAAGAGTTGTTGGTTATTAAAGAGAGCTGTAGAAACTTTGTAAGCTTCAATGGAGACCGGGTGAGCTTGTGTGTATGGAAGAGGATTCTGGTGAGCCTTGTGGAGCTCCAGAGACATCTTTGAATTTTCGGAAGCGATGGTTGTAAGCATATCTATGCCTTGTATATTTACTTGCTTCCATCTATATATATGCTAGTGTAGGTGATTATGTTGAATATCTGACTAGTAGAGAAAAATTGTAAGACAACTATAAGCCTGTAAACTGATACTGTTTGCTTCCTGTGGGTGCGGGTTAAGCGTAGTGTGTGCAGCGAGTGCTGAGCACTGGTACTTCGGTACTTGAATTTTAGGCACATTTGTGCCCTCCTGGTTTTATGCTGGGTAAACTAGGTGTATGTACTCTCTACTGTATATACAACTAAAAATAGAGTATTGAGTATATACGGACCCCATTGGGCATTACTCCGTGGACTAGCCATCACATACTGTGGTGGTGAACCACGTATATCTTGTGTTATGGACTGTGCATATTTTGTATCTTGTGAAGTGTGTGGAATGACTTGTAGGATGGATATGCACAACATGGTAGACCTGACCACTCTGTGGTACCGAGGTGGTTGTGCATACGACTGTGTGTGTGTGGTAGTGCTACAGTAATTGTGTGGGTGTGATCAATGATTGAAGTATGAGCTCAAGGCAGCATTTGTTTTCAAAGGATCATCGAGAACAATTTTTGAAGACACTAATTCACCCCCCCTCTCAATGTCAACATGTGATCAACATATTATCCAGTCTATCGTCCACGACATTCTCAACATCCTTTCAAAGATTCTTCTCCCAAATGTACGGTTCATGGCTACGAAAAATAAGAAAAAGGATTTGTCCTATTGGCAATTCTCTCAATCCGGCAAAAGTTTGAAGTCCAAACCTATGTACACGGTTACTTCCCGCCTATCCGTCTACTGTCTACTGTCTACACGCTCACGGCTCAAACCAGAGCAAGTTTAACCATGTTTTCAAAACACTGAATTGGATTTGTTCAATCATCCGATTTGAATCGGATTGGTCAAGCCCAATTCCGTTACTCAGAATCATATGGGTGGAATGGATTGATTGGGATAAAGCCGACTCAAACTCCAATGTCCAAACACTCATGCGACCTTCGGTACCTGGATTTGGGATTGCATACGTGAGTATTGGTATCCGCCGAAGTGATCAATACCAATACAATCTTTGATACCTTAATTTTTTTTATACTTTTTAATTTAGAATTGGTCACATGTCAGTGTCGTTGGTTCCATATCAATCCAATACTGTTCACGTTTCAGTTTTCAAGGTAATTGATACCCTTTTGATACAGTGAACTAAAACCATGCCTAAATGTGCAAGTTTTACCCTGACGACCCGAACCCACCCAGGCCCACCCTGAACCCTGGCAGGGTCGAACCTGGTCCAAACTCTGACAGGGTTGGGTTAAGGTTTAATTATATATGAACCCTGGCAGGGTTGGGCTGGGTTAGGGTTGAACCCAGCTCAACCCGACCCTATATATATATATATATATATATATATATATATATATATATATATATATATATATATATATATATATATATATATATATATATATATATATATATATATATATATATATATATATATATATATATATATATATATATATATATATATATATATATATATATATATATATATATATATATATATATATATATATATATATATATATATATATATATTGAATTTTCATTTTTATATATATAAGAAAATTTATATTTATAAAAGAAAATCATATACGGATCATGAGTTCATGACCATCATTTTTTTTCCCATTTATCAGATCTTTATGTTAAACATTTAAACTTGTTATGATTTGTATTTGTTCCTTGTTAAACACTTAAACTGATTTGGTTTGTATTTGTTATCTTCTTAAAAGAATATCATAGGTTACTTGTATTTGTCATATGTTTTAAGTTGTAATTGTTATTTGATAATTTGTTGTATGTTTAGGGTCAATCAGGGTCAATATCATGGTCAATCTAACCCTGAATCATGGTTAATCAGGGTTGACCTAGCCCAACCCGGCCTTGTTAGGGTCAATCAGGGCAGGTTAGGGTTAGGCCCAACCCTGTCAGGGTTGGGCTGGATTAGGGTTAAGCTTCAATAGTCAGGGTTGGGGTTATGGTTTTGAAAAACCCGGCCCTGTTGCAGCGCTACCAACTTGATATATATATATATATATATGATTTAGGGGGGAGGGGGGGAACAATCGAATTTAGTGCTGCCATGGTTATCTGAGAGAGAACGGGGATGGATTTAGAAATACCTTGCGATGCTGGTCATAATATCAACTGTTTATGACCCTTAGTTTTTGGGTGATCAGTTTAAACAAATTAACTTCTAGACATGGCGATTTGATTTGAAAATTGTTAGTTGGGGACAACCAGAATTCAGTATAGTAGGAATGTTGTAGATTTCATATGGTTGTTAGGGAAAATAATGGTTGAGGGGTAAATCCAACCGTAAAAAAGGAACTTTAAAGGATCTTTGGATAATGAACACGTGGCGTTTATCTAAGTCCATGATTCATGATATAGGAGCAACAGCATTGCGGAAAATAGTGATAAAAAGCTTGTGTTCGACCCTCTGGTATGACTCGGACAAGATGCGATAGGTTGACAAGGGTGGTTGGGCCGGATTCACATCGTCTCCTCCCAGTCATTCTGGGAGGACGGTGGCAACCTTCCTCGGATTGTTACCACGTGGCTCTTGGTGAATCTGAGACCCACGTCCGATCTGACACCCCCCTGTCGGCTTGGCTTGTCGACTGGGTGTTGGCTCGGACGTGGGTCTCAGATTCACCGAGAGCCACGTGGCAACCATCCAAAGAAGGTTGCCACTGTCCTCCCAGACCACTGGGAGGAGACGATGCGGATCCGGGTTGGGCCATTAATGGATTGTCTTTAATGACCATAAATGCTAACAACAATCATTAATGCAAGGTATGCTGACTTGACCCGCGCCGATTCATAAGATCTCAGTGCAAATTGGCGGATCGTCAGAACATTAGTGGGTAAACGTGCAAGGACAACAACGGACATTTGGAGGTTATGGGGAATATAGCCCAAAAAGGGATCGAAAAGGATCTAAGGGGGTCGAAAAGTGGTTGACAAGACACTGTGACATGGTCTAGGGGGTCGTAGGCATGCGAACCTACTATACCCTAAGTAGCTAATGATCAAAGTAGTGACAGACATAAGAAAGCGGGCCTAAGAAAGCTTCACAATTTTCGAATCTATATATATGTAACAAGAGGGCATGAAATAAAAAGAGGAGACTGGAATTGGGGAATTCAAAAGGAAAACTCTCTCTCTCTCTCTCTCTCTCTCTCTCTCTCTCTCTCTCTCTCTCTCCTATATATATATATATATATATATATATATATATATATATATATATATATATATATATATATATATATATATATATATATATCTCATATTGGTTGTTTTCCGATTAAGTCCTTTCAATATCCAATTCCAATAGGAAAGGAAATAGTATTGAACAATAGTGTCTCAGGGAACCTTTGTTTTGAGAAGGAACTCCTTTGTTTCATTGAGAGTTCCATATTGTCTGTCTTGACTAATCCCCTTACAGATTCCAGGGACAACAATGGTGACTCTTGTTTCTTGTTTGATGCTATAATTCTCTCCTTCAAAATTTTGATATGAGACTTTCATAATGATATGAGGAGGATATAATTTCAATTGAATTTCTTTTTCTTTTTTTTAATGCAAGGTATTCAAGTTCATCCCTTAATCGTTATCCTCACCAGAGATAACAAAATATGTTCCAAGCAATGGTTGCAAATAAAAAAAATAGCATTGCATTTGTCATGCATGGGTTTTTTAATTGGATCTCTGCATAAGCGCCTTCTCTGTATGAATAGTGATTTTCTTTTTTTCTTTAGTTCTAATTTTGTGATGATTTGTCTGAATAATTCCAGTTTGGGGTCTTAATTCGAGGGATATTTAAATATGAATGATTTCAATACAATTATTCAACACTGAAGAAAGTGTTTCACCTGTCTTAAGTTATTTTATTTAATGTAGGTGCTTTCTAGGTCTCAGTTGTTTTGCCATGCCACTGTTTCCATATTCAACATCTCTCATTCACATGGTATTTTGTGTTATTACATGAACCTAGAGAGGGTTTTTCTTTTGGGGGATTGGGGGATTTTTTTTTTTTTTTTTTTTTGGGATGGTTTAATGCCCCTAATGATCCTTAAGAGGTTAAGTTGCCTGGAACTGATCTCCGGAAAATTTGTTATGCAAAAGGCAGTGAACTGCTCCCATTAACCTCTGCATTAATCCTGGTAGGAGTACTGAGTGAGTCATTTGTATAACCTGTACTGTATGGAGTTTGGAGAGTGCACTCCATTCAGAGCAATTGGCCTTTGTGCTACAATCTAAAGTCCACTTTCCCATCCCTAATCTGCTCTATCATGTGTACTGCTATTGGCCTTTCTGCTACAACCTAAAGTCCACTTTCCCATCCCCAATCTGCTCTATCATGTGTGCTTTTTTATTTGTTTTCTCATTGTAAACTTAATCTATTTTTGGTTATGTGATTAAAAGATTATAATGATTGTGGTGATATGAAAAATTTAAATGGGGAAGCCATTTGCCAGATCTGTCAAGAAAGTTTCAGAACAATCATCACTGATTTGTGTTCAGCAGTAGCTTCATAGGACAAATTATTTTTAAACACCTAGAGTAGTAGCTCCACACATATTTCAAAGATGCACTTCTTATATCCCTTTATTCTACTATTTGAAAGTTTATATTATATACCAAAAATCAATCTAAGCAATGAAATAAGATATCAGTATGAGTATTACCATTGGCATTGATTGTATATTATATGCAACACAACAAAGCAAAAGATTGAAAGTCTGAAAATTTCATATCTTAAAATTTTTTTATCAAAATGGATTTTTTCATCCATTTCAGCTTATGAAAAATTCATATACAAGTGAAAAGATTAAAATCTTGATCTTGGAATTCTCTCAATTTTTGACATTCCCAGTACCAACCTCCTAATCTTAAACTTCAATCACCTACTTTCTTGACTGTAATCTGGTAGTACTTCCTAATTGTCGGCAAGATGAAAGAAAGGGCTCTGCATTTACAGGATAACATTGAATCAAGATTATTTAATGTTAATGTGAAAGAATATTACAAGAAAGACAACAAAAGCTTACTAGAAATTCCATGGAGGCCAGAAAATTGGACAAATGCAAGAAACCGAGAACCAATCTAAAAAACGATCGAAGAAGATCAAGAATTAGGACAGAGTGTTTTTGGAAAAAAAAAGAAAAAAAAAATATGAAGAATCCTCTAATAGCGTCGCCCAGTTCTTCCTCCGAGGATTAGCAGAACGAGGTGAATACAAAGGTCGAATACAATCCGAAAGATATCACTGCATAATTCGAATACAGAATTTAATTAAATAATAAAAAAAATGTTATAAAGGATCGACCAAAAAGAAAAACAAAAAATAGACACTACCTTATTATACGCCAGGTAGATTAAACTTCTATATTGACTTCTGCTCCATTCATATTCTAGCCTTTTTGCCGAACCGTCTATCTGATCTTCAGCTCCGTCCGTCCCATCTTCTTTCAAATCGACTGTGTTTTCTTGATCAACTCCAAAAGTAATATCTCCTTCTGCCCCTCCAGCTTCTTTAAAACCGTCTGTCTCTTTCTTGTCTCAGTTATCTATACTGATTTTCCACAACCTCAAGAAGAGGTTGAGGTGTAAGATATTTTTGTGGGCTTAATTAATTATAAGGTTAGTTGATTCAGTGGGAGTCTAATTACGGATAAATCGATTTAAGTATGATTAGAGATGGACCAACCTGGTCCACTGTGGGACTGGTCTAGGGTTGGGAGTGGTATTATAAATACCAATGGTTAGAGTCCCCACAGTTATGGTATTATTTTCTTCTCATGTTCCTATACGCAGAGAGAAGGTCAAGGGATCCCAACAGACTGTGGAAGACTTTGATCCAAGCATTCCAAGCATTCAAATCAAAGAAGGAAAATGGTCAGAAATCAATCTACAGCAAGAGGTATGTCTCTAATCATCTCTTTTCAATACCCATTGTATTATAGTAATCTGTGTAGTGTGTTTGTTAGGGTTTATGTGAAATCCCATGGAAAATCCAAAGAGGATCTATCTAAAATTCTTACGGTGGTATCAGAGCCTCTTACATAGATCTAGAATCAATGGAAAGCATTGTTAAAACTTTATGTTTGAATGAATTCAAAAAAGAGGAGAGATTTTTCTCCCAAAATTCTCTTCGAACCTGTCTAGGGTTTGGACCTTGAAAATTTTTTTTCGGACCACTAAAAAGCAAAATAAATTATACAGGATTGTAGCCCTTGGAGAGACGGAGCCGGCGACATAAAGTTGGTCGCCGGAAACTACCCGACACGCCCTCACGCGCCGCCTGAAAAGGCGAGTGAGATCCACATGCCGGGGTTGGAAAAGTATAAAAAAATAAAAAATAAAAAAAAAAAAAATAAAAATTTGACGGCGCCGAGTCATCGCCGGGTCGACTCGGCGCTAAATCGTGAACCCTAACGGGTTGGCTGGGTTGACTCGGGCCGAGTCTACCCAGCCCCGGCGCGCCAGGCCCAGACTAGTCGCGCCAGGGCTAGCCCAGCCCAGGCCCAGTCTGGACAGGGGGCAAACCCAGTCAGACCAAGTGAGCAACCCAACATTGTAACCCGGCAACTCGACCCGCCGACCCGGGATTTTGATCCGGCAACCCGGCATGACGATCCGGTATTTTGACCCGTTAACCCGGTTTTGAACCCGAAAATTCGACCCGGAAACTTTCCCGAAAACCCGGATTTGTGGGTTGGTTGGTCCGGAGGTTGAACCGCCGGTGTACGGTTCGGTTTAAGGTCCAGACCGTTTGGTTTGGCCTGGACCAAAGCATTTAAAAAAAAGAGGTTCTGTTTTTGTGGGTTTGGTTCACCCATAGCCGAACCCGGACAGACCGAACCGGATGAACCGGTTCTAGCAGGTTCAGATTCAAGAATGCTTAAAGCCAACTTTGATCGGCGATTGTGGGAGCTAGGAGCGTCGGATTTTGACGTGGTTTTTTGTGTTGGTTTTGTATTTTGATGCTCTACAGTTTGGTAGATAGTTTGATACAGTTTGGTGATTTGAGAAATTTATTTTGATTAAAAGGTACCCCAAATTAATCCGATTTGTAGTTTTCTACTTATTTATCAGTTATTTTTGTACCAGATGCATGTAGAAGGTTATGTGTGCATGAGATTTTATTTATTGACCCACAATGTGCTGCAAAGTAGGATTTGGGGATATCATTGTGGAATTGGGTGAAACCCACCAAAGTGGTACACCTAGTTTCATCATGATGTCTTTAAATTCAAAGTTCATGTATTTGTAAATGCTTGTGTAAGGGCGATGTACACCCAAAGGTGGCATTGTCAAGTTTTGATCAAATTAAGGTTTGTGGGTATCATGTGAAGATTGGGTGGAATCTACCAAAGTGGTACACTCAGTTCCAACATGGTGGTCATCAAACCCTAAATTTGTGCATTTACATATATAATAAAGGATATATTAATACACTGTTCTTCATGGTGTGAAAAACAGCTAAGAAAGTCAGTGTTAATCCAAAGGTAGCATTGTCAAAGTTAAAGGTATATTCATGCACATGAATTGAAAGGTTTTGACTTTAGAGAGTCTCATTAACCCAAAGGTGGTAGGATTTTCGAGAGTCATTATTCTTTCGTAGTTATTGCACAGAAACTGAGAAGACCACTGCATGTTTATCCCAAAGGAGAATGTGTAGTTGGTTAACTCTTGAAAAAATGATATTTATTTGCATGAATGGTTGATATGGTTAGTGCAAATAATGGTGTATATATATCAAATTTCTATTGATTGATATATATTTAATCTCATGCATTGATGGTTTCATCTAAGTATGGTTGTTCCAAAAAGGTTTTTGATGTCTATTTCTTTTTATTTGGGACAAAGTAGAAGTAAATAAAATTGCATGTGCTTGTATGAGTTTCGCAAGGTTTTTCTATTACTTGATATTTTGCTTGAACTCATATGGTGATGATGGTTTGTATCTTCCAGGATGTCCATCCCTATGACTATGCCAGGAGGTTTGGTAGTTAATATTCCTTCCCTGTCAGGGATGAGTTTTAAATGGTGGTATGAACAGTTAGAAGCGACTCTAGGTTTAATTGACTTAGATATGACGCTTAAAGAGGATAAACCTGCTGCCATCACTGAAACTAGTACCCTAGAAGAGAAGGAGGAAATGAAAAGATGGATGACAGCAAATAAAAAGTCTATGCTGCTCATGAGGCAGGTCATTCCTGAAACCATGCGTGATGGTGTTCAAGCCAAGGAAACGGCCAAAGAATATTTAAAAGAGATCAAAGGGAAGTTTGAGCTTTCTGACAGAGGACAGAGAAGCACCTTGATGAACAAGCTTACTAATGCAAGGTTTGACAGTAATGGAAGTGTCAAAGATCATTTCATGGAGCTTGCTGCTACTTCTGAGAAGATTAAAGGCATGAGTATAAACGTTGATGATGAGTTTGAGATCCATTGTGCATTATCCTCGTTAACTGAAGAATATTACCAGATACAAGTGGCATATAACACTCAAGAAGAAGAATGTGATATGAACAAATTAATCTCTATTTGCACTAAAGAAGAAATGAGACTCAAGAAAAGATTTGAAAGTGTCAATGTCACTAGTCATCATTCTAGAGAAGATAAAGGTAATGGAAAGATTGGGGTAGGACCTTATAGAAAAGATAGACACTCTTTTAAGAAAGGAAAACCTTATGATAGGGATATGAGTGATGTTGAATGTTTTTGGTGCCATAAGAAGAAGCACATGAAGAGAGAATGTAAAGCAAGAGAAGCTTGGTTAGAGAAGAAGAAGAAGGAAACTGAGACACCAGAGAAAGAAAACACCAAATGATAATGTAGTTTAATACAGTCTTTAGACTATTTTAAACACGTATTTATTGATTTATAGTTCAGTTATTTATTTTAAAAGATTTTATTTGACATGTTTTTGATAGAACTAAATTTCATATTAAATTTAAATGAAGGCATTTTATTAGTTTATTTATTCTTTTAGAATTTGTAATATCAGTGGGAGTGTTTAGATCTGCTTGATTAATAGAGATCTGATAGTTGATGATTTATCTGTGATTGTTTATGTTGTCTATGGTTTAATGGGCAGGATTATTGGTAAGCATTAATTTCATTGCTTGTATGTATTATTGATTATTTAAGACATGTCAAAATAGCAAGGCGGTATTTAGCCAAAGAAGGCGGTAAGCCAAAGTAAGATATTAGTTCAAATTGGAGGCGGTTTGCCTATATAAAGTTGGATAATATCAAAGTGCGTTGACCTATAAGGATTTTAAGGTAACGGGAACGTAGTAATTCGATCATTGGACTCAAGTATTCATCTCAAAGTGATTTATGTCATTAAGTAGACCTCTGTATGTGACTGACAGTAGGAGGTACACTGGATGTGTAGGAGTACTTTCCGCTGTTGTTCGACATTGGTAGGCTTGATAACTGAATCAAAATAAAGGATGATTTTGGTGTAATTAGATTCCATGGCCATATTGGATCAATGGTGAATTTATAATTAATATAGCCCAAGTAGGAGATTGTAAGATATTTTTGTGGGCTTAATTAATTATAAGGTTAGTTGATTCAGTGGGAGTCTAGTTACGGATAAACCGGTTTAAGTATGATTAGAGATGGACCAACCTGGTCCACTGTGGGACTGGTCTAGGGTTGGGAGTGGTATTATAAATACCAATGGTTAGAGTCCCCACAGTTATGGTATTATTTTCTTCTCATGTTCCTATACGCAGAGAGAAGGTCAAGGGATCCCAACAGACTGTGGAAGACTTTGATCCAAGCATTCCAAGCATTCAAATCAAAGAAGGAAAATGGTCAGAAATCAATCTACAGCAAGAGGTATGTCTCTAATCATCTCTTTTCAATACCCATTGTATTATAGTAATCTGTGTAGTGTGTTTGTTAGGGTTTATGTGAAATCCCATGGAAAATCCAAAGAGGATCTATCTAAAATTCTTACGGTGGTATCAGAGCCTCTTACATAGATCTAGAATCAATGGAAAGCATTGTTAAAACTTTATGTTTGAATGAATTCAAAAAAGAGGAGAGATTTTTCTCCCAAAATTCTCTTCGAACCTGTCTAGGGTTTGGACCTTGAAAATTTTTTTTCGGACCACTAAAAAGCAAAATAAATTATACAGGATTGTAGCCCTTGGAGAGACGGAGCCGGCGACATAAAGTTGGTCGCCGGAAACTACCCGACACGCCCTCACGCGCCGCCTGAAAAGGCGAGTGAGATCCACATGCCGGGGTTGGAAAAGTATAAAAAAATAAAAAATAAAAAAAAAAAAAATAAAAATTTGACGGCGCCGAGTCATCGCCGGGTCGACTCGGCGCTAAATCGTGAACCCTAACGGGTTGGCTGGGTTGACTCGGGCCGAGTCTACCCAGCCCCGGCGCGCCAGGCCCAGACTAGTCGCGCCAGGGCTAGCCCAGCCCAGGCCCAGTCTGGACAGGGGGCAAACCCAGTCAGACCAAGTGAGCAACCCAACATTGTAACCCGGCAACTCGACCCGCCGACCCGGGATTTTGATCCGGCAACCCGGCATGACGATCCGGTATTTTGACCCGTTAACCCGGTTTTGAACCCGAAAATTCGACCCGGAAACTTTCCCGAAAACCCGGATTTGTGGGTTGGTTGGTCCGGAGGTTGAACCGCCGGTGTACGGTTCGGTTTAAGGTCCAGACCGTTTGGTTTGGCCTGGACCAAAGCATTTAAAAAAAAGAGGTTCTGTTTTTGTGGGTTTGGTTCACCCATAGCCGAACCCGGACAGACCGAACCGGATGAACCGGTTCTAGCAGGTTCAGGATTCAAGAATGCTTAAAGCCAACTTTGATCGGCGATTGTGGGAGCTAGGAGCGTCGGATTTTGACGTGGTTTTTTGTGTTGGTTTTGTATTTTGATGCTCTACAGTTTGGTAGATAGTTTGATACAGTTTGGTGATTTGAGAAATTTATTTTGATTAAAAGGTACCCCAAATTAATCCGATTTGTAGTTTTCTACTTATTTATCAGTTATTTTTGTACCAGATGCATGTAGAAGGTTATGTGTGCATGAGATTTTATTTATTGACCCACAATGTGCTGCAAAGTAGGATTTGGGGATATCATTGTGGAATTGGGTGAAACCCACCAAAGTGGTACACCTAGTTTCATCATGATGTCTTTAAATTCAAAGTTCATGTATTTGTAAATGCTTGTGTAAGGGCGATGTACACCCAAAGGTGGCATTGTCAAGTTTTGATCAAATTAAGGTTTGTGGGTATCATGTGAAGATTGGGTGGAATCTACCAAAGTGGTACACTCAGTTCCAACATGGTGGTCATCAAACCCTAAATTTGTGCATTTACATATATAATAAAGGATATATTAATACACTGTTCTTCATGGTGTGAAAAACAGCTAAGAAAGTCAGTGTTAATCCAAAGGTAGCATTGTCAAAGTTAAAGGTATGTTCATGCACATGAATTGAAAGGTTTTGACTTTAGAGAGTCTCATTAACCCAAAGGTGGTAGGATTTTCGAGAGTCATTATTCTTTCGTAGTTATTGCACAGAAACTGAGAAGACCACTGCATGTTTATCCCAAAGGAGAATGTGTAGTTGGTTAACTCTTGAAAAAATGATATTTATTTGCATGAATGGTTGATATGGTTAGTGCAAATAATGGTGTATATATATCAAATTTCTATTGATTGATATATATTTAATCTCATGCATTGATGGTTTCATCTAAGTATGGTTGTTCCAAAAAGGTTTTTGATGTCTATTTCTTTTTATTTGGGACAAAGTAGAAGTAAATAAAATTGCATGTGCTTGTATGAGTTTCGCAAGGTTTTTCTATTACTTGATATTTTGCTTGAACTCATATGGTGATGATGGTTTGTATCTTCCAGGATGTCCATCCCTATGACTATGCCAGGAGGTTTGGTAGTTAATATTCCTTCCCTGTCAGGGATGAGTTTTAAATGGTGGTATGAACAGTTAGAAGCGACTCTAGGTTTAATTGACTTAGATATGACGCTTAAAGAGGATAAACCGCTGCCATCACTGAAACTAGTACCCTAGAAGAGAAGGAGGAAATGAAAAGATGGATGACAGCAAATAAAAAGTCTATGCTGCTCATGAGGCAGGTCATTCCTGAAACCATGCGTGATGGTGTTCAAGCCAAGGAAACGGCCAAAGAATATTTAAAAGAGATCAAAGGGAAGTTTGAGCTTTCTGACAGAGGACAGAGAAGCACCTTGATGAACAAGCTTACTAATGCAAGGTTTGACAGTAATGGAAGTGTCAAAGATCATTTCATGGAGCTTGCTGCTACTTCTGAGAAGATTAAAGGCATGAGTATAAACGTTGATGATGAGTTTGAGATCCATTGTGTATTATCCTCGTTAACTGAAGAATATTACCAGATACAAGTGGCATATAACACTCAAGAAGAAGAATGTGATATGAACAAATTAATCTCTATTTGCACTAAAGAAGAAATGAGACTCAAGAAAAGATTTGAAAGTGTCAATGTCACTAGTCATCATTCTAGAGAAGATAAAGGTAATGGAAAGATTGGGGTAGGACCTTATAGAAAAGATAGACACTCTTTTAAGAAAGGAAAACCTTATGATAGGGATATGAGTGATGTTGAATGTTTTTGGTGCCATAAGAAGAAGCACATGAAGAGAGAATGTAAAGCAAGAGAAGCTTGGTTAGAGAAGAAGAAGAAGGAAACTGAGACACCAGAGAAAGAAAACACCAAATGATAATGTAGTTTAATACAGTCTTTAGACTATTTTAAACACGTATTTATTGATTTATAGTTCAGTTATTTATTTTAAAAGATTTTATTTGACATGTTTTTGATAGAACTAAATTTCATATTAAATTTAAATGAAGGCATTTTATTAGTTTATTTATTCTTTTAGAATTTGTAATATCAGTGGGAGTGTTTAGATCTGCTTGATTAATAGAGATCTGATAGTTGATGATTTATCTGTGATTGTTTATGTTGTCTATGGTTTAATGGGCAGGATTATTGGTAAGCATTAATTTCATTGCTTGTATGTATTATTGATTATTTAAGACATGTCAAAATAGCAAGGCGGTATTTAGCCAAAGAAGGCGGTAAGCCAAAGTAAGATATTAGTTCAAATTGGAGGCGGTTTGCCTATATAAAGTTGGATAATATCAAAGTGCGTTGACCTATAAGGATTTTAAGGTAACGGGAACGTAGTAATTCGATCATTGGACTCAAGTATTCATCTCAAAGTGATTTATGTCATTAAGTAGACCTCTGTATGTGACTGACAGTAGGAGGTACACTGGATGTGTAGGAGTACTTTCCGCTGTTGTTCGACATTGGTAGGCTTGATAACTGAATCAAAATAAAGGATGATTTTGGTGTAATTAGATTCCATGGCCATATTGGATCAATGGTGAATTTATAATTAATATAGCCCAAGTAGGAGATTGTAAGATATTTTTGTGGGCTTAATTAATTATAAGGTTAGTTGATTCAGTGGGAGTCTAGTTACGGATAAACCGGTTTAAGTATGATTAGAGATGGACCAACCTGGTCCACTGTGGGACTGGTCCAGGATTGGGGGTGGTATTATAAATACCAATGGTTAGAGTCCCCACAGCCACGATGTTATTTTCTTCTCCTGTTCCCATACGCAGAGAGAAGGTCAAGGGATCCCGACAGGCTGTGGAAGACTTTGATCCAAGCATTCCAAGCATTCAAATCAAAGAAGAAAAACGCTCGAAAATCAATCTACAGCAAGAGGTATGTCTCTAATCATCTCTTTTCAATACCCATTGTATTCTAGTAATCTGTGTAGTGTGATGTTAAGGTTCATGGGAAATCCCATGGAAAATCCAAAGAGGATCTATCTAAAATTCTTACATGAGGTTGTGGTGCCTGAGCTTCAGCCTCATATTCTGGCGCCGGAGGTTCTTCGTCAGCCATTCTGAGCTACCAATTCCATGATTGAATTTCAGGGGTGAATGTTTGTGGCGGGGCTTATCAGGGTTCTTTCCCATGTTTTCTTCTCCAAGAGCACGAATACTGATAATGAGACCACAATCAGAAGAAACACTGACAAATGGGAACAGTGAATGGAAGCTGATAATGAGACCATCTGGAGAGATTCCATTTATATACATGGTTACTTAGTTTTTTTGGGGGGAGGGGAAGATGCCGTTGATTAGTTACCTTGTTTCAAATGCTGCTTACGAGCCGCACAGCTTACGATGTTGGCTAGTTAATTCGTTTGCTCAGCTTTTAGAATCAGGATCCAAATCCTCTCCCATGGCATGTGGGAACTGTGGCTAATTCAAGGGTTGGAGTTCGACCAATGTGCATATCAATACATCAATATGTGTTGGCTGAAATCCGATCCTTAGGGATTTCTATCCAAACAGAAATATTATTGCTAATTGCCATTTTATTGAGCCGTCTTCTAAAGGTCCTTTCTACATAGAAAAATAAGAGATGAATATGCTAATATCAGTTGTAAGCTGGACAAGGAAGGTATTTGCAAATATAGAATGGAGAGACAGATTCAATGAGATGATTGTCTATGCCCGTCAGTCAATTGGACCCAACCATACCCTGATCATTACTGATACGACAGGGGGTGTCTCGAAAGGTAGAAGGTTATTTCGTTTTGAACCTATGTGGCTTTGACACCTAGACTATCCTAGAGCTGCTGCTAATGGTTGAAAGGACTCTCCACTCGAACTATCAAATATAGTAAACATGTTTTTATGAAATGGAATGCTAAGGTTTTTGGAAATATCTAAGAAGAGATAAGGAAACTTAGTCAACCGTTTGAAATGTTACATTAATTTTCTGATCCGTAGACCAAGGAATTTGATGTTTTATGTTTGTCCAAGACTCCAAGCATGAATCCATATGAGAGAGAGAGAGAGAGAGAGAGAGAGAGAGAGAGAGAGAGAGAGAGCATTATATGGTGGCCTATAAGGATGTCAAAAATGAAATCAATTCGTATATCGTAATTGTATTGAACCGTTTTAAATCGAAACCGTAAAATCGATTATTAAATGGTTCGATTCTAGTTTTAGAAACAAAACCGTTTAGTTAAACGGTTCGATTTTGGTTTCAATAATTAAACTGTTTAAACTGATTATCTGGAATTGCTTAAACCGACTAAACCTTTACTTTAATACCTTAGTGTTAAATGTCTATATTTATAGAAATAATATATTTTAATGCTTTTCTATATGGTAAACTTTCATATATGATTAAAATTATTTTAATGATATCCTTGCTTTCCCTCTACTTTATTCCTAACTTTCTTCCATTCCCTCCCGACAATGAAATCGTTTAAAAATCGAAAAACCAAAACTGATTAATAATCGAATTTGGTAAGAATTTTGAAACCATTTATAAATGGTTCGGTTTTAGTTTTACTCATTACACACCGAACCAGAATTGAACCGCATCGTTAAACCAAAATCGCACTGTTTAACACTCTTAATGGCTTACAATATACATTTGTTATGACTCACAATCCATATCCCACCTTAACAAGTAATAAAGTAATGAGTTTAGAAGACATTATGAGGATGTGACAGCCTTTAATCCCACATCGGTTACATGTAGAAGGCAATAAGATTATTATACGATATGAAATTAATCGATTCATTACTCATTGAAGATGCAGGTTAAGATACGGATACGATACGATTCGCTTATTAAACACGTTTTAAATAGCAAGGCTTGGAGTATGGAGTATTTTAAAGTATTTTTAAGGTCAATACGATAATACGCATATTAAACAGTTGAGTATGGTACACGTTTAAAACAAGTTTTAACTTACAAATGTTCTGATTAACTTCAATTCTTCATTAAGCCGAGCGAGTTAGGCTTGATTGTGGAACAATTCAAATCGGACTAAATAATAAAGATTAATCTTGTACCCGATTACAAGTTTTTAAACCCTTGCTTGATTACTATCAATAAAAATATAGCTTAACCTCACCCAGCTGTGAATGCATGTTACTAAATATATATTTTCCTTGATGTTAAGGAAAGAATTTCCTTAATGTGCACTTAGATTTGCTAGCTATCTCACAAATGGCATAGAAATTTATAGATAGGTGGATCCCAAGTTCTACAAAACCCAAAATTTACAAACTGACATAATAAACAATTTTAAATTCTAGAAAACTACCAAAAGCGTGCATAGGACTATAAGGGGTGGATGGATATACGTGAGGGAATATGGCATCATATAGGAGGTTAATGATTACATTTGAGGCTGAAATTTTTTAGTATATTCACACTATTCCCTCAATATTCTTTTTTTTTTTTCCATTAAAACCAAAATATATTAAGGCATGAAAATAATAAATACAAGGCACACCCTTTTGGAAGAAAACTCCCACCTTTGGCATTGCTATAAGCAGGGATCTTCCAAGGCGATAAAAAAAGACTATTGAAATCTGCATATAGGTTTGTGTGAAGTATCCCTCCCTACCCACAAAGTGAGGGCAAATATCACATAGGACAATCTGTCGTGAAACCATTCCATTCTCTCGATATTCAAGGATCATATTTTGCATATCACTTTTCCAAGTGGCAAAACTAGTTATGCCTGTTAAAAGGTTCTTTCCTAAACAATAATTAAGGAAAACTTTTCGCATATAAAAGAAATAAAAGATGGTATTTGAGAGTTCAGACATTTATATCAATAATTATTCCCCAACTTTGAAGCAACTTATGGGAAAAATCTCTATAAACAGTGTGGTTTTGGTTAACAGTTTGATTCGGTGCATAATATAGTAGAATCAAAATCGGACGGCATATTAAATGGATTCAAAGTGCTTATCAAAATCATTATTAATTGACTTTGATTATTTGGTTTTTAAACGGTTTTCCTAATGGAAGGAGGAGAAAAAGAGATTATGAAAATTATCTCTCCAAAGAGTAACAACAAAATTCCCGAAGGAAACAATCAGAAAACTCAATGTGTTATCGATTTCTTTTTCTAACATATCTTCTTGCTGCATCTTTAATACTAAGAGGTTTGGTACCTAACCAAGAAGATGTAGGTATACTGATAGGGACTGCATGAGGGAGAAGAAGAGGAGATGAGAGGAAGAAGTTCAGGATAAAAATTATTCCACACTTAAACATACCGAACAAATCTATTATTCTACAATTTATTATGCCTAGTAGTTACCAAACAACATTTTATTTTTTATTTTTATCAAAAAATGATTTTTGATGAATAGATGAAAAGAAAAAAGAAAAATGATACCAAGGAGAGCCTTTAGGCCGGCTCGACCCGGGGTACCGGTTCGGTCCCAAAATTGACACCACTAGTTGGGAGATGGAGATGCATGGTAGCTTCGGCTATCTCTTTCACAAAGAAAGATGGAGAAATCAATTTATATTTATGTTAGAGTCATATATAATAAATCATTTATAAGAATAATTATGAATCATAAAAATAAGGGAAAATTTCACTAGCACCCAAATACTTAGGCAAAAATCACCTACCACCTAAGAGTTTTAAATACATCACCTACCACTCAAAAATCACAAACATTTATAAAATAGACCCAAAGCTTGAAGATGGAACTGTTAGATGCTGACATCAGCGGTTAACAAATTTTGATTTGACATTAATACCCTTATTGTAAAGGAAAAAGTGACTTTACCCTTTAGTTATTTTTTTACCCTACCCCCAAATCATCTTCTTCTTCATCTTTGTTTCTCTACAATATTTTATCAAAAAAGAAAAAAAAAATCCTCTGCAACAAAAATTAGGGAGCAATCAATAGATTGGCTACCAATAAAGCCGCCCCAAAGAATACAGTTGCAGAGAAGGGTAACAATTGGCAAAGGCCCACCTTCACTATGAAGGTATAAATGGAAGGCGTTCCGATTAGCCGGAAATTGGACCTGTTTGCTACCATAGTTATGACGGCTTATAATCACCACTCCTGTCCACATGTTCAGGAGCACCGTTCTCTGTAAGTTACTATCTAAATACTACCCATATATATCTGGACTTCGTGTGCTTTTATGGGCTGTTTGATAAAACTTCGATGCTGGGATTCTTACTTCTGGTTCAAATTTATACTTCTGCTTCAAAAGGATTCAGGAGTATATGGGAGTAGAAACATGTTTGTTAACCTAATTTAGTCATGGGCTCTGGAGTGGTAGTGGTGGGTGGTGGCACAAGTGGTGAGTGGTGATGGTTGGTAACAGTGGTGGTGGGTGGGAGGTGGTGGAGAAAGGGTGGTGGTGGTGGTGGTGGCGGGGGGTGGTGGGTGATGGTTGGTGGCGGTGGTGGTGGGTAGTGGTGGATGGTGGTGGCGGTGGTGGGTAGCTGGTGGTGGTGGCGATGGTGGGTGGTGGTGGTGAGGGGTGGTAGTGGGTGGGTAGTGGTGGTTGAGGATGGTGGCGGTGGTGGGTGGTGGTGGCAGTGGTAGTGGTGGGTAGTGGGTGGTGGTGGTTGTGGTGGTGGTTTGTGGTAGTAGTGGTGTGGGGTGATTCTTTCTACTCCAAAATTATATTCTGAAGTAAAAAAATCATCTATTTGATGCTCCAAAAAAATGGATTTTGGAGTCTATTTGGAGCCAGTTCACTCCAGGATTCTCCAGAATCTGAACTAGGTTACCAAACGGAATTCTGCTCCGTCAATGCTCCAGAAGCTAGAATCCGGATTCTGGAGTGTTATCCAACACCCCCTTAATTTCCCTTTTTGTATGTTCGTTTCTTCTATTACAAAGCTAAAAAATTTCCCATTTTGTTTGATTTCCTTTTAGAATTTTCAGTAATGGCGTCTCTGATTGGGATGCAGAGAATTGTGTACAACAAAGAAATCAGGAATTACAGTGAAAGACAAGGCAAAGGAGGCTTATTGAACAACTGGTGGGACGAGATCAACAACTCCGAAATATGGTAGGAATACATCTTCTATGCTCTCTTAGCCATTTACTTAGTCATCTCCCTTGTCGCCCTTGTAAAAATCCTTCTCTGTTTCCTCTTGCATTACGTCTAATTTTTCAATTTGGTTTGCTTTTTTATTGTACATTGTAATATCGTCAAGCTTGTTGTTAGTTAGGAAGAGAAATTTCTGCAATCCATTTGAGGAGATACTTGGTAATATGACCCAATTTGAGGATGCATTTTCCAATTTCCTTCAGCTCACAGGAGAAAAGGGAGAACAATGAGGGAGAAAGGAAGGACAGGAAAGGGAAAAATTGTGAGGGAGAGATGAAGGATTTGAGGGTTTCCGATGAAGAGGGAAGAATGAAATCGATTTTTCAAGGAGGAAGGAGAAAGAAGGGTATAAACATCTATAAAAAAATTTCAACTCTTTTCTATCAGTTAGTGGGGTAGCGTTTGAGATTTTTGGGTGGTAGGTGGTGTTTTTAAAATTCTTGGGTGGTAGGTGATTTTCGTCGAAGTATTTTGGTGGTAAGTGAAATTTTCCCTAAAAGTAACTATTTAATACCACTAAACATAAAGAAGTAATAAGAGATTATCACAATAATAATAAACACTTTTTAATATATTTGTAGATTTTAGATTATATCAATTTATTTTAAATATAAATAAATACCATAAATCATATTAAACAACTATATATGTCATAATGTATTATATAATTAATTCTATAATAAATATCAAAGAGAGACTTCAAAAACTGCTATTGTTTTATTAGAATTAATCCATACTTTGGAGACCAATTCTGTCAATAGAGTACACAATTCAATTGAAGCTACATAATTTCTCTCCTATATTTTTTAAGAGGATTTTTTTAGTGTCATTTTCATGTTAGAGAACAAGTATGCGAATGATATTTGAGAATGATTTCTTCTGTGTCTATTGATAGTAATAGTATACATGGACAAGTGCGTATATCATAACCCATTCTGAAGAATCGAACGTGATATTTGGGTCAACCCTTGTGGCCCCCAAATACATCCAAGATCGCTACCACAATAATTACATAATAAATCTCATAGTTTACATATGCAATATCTACAATAATCAAGAAGCAATAATAATATAGCAGAAGCATTTAAATACTGATAGATGTAACTAATGATACCATATCTCATACTATGTATCATATTATCCATTACAAACCAATTGTACCTTCTCAAAATACTACTATATTCATATACACATAGCTAAAAACAAAAGAGTAAATTTGTTACATTGTTTTGATAGACCTCTTCGTCTATCAACAAAAATAATCATAAAATCCAGAGTACATCAGGAAAGGGGATAAGTAAGGGGAGGGCTACGTCGTACATAGATGTAGTCGCTGCAAGTGCAGCCCTAAACCGTGCTGTCCACCAATCCTCGGTACCAGCAATTACACTAGCAAGAGGGGACTCTATAAAATCAGCAATAGATAAGTCACCTACAGAAGGATCTAACAAACAGTGTCGACACAAGGGTGAGTGTCACACCCCAATTCTGGTCTAACCAGAATGGTGTGATGAACCGCTAATAAACCAATAGTTCACCCAGGATCTTGTTGACCTTTGGATTGTAAATGTTGGCAAAATTGGCTTAGTTTGAGGAGAGGGAGTGTATGTGGACCCCACTGATGATGTGGCATAGTTTTGATGGGATTATCATCTTCTACATCTTCTTCAATGTAAGCATCAAATATGAAGCAAGCATGAAGATAGAGAAATCAAGAGAGAGACTGTAGAGAGGGAAAGAGGAGAGAGAGAGAATTATGGGACCCAGGTGTGGGTGGGACCCACTGGTCATCAGTTTGGCTGAGGACTAGCCGCGGCATCATATAGCCGAGGCCAGCCATGGCTTGGCATGCCACAGCCGCATGCTAGGCAGCAGCCATGGCATGCGTTGCATCAGCAAGCCCGCAAGGCAGCAAGGCCCGCAAGCCCACTGCCGCATGCCATGCACCAAGCCCATGCGCATGGCCCCTTGCCGCACCTCCTTTCTGCACCCACCACCTGTTTGACACAATTTTTAGAGAGAGAAATTAAACCCGGTTAGAGAAAAGTTCTCTCGGCCAGATTTTCATGTTACAGGGTTTGTTTGATGGAAAACAAGTCACAGACGCCATTTCATAACTTGTTTAGGGGCATTTTTGGCATAAAAAGAGGAGAAGATGCGATATTAATGCTCCAGATGGAACCACAAAGTCCAGATGCAGATCTGACAGCCCACAAAATTGCGGGCTAAGGTGTGGCGCAGACATTGTGCCTTGATACTTCCGCACGCCTTCTGGTTGGCCGGAGGTAGGTTAAGACAATGCACCGAGTCACGTGCAAGTAGTTCCATGATACAGTGATGCATGTCTATAGTGCGCATTGACACAGACCCTAATCTAAAGGCCTATAATAAAGCCAATTTTTGTAGACGTGATCTGACAGATCCGACGGGCATCAGACGATCCTGCCTTTTTATAGACGATCCGATGGACGCCAACAAAGATACTCCACTCAGCAAATCAGAACTCGACAATGCATCGGGGGCGCGGCTACGGTGTGGCGCGGGTGCGCGGTTATGAAAGGAAAGATTCCATTTTGAATGTTTTGGTTGGCCGAACTTCAAACTACCATAACTTCTTCATCCAAGCACCAAATCAGTCCGTTCAAGTTGCAGTTTCCATATTTTTGGATGCTCTACCTATTAGGTGCCATTGGGAGTCGAAACATTGCTAAGAAAAATTGAAAAGAGTGCTTTGAAGCTTAAGAGAAGGATTTTCTAGGTTTTCATGCCCTGTGGGATGATTCATCACCAACTACCTCTTCTCTGCTCCTCAATGGATTGTTGAATCCCTATGAGAGGTTGGTAGACTGTTTATTTTTCCATTCATGGTGATTATGGGTTGTGTGGAGGAGATTGGAAGCCTATGATCAAGATATGCTCTATGAATCAAGTTTTATTATCATTAAAGGTTGTTTAAGGTTTCTCAAAGCAGTGTTGGAGCTTCAAAAATTATTGTTGGCCATTCAAGAATATCGATTGTGAGATTTTCTCATTCCTTATCTTTTTAATGTTCTCTATGCATTGTATGCTAGTATAGGTGAAAAGAAAAAGTCTAATACCTATCTAGTTTGTGGGTTTCATTGTAGGGCAATTCTTATAAGCCCCAAAAATATTTTATTTGTGGTGTGTTCATTGGGTGCTGGACACTGGCTGTTAAGCCAGAATCTTGGCGTTGTTACGCCCTCTCAATTTTATGCTGGGAAAATCTAGGGTTAGTATCATTGTCTGTAAGAAACTAAAAGTTGAGTCTTGAGTAAGTACGGAGCTTGTGGGGCATTACTCCATGGACTAGCCATCACATACTGTGGTGGTGAACCACGTAATATCTCTGTGTTCTTTGTGTTTGCTTTCTAGTATATTTTGGAGTGTGTAGAATGACTTGCAGGGTGGGTGTGCAAATCTGGTAGACTTGGCCACTGAGTGGTAGCGAGGTGGATTTGCATACGCTTGTGTGTATGTAAAAAATTAGATATCCATCAGCTTTGGGCAACAGTGAATTTATTAGAAAAAAGTTTAAGACACTTATTCACCCCCCCTCTCAGTGTCATATCAAGTTCATCAAATCTCATATAGGTCGTACCCACCATATCAAACCAAATACACATTCCATATTAATAATCAGAGGTAATAAACAAATAAGCGAAAGTCTTACAGATAATGAATTGACAGTCTAATAGTGATAAATAAGTATTTAATCCAATTATCTTCAAACCATAAGACATAAAAATAAATAATCAATTACATATCTAATGTTCAAATTATAACTAAACTTAAGCAAAAACACACTGGTTGCGCTCGCATGATGAATCATGGGCATCTTCTTCAGCTTCTACGTCCATCGCAGCAACGTATCCATACTTCATATATTTTTCAACAGTAGGACATGCATCATCAACTAAAAATATTCGACGTCGAAAGGGTAAGCACACATCACGACTCAGTGAACAAACAAAACATTGCAACAAACATATGCATGCATTTAATTCATATATTTGGTCTGGTTTTTAAATTTGCAATGTGCTATAAAATGTTTGGTGGCCACCGCACCTTTATACACGAGTGTGTGAATCCACCCAATGGATCAAACACCATTGCCGTCCCACATGCACCCACCATGGAATAAAGATAGAGCTAAAGTGTCTGGATCAAACACTGCCAACACTTCCCCTGATGCCCTACCCATACCAACACGTAAGCCTCTATTGGCGAGGGCTTGCAAACTGGGTTCGTAACTAACCAATCCTAATGCAAAACAGTGTATCCAAGGCCTCACCCTAGCATCCCTCAATACGTCCATAGAAATAGAGCTAAGGCCCCCCGGCAGAGTCAGAGACCATACGGTCCGAGACCACCTCTCCTGATGCCCTACAGCGTAATAGTTCTGCTAAGGTAATGGCGATACGACGATGTCAGTGGGCAAGACTTGAGTAGAGATAGAGCTAGAGTCTGGTGATGAGGTCGAAGACCACCATGCCATGTCCTCCCCTTGATGCTCCACTCTCATCCAACACACCAACCACACACATACATTCATATGCCTATTCCTAGCATCATCACCATCATCATCATCATGTTATAAGTAAACGAAATTAAATATGCATGAATAGTAATAACAGGAATATTGGATGACATGTGAGATGCACATTACAAGCATACACGCATAGAATCAATCATTGCATTGGACTTAATAAAAATAAATAGTTTGTTATTATCCAATCAGTTTAGGTCTTGTTCCATCACCTGTTAGCAATACTTGACATCCTTTCAAGCCTTGAAATTCTCTTTGAATTGATTTAACAACCTAAAACTTTTATGAATTTAAGTTAGGGTTCATATGTGACATGTTACAGTAGTCGAAAATTGAAACAGAGCACTAATAGGTGTCTGATTAGTCCTATGGTCTCATGCTGTATCGACCTTACTGTCTATGATCGATACCCTACGCTCGCATATGGTGCGACCATAGCTGCGACCATATGATTTCTGAAATCTTCCCGAACGCCTATGGTCGATCCTCTGGTCATACTGTTCATGTTATGGTCGACCGTAGCTGTGACCTTGAGATTCCTGGTCATAGTCTACATGAAATTCGAGTTCTTCCTGGGTTAATTCTTTTGTTCTTCAACGGAATTTATTCTAAGGTCATCCTATGGCCATCATTAGTAATTTCTTATCAATCTTAACCATCAAATTCACTCCTCATGGTTCTCCTTGGGATTTTCTCAAGGAAATCACATAGATCATAATAGGTTGATATTGTCTATCTTCCATAGAAGTCGTATACTTAGAGCATCTCCAGAGATTCGTTTCATACCATTGCTTGTGATAGAGAGCCAATCTCTTCTCAGCAAATTCTTCCCCTTAGCTTTTTCTTCTTCTCCTTCTCTTATTTCTCTTCCTTCTCTTCCTTCTCTTTCTTTAGGGTTTACTAATGTTCTCAAAGAGTGAAAAAGGGTTGAGGGAGATCCTTTATATAGAGAAAAACTCTCCATTTAAAGTCCTCTTTCAATTAGGAAAGCAATCCCTTAGTTTAGGAAAGTTTCCAAAACTCGGAGTCTGATTTGGGTTCTCATGGTCGATCATACAGTCACATAAACTGTCGATCATAGGGTTGAAATCATCGACCATGGGGTTCTGGATTTGATATTTTTAGTTCCCTTCCTTATGGTTGACCATACCTACCTAGGCATGCGACCTTAGGTATGTTTTTAGTGTTTTTAACTTGATTCTCATACCTGGTTTGTGATCTATCTTCACACGCTTGGTCCACTTGGTCCAGGAATGATGGGAAGACCTGACACGACATGGTTAGACCAAGTTAGTAGAGTGCAGGTCTTACAGTGAGCTCACATCCCAATTCAGTGAGAAATCTAGTATCAAATGCAATGCAACATACAACATCGAATGACATGAAATGTAATTTATTTTATATTAGGTTTTGGGTTTGTGTAACTATATTCTAGGGAAAGATAGAAGCAAAATATATGATCTCCGATAGCAAAACAAACACCGGCAAAAATGATTTTACGGTAAAATTTTCATTTTCATTGGTTTTACGTTGAAACAAACAGAACCATTGTAAAATCTGGTTTATCCCATTTGTAAACCTGGTTTTCTCCTTTGAGATAGACTTGTTCTTTCCTTGATCCGAAGTTTTTTCTTGTGAGCTGAAATATGGCTTGCCTCATGTTTGAATCTAATTCACCTTTTTATGATCAAATCTGATTCGGTATAAATTGGCATGCATTCAAACCTTGTTTGAATTGAGTTTGCTCATTCTTGTGTGGTCAAATCTAGTTTGGTTTTATTCATTTATTAGATTATGATTTATGTTAAGACCATTCTAGATGTTTGACCTATATGCTTAGATTTGGTTCAATCACATAGTAGGCTTGATTTATTTGTGATGGGTTTGGTTCAACCCCATGATTGATTTGGTCTAATTACATAGTGAACCGGCCTAGTCCCATATTTGATCCAATTTATGCATTTGGATTAGTTTCAATTGCATGTTGAGTGATTTAATTGCATGCTTAATTATTTCAATTCCATCCCTTATTCAATGTTGATTCAATTACATGTGTGAATGGATTCAAGTGTATAAGCCCTACCTTCAAGAGATGTTTCCCTACTTTATGTCTATAATAGTTAGTGCACGAGTCCCCTCTCCCAGGGGTGTGAAACTTAAGGGTGACTCCAATGAGTCCATTCTTGTTGGGAACTCCAAATCCCATGCCGATTAGTCTAGGCCTCGCCTAGGTCATGGGCCCGCTTATTCAATATGATTGGTCCTCAAAAATTGTTTTCATTTCCTAAAAGAAAAATGCAAAAAAGAAAAAAAAGAAAGAAAAGAGTAAAATTCAAAAAAAAAAAAAAAAAAAAGGGAAAAGAAAAATACAAAAAAAGAGTGTCAGGTCTTCCTGTGTCAGGCGATGGTTGGGATCATGTTTGATCCCCAACCTAGCTTTAAGATCATGTTTGATCCCCAACCTAGCTTTTATCCAGTTCTATCTATGGCCTTAGGGCAATTGTTTCCCAATTTTGGGATTTGGTTTGTGAAGCAACAAACATCATTTTCAAATGTTAATTCACCCTTGCCAAATGTGGGGAGCCGAGGTTCGAGTACCTCTCGAGTGATGTCATTCGGGATCCAACAGCCAGTTGACTGTTGGGAACTACGTTTGATCTGATTCTTCGAGGAGATAAGTAGGCAGAGGGAATGACGTAGTCACTTCGCGCATGGTCACACATGCTTCCTTTGTCAAGGGAGCACCTCACATATAACCACAACCCTGCATGAACTACGTTTGGCCTGATTCTCCCCGCACAGAGATATGTAGGTAGCTTGGTCTCAAGCTTGGTCGTCCATCTATTGTTGTGTTTTCTATGTTGTTCATTATTTTGATTAATTATTTGTTTATTCATGATTGTTTCAATCATTCATTCATTCATTCATTCATTTGTTCATTGATTCATTTATTATCTATTGACTTGTATTTTATTTTTCAAACCTCTATGGCAGCATCCTAAGTCAGCACAACTTAGAAAATTGGTCTAGGGTTCCCCACTTGCTTAGTTAGGTTAGAATGAGCAACTTGAACATACATAAGCTTCAAGAATGTAGGAAAGGATAGGATAAAAGGAGATCAGTCCACTGACCGGGTGAGTTGGGTGCTTAACGCCTTCCCAACTCGTAACTTGACGCTTACTCTTCTCTGATAAGACTAGAAGTCAATCCATTGAGCATGAGTCATAGTGTCTCTCCAAATGAGAGGCAATTTATAGGTCCTAGACCTCATCTACGTGGCGACTCCATATTTTCACCGTCCATTGGCGTAGATGGACAAAGCAAACAAGGCGAGAGCCTTTGATTCGTAGAGGATCGAATTTCCATTGTCCTCACAGGTACCTTGAGAGGGGTTGGTGTGCCTTACTCCTCTTGGTGTCATGTGCTGCTAGGTATGGCACCATGGCATGGTATCAGGGCTTGTCACATAGGTATTGTATGTAGGGTTGGCCTGGCCTTTTATGCACGGTGGTGAGGTATTCCATGGGTGGATACCATGGGTGGGCACACAGAGCTATAGGGGACGACGCGTGTCTCCCTTATGGGTAGGAACTCTAAAACCCACACTCCATGAACCCGATCTAAACCTTTAATTCATGTCATAATAGGTCTTCCAATCATCAGCGGGCCAGACGGGACGAGCGGATGACAAACAGGTATGAAATCGGACCAATTCAAGTATGAAAAAAATTCATACCAGTCGATGGTACCGGTCTATTGTACCGGTCAACGGTCAACTGGTATCGCCTGCGCAGCTTAGATCCGAAAAAGGATCTCTCTGCATCCCACTTTCCAAATTTCAAACCGAAGGACTTTCCTAATGCTAGGAGGCTTCCTAAACCTAACCTTAGCCTATATTAGGACCCTTAAATCTCCTAAAACCTCTCTCATTGATCCTCACAAACCCTAGAGAGGAGAAAGAGGTTGAAGAAGGAGATGAAGCTAGGAAGGAGAGGGAAGAGCCGCCATTGCCATTGGACGAAGAATACGTTACTGCGAACCAACGGTAAGTGATTAACCTTTCTCTACTTTAATCATTCTAGGATAGTTAGTTATGATTGGATCAATACCAAGTAAAGCAAGGTATTGATCTAAATCTTGCTTTACCGACAAACCCTAATCTAGTCGATAAACCCTAGATTCAAGTTCTAAGTTGAAGATCATCCAAACTAGGACTTGAATGGAGTTGGAAACAACTCTAACTCAATGCTTAGACCTAGAATGTGTAGGAGAAACCCTAGGATCAATAGGGGGTGATCGACGGAAGGCGAGAACCGGATTTATGGTCTTCCGGAGACATACCGGTCGACCATACCGGTCGCACCATATGCGACTGGTACCTCCCAGAGACTGGTCTGTGGGGACCGGTCGACCATACCGGTTGCACATTTTCTCACAGTGCCACGATCGGTACTGCAACCGGTATGCTCTGTGAGGAGTTTTTTGACCTAATTGGTTTTTTTACCAACGTAAACCCAAAAAAAAAAAAAAACTATCTTAATACAACCCTAACATTGTGTAAGACCTTGTGATAGCAAGTTTGGATACTGTGACACGAAGCAAGCTATCAAACAACCGTCAGGTAAGGGAATCGAACCTAAATCTTAATAATTTAATAAACAGTAAATCGTTGTTAATAATCATGATTCTGTGGACTGATGTTTGTGCATACTCGCATGTCATCCTTTACTTTTAGTTATTATTATTGTTCATCCATACTCGCTATGCTAGGATGTGACTGTTAGGCATGTGATTATTTTCGTTGGTGTGTGGAATGGGAAGGGCCGAGGGTCTGGGATCATTCCTCACACTAGCACCTTTTTGTATCATTCTATCTTAGCATGCTTGGTGCGGGTAGGGTATCAGGGGGAGAAAGTGGTACTGTGGTCTTCGGCCTGGCCACTAGACTCTAGCTCTATCTCTATTCCGTAGGGAGATGTGCTGGGATAGGGCCTACTGTGATGAGATATAGGATTGGTTACATACGAGCCTAGTTTGCAAGCCCTTGCCAATAGGGGCTTACGTGTTGGTATGGGTAGAGTATCAGAGGAGGTGTTGGCGGTGTTTGATCTGGACGCCTTAGCTCTATCTCTATTCCATGGTGGGTGCATGTGGGACGACAGTGGTGTTTGATCCATTGGGCAGCTTCATACACTCGTGTATAGAGATGCGGTGGCCGCCAATCCTTTCTATAGCACATTGCAAACTTAAAACCAGATCATGATGTGAATGTTACTCATGCATATGTTTATTGCATTATCTGATTGTCTTACTGAGCTAAGTTTTGAGCTCACCCTTGTATATATACATGTTTTTAGATATTGATGCATGTTATACGGTGGACGATTACATGTACGTTCTAGTGTATGGAGGCGTGGCTGCTTTGGACGTACAAGCAGGAGAGGACGAGCATGACGCTTCATGCGAGTGCCTTTTCTGCGTGTACCTCTAGGATTTGATTTAATTCATTTTATTTATTTTCAGTTGGAGATACAGTTGGTGTAAGAATATTTATTTACGTTTTAGTGTAAAGAATAACTGGATATTTATTTAAATTTATCAATAGATTACTCAGTTCATTTTTATTTAAAGACTTCCACTGTATTTTATTATATTCTGATTATGATTATGTGCAATGGTTTGTATGAGTGGACACGATCTTATTGAGATCCTGTGAATCGTTGGTTCAATGACGGTTCACTCACACTTCTAGTTCGATCGGAATTGGGGTGTGACAACTTGGTATCAGAGCTCTTAGGCTCTGTCCAACAAATCATACATGCACTTGACTGAGTCAATGAACTGAGATAGGAAGAATTTAAAAGTCTTAATAAAAATACACCTTAAGCACTTGTTTGATGCCTGAGACTAAATACTAAAGAGCATAATATACTATACTAAAGGTGGAATTAATAAATAAACCTGCTTTAGAGAGGAAACCATAGTGACAAGTAGAATGATCATAAATTTTCATAACAAATAAAAAGAAAAATTTTATAATCATAAATCATCCAAAGAGTGAAGAGTAATGGTGCCACAGGGTACAGTCCACAAGCCGAACAGTTATCCTGTTATATAAAAATCATTCTAAGAGAGATTAAATAAGAGGTCTATCATGGGGATGGGGGCATAGAGGGAATAAGGTCGGTGATGTCATAGTCACGCTCATAAGCCACCCTAAGCCAGTGTACCTGCTCCTGCGTGACTCTAAGACTGCGAGCAAGATGCCCTAGGTCACGGCTCATCTCACGCTGAGCATCCCGGATCTCCGTAAACATACCCATCACAGTATTGGGAGGAGGCTAGGAGGGCCCCACTACAGGTGTTGGTTGTGGTTCCGATACTAGAATGTCCTCCATCTGGTCATCATCATCATCACCATCATCCCCTGCTTCTTCTGCATGAGCTGCATAGGCTACTGCTGCTGCTCTTGCCGCTGCTGCTACCCTCCTGAGTGGACTAGGATGGGCCTTTAACTCTTCATCACTGATCGGCAGATTGTCCATCCTCATCCGGAGAATGGCATCCCAGTCAATGTCAGAGGTCATGGTGTCCTCAACTGCAGTCTCACCCCTCATGTCCACCCGTAAGCGCTGCAGAAGAGTAGTGATGAGTCGGCCATATGGAAGGTTACTGGCCTGATCGGGCAGAGTAGCCTGACGCATGGTCTTGATAATGATGTAGGGGAGACAGACCCGCTCCCCAGTGCAGACGCAATAGGTCAAATACTGTGTGAGCTGAGACAACTCACTATAGTGGTCGCTCTAAGGGACGATATTGTGCTGGATGATGTGACAGTATCCCCGAGGCACAGGTCTCAAGCTAGCAGCCTTTATAGGCGCTCCAGGGTTAAGTATCTGCTCCAAAATCTCTTGGCGCAGATCATCAGTGAGAAAGCCCTTCATCTTAGGGGCGTAGACCAAGTCACCATCATTTGGAATTCCCAAAAGATCGGCAAGCTGATGAGTGTCGAAAGATATAGGGACACCTTGATGAAAGTGGTAAGGCGGAGTTCCCTGCCTCGGCTGAAGTCATTGACATTTCCCCTATCTCCAGGTTGGCATAGAAATGTTTGACTAGGTTGGGGCGGGTGGTCACAGAGTATGTAATGATGGGCAACCACCCAAGTCTACCAAAAGCTGCTTCAACGTCAAACCGTTGCAGCTGCTCCAGGTTCACCCATCGCCCCGACTCAATATTTTTCTCCTCAAACCAGGGAAAGTGGGCTTGCGCCACCTCAGAACGAAACCACCGTTCATCAAGCTATGGAACCGGAGGATGCGGACGGTTCATGCCAAGACCAAAGGCATGTTTACCAGCACCTCTGCGTTGAGACATTTGTAACTACAAAACAAAGACAAAATAAGGAGAAATTGGTAAGAAATTTTTGAAATTTTGGCAGCATAACGACAGTAATGGAAGCAAAAGCTTTGAACTCACCCAAAATCTGGGGAGGAGGACTTACGTAATGTCACACCCCAATTCCGGATGAACCAGAAGTGTGAGTGAACCGGCTCTAAGCCACGGTTCACACCAGGATCTCAATAGACCGTGTCAACCAACCATTCCCAAGCAATCTAACAAAATCAGAGAATAATACATAGCAGCGGAAATAAATAAATGAGCCGAGATCTAATTGTAACTTAAAATAAATATCAAACTTATTCCATCATCCATCAAATTTAAATATAATTATTACAATGCTTAAATAGAAAATAACCAAGTCACTGGGAGAAAACACAAAACGAGCACTCGCATGACGCATCATGCTCGTCCTTCACTGCCTGGGTATCAATGGCAGCTACAGTGCCGTATGCTGGAGCAGCCACGAAGTCATCAATGGTGTACCCTGCATCCAAATTTGAAAAGAAATATATATATTTTCGGTGAGCTCACAACTTAGCTCAGCAAGTACAAGACCAATGCAATAGTACCATATGCATGAGATAACATTACAATTTGGGTCAGGTATAACTTGCAAATATGCTATGGTAAGGTTTGGCGGCCACCGCACCTCCATACACGAGAGTGTGAGCATACCCAACAATCAGGGCCTACCACACTACTGTTGTTGCCCCACATCACTCACTCCGGTATGGAGATAGGACTCGAGTCTGGCGGGTAAGAAGAACCACAATCCCACGTCCTCCCCCTGATACCCCATACCGTACCAATACCTAAACCCCTATTGGCAAGGCTTGCAAGTGGGTTCCGTTTCTAACCAGTCCTAGATGTCAATACAGTATCATTAGCCTTACCCCAGCATGGTTCCCTACGACCTAGAGATAGGGCTCGAGTCTGGCGGGCAGAAAGAACCACAATCCCACGTCCTCCACATGATACCCTATTCGCACTGAGTTTGCTAAGATAAAGACGATACGAGAAAAGTGTTAGCTGTGGATATATCCAGGACACATCCCCTTCACATTCCACACACTAACTAAAACATACACATGCCTAACATCCAACAATCCTAGCATATGAAATGCATGAACAGGTAATAATAACAAAAGCATTAACTACATGGCATGTGAGATGCACAGACATCAAGCAAATATTTAAATTCATAACTTATTCACAAAGGCTTACTGTTCTTTATTTAATTTAAGTTTGGGGTCTTGTCCCTTACCTGACGCATGATACTGATCCCGTTCTGCGTCAGAGAGCTTACTCACAATGTCTACAGGTCCTACATAATCACATTTATAAGTTAGCACCTATTCATAAGGGTTTCAGAGGTCAGAACCAGGTTTGACTGAGCAAACCAGGCTCAGAAACCCATACCGATCGTAGGTACCGGTTACACATACTGCAACCGGTATGTGCGACCGGTATATACCGGTGGCACTTACCGGTCTCACTCAGATCTCACTGAGTGAGACCGGTATGTGCCTACGGTATATACTGCAGGCCCATACCGCTGGACCTATAGTCCATCCGGTGTACCCTGCGGTTTGGATCCGATAGCGAGATCTCAGATCTCCCTTCCTTGTCGGCTAACAGTTAGGTCTCTAGGGTTTCCCTTATCCTTTACTAAGGTCCAAACCCTCTAATGGCCTTCGGATCTCGGCTAGAACGCCGTATCAAACCTAGGTTAGATCCGAATGAGAAACTAACGGGAGTCCTAGGCCTTTTGGATCGCTGTGCCGCTTCGCGGCCCCAATCTGACATCCTAACATTACAATAGTATAGAGCACTTACCGGCAGTTTTCGGTTGGCGGCGTGCTCTCCTTCCTGGGCGGCTACCTCATCCTTGCTCCTTCTCAGTTCTTCTCCAGACGGCTAGGGTGTTTGAGAAGGAGCAATGGAGTGTCTCCTTCTCTATTAATAGAGGGAGACCATCCATGGAAGGTTTTCCTCAGAATGGAAACTTTCCAAGTTTCCATTCTGAGAGAAAGGCTCACTGGAAGGTTTTCCTCAGAATGGAAACTTTCCAAGTTTCCATTCTAAGAGAAAGGCTCACTGGAGTCTATCTACAGCCGGAATCAGGCATACCGGTCACACATACTGGTTGGAGACCCCGCAACGGGTATAGTGCAGTCGGTATACCATACCGGTTGCACATACTGGTTGCACTATACTGCAACCGGTATAGTGAGACCGGTATGGAGTTTTAGGTATTTTTTTATTCTTTTTCTTACCTGAAATTTGAGTGGCTCGTCACTCGGCTTCGTCCTCTGGTCCGGTTATAATTGGGACACCTGTCATCATATAAAACCATGGTTTAGACCTGGTTTTAGAATACGGTTCTTACAACTCTACCATCCTTAAAAAAAAATTTCATCTCCGAAATTTGAATGTATGTCTCACAATTCCCCCACCCTTAAAAGAAATTTCGTCCCCGAAATTGCACGTACCTTCAGAGTCGAAAAGATGGGGATACTCTTGTCGCATGGCATCCTCCTCTTCCCAAGTAATTTCTTCTACGTCCTGACTTTTCCAAACTACCTTGACATAATGGATGGCTCGCCTTCGAAGTTGTTGTACCTTTTTACTAATGAGCTGGATTGGCACAACCTCGAAGGTTAAGTCTTCTATCAAATATGTAGGGTCTGCAACAAGAATGTGTGAGGGGTCTCTCACGTACTTCTTTAGTAAGGACACGTGGAAGACATCGTGGACACTAGACATCGCTGGTGGCAATGCAAGTTGATAGTTTACTTTGCCGCATCGGGACAGAATTTCATATGGTCCCACATATCTAGGACACAATTTTCCTTTTCTGTCGAACCGCTTTAAGCCTCTTACTGGTGACACCTTCAAGAACACCTTGTCCCCAACCATGAATTCAAGATCCCGTCGTCTGTTATCAGCATAGTGCTTCTGACGCACCTGAGTTGTCTTTACTCGGTTCTTGATTAGATCTACTGCCTTGCAGGTTTCTTCCACAAATTCTGGTCCTATGATCCGTCTTTCTCCAACTTCATCCCATAATAAAGGTGTCCGACATTTCTTGCCATATAAGGCCTCGTATGGGGCCATCTGGATCGTAGACTGGTAGCTGTTGTTGTAGAAAAACTCAATGAGTGAAAGCTTCTCATCCCAAGCCCCCTTGAAGTCGATAGCACATGCCCAAAGCATGTCTTCTAGAATTTGAATGGTCCTCTCCGAATGACCATCAGTTTGAGGGTAGAAAGTTGTGCTAAACTTTAGTTTCGTCCCCATTGCCTTCTGAAGTCCTTCCCAGAACTTAGATGTGAAGCGTGGATCTCGATCAGACACAATACTCTCTGGAACCCCGTGGAGCCTGACTATATTGTCCACGTACAACCTTGCCAACCTGTCCATTGTATATTGTGGTCTGACAGGGATAAATCTGGTTGTTTTGGTGTGGCGATCTACAATTACCCATACTGCATTTACCGACCTCGGAGTCATAGGTAATCCAGTGACGAAATCCATGGTTATACAATCCCATTTCCATGCTGGCTTAGGTCTTTAGGGTTTCCCCTATCCTTTACTAAGGTCCAAACCCTCTAATGGCCTTCGGATCTCGGCTAGAACGCCGTATCAAACCTAGGTTAGATCCGAATGAGAAACTAACGGGAGTCCTAGGCCTTTTGGATCGCTGCGCCGCTTCGCGGCCCCAATCTGACATCCTAACATTACAATAGTATAGAGCACTTACCGGCAGTTTTCGGTTGGCGGCGTGCTCTCCTTCCTGGGCGGCTACCTCCTCCTTGCTCCTTCTCAGTTCTTCTCCAGACGGCTAGGGTGTTTGAGAAGGAGCAATGGAGTGTCTCCTTCTCTATTAATAGAGGGAGACCATCCATGGAAGGTTTTCCTCAGAATGGAAACTTTCCAAGTTTCCATTCTGAGAGAAAGGCTCACTGGAGTCTATCTACAGCCGGAATCAGGCATACCGGTTGCACATACTGGTTGGAGACCCCGCAACGGGTATAGTGCAGCCGGTATACCATACCGGTTGCACATACTGGTTGCACTATACTGCAACCGGTATAGTGAGACCGGTATGGAGTTTTAGGCATTTTTTTATTCTTTTTCTTACCTGAAATTTGAGTGGCTCGTCACTCGGCTTCGCCCTCCGGTCCGGTTATAATTGGGACACCTGTCATCATATAAAACCATGGTTTAGACCTGGTTTTAGAATACGGTTCTTACAACTCTACCATCCTTAAAAAAAAATTTCATCTCCGAAATTTGAATGTAGGTCTCACAATTCCCCCACCCTTAAAAGAAATTTCGTCCCCGAAATTGCACGTACCTTCAGAGTCGAAAAGATGGGGATACTCTTGTCGCATGGCATCCTCCTCTTCCCAAGTAATTTCTTCTACGTCCTGACTTTTCCAAACTACCTTGACATAATGGATGGCTCGCCTTCGAAGTTGTTGTACCTTTTTACTAATGAGCTGGATTGGCACCACCTCGAAGGTTAAGTCTTCTGTCAAATCTGTGGGGTCTGCAACAAGAATGTGTGAGGGGTCTCTCACGTACTTCTTTAGTAAGGACACGTGGAAGACATCGTGGACACTAGACATCGCTGGTGGCAATGCAAGTTGATACACTACTTTGCCGCATCGGGACAGAATTTCATATGGTCCCACATATCTAAGACATAATTTTCCTTTTCTGCCGAACCACTTCAAGCCTCTTACTGGTGACACCTTCAAGAACACCTTGTCCCCAACCATGAATTCAAGATCCCGTCGTCTGTTATCAGCATAGTGCTTCTGACGCACCTGAGCTGTCTTTACTCGGTTCTTGATTAGATCTACTGCCTTGCAGGTTTCTTCCATAAATTCTGGTCCTACGATTCGTCTTTCTCCAACTTCATCCCATAATAAAGGTGTCCGACATTTCTTACCATATAAGGCCTCGTATGGGGCCATCTGGATCGTAGACTGGTAGCTGTTGTTGTAGAAAAACTCAATGAGTGAAAGCTTCTCATCCCAAGCCCCCTTGAAGTCGATAGCACATGCCCGAAGCATGTCTTCTAGAATCTGAATGGTCCTCTCCGAATGACCATCAGTTTGAGGGTGGAAAGTTGTGCTAAACTTTAGTTTCGTCCCCAGATGTGAAGCGTGGATCTCGATCAGACACAATACTCTCTGGAACCCCGTGGAGCCTGACTATATTGTCCACGTACAACCTTGCCAACCTGTCCATAATATATTGTAGTCTGACAGGGATAAATCTGGCTATTTTGGTGAGGCGATCTACAATTACCCATACTGCATTTACCGACCTCGGAGTCATAGGTAATCCAGTGACGAAATCCATGGTTATACAATCCCATTTCCATGCTGGCTCGGGTAATGGTTGTAGTAATCCTGCAGGCCTCTGTCTTTCTGCTTTAACTTGCTGACAGTTTAAACATTGAAATACATGTCGGGCCACATCAGCTTTCATACCCCTTCACCAGTACAACCTTTTCAAGTTGTGGTACATTTTCGTGCTTCCAGGGTGTACTGAATATGGGGTGGAGTGAGCTTCCAACATAATCCGATTTTGGATTTCCAGATCTTCATCCTCAGGTATGCACAAACACTCACGATATCTGAGTATCTTGTCTGCATCTAGAGTAAAATCAGGATTGGCTCGACCCTTTTCCAAATCCTCTTGAACTGTCCTGAGGTATGGGTCATGTAAGACTGCTGCCTTTAATTCTTCCTTCAGGTCGGGCAAAATCTTCAATGCTGCAAACATTAAGGTAAACTGGTGTATCAACCCTTGCTCAATAGGATCATTTGCTGACGTTATTAAGAGTCGTTCTTCATCCTCTGATGAACCAGAAACAGCAGCACACAACGCTGCATTTGTACTTGGTCCTCCTTCAGGGTTCGATGCCCATTTCCTGCTCAGTGCATAAGCTACAATGTTAGCTTTACCAGGGTGATACTGAATGTCACAGTCGTAGTCCTTGAGTAATTCAAGCCACCTCCTCTGCCTCATGTTCAGTTCTTTCTGAGTGAACAGATATGTCAGGCTTTTGTGGTCAGACTTAATCTGGAATTTCTCACCATACAAGTAGTGCCGCCAAGTCTTGATAGCATGAATAACCGCTGCCAATTCTAGGTCATGTGTAGGGTAGTTCTTCTCATGCTCTTTCAGCTGTCTTGAGGCATAGGCTATCACCTGCTCTCCTTGCATCAGCACACAACCCAGTCCTAGACCTGAAGCATCTGTATATAATGTAAATGGATGGTCTGGGGCTGGAATAGTCAATATAGGTGCTGATACCAGTTTTGACTTCAACGTCTGGAAGCATTTCTCACATTCATCGGTCCATATGAACTTCTCCCCCTTTTTGGTCAATCTGGTGAGTGGAACAGCAATCTTGGAATAATTTTCCACAAACCTTCTATAGTATCCAGCTAAGCCCAGGAAACTACAAATTTCAGCAATTGTCTTCGGCGCCTCCCATCCTACAATGGCTGAAATTTTACTGGGGTCTACCTTGATTCCTTCAGTAGAAACCACGTGACCAAGGAAGGCCACTTTCTTTAACCAAAATTCACATTTCTTGAATTTTGCATATAGTTTTTCTCTTCTCAGTCTTTGTAATGCTGCTTTTAGATGCACTGCATGCGTCTCCTGGTCCTTAGAGTATACTAAGATATCATCGATGAATACGATAACCGACGTATCAAGCATGTCATGGAATACCCGGTTCATTAACTCCATAAAGGATGCAGGTGCATTAGTCAACCCAAAGGACATTACTAGGAACTAATAGTGTCCATAACGTGTCCTGAAAACTGTTTTGGGGATGTCTGTTTTCTTAATCTTGAGCTGATGATACCCTGATCTCAGATCAATCTTCGAGAATACACTTGAACCTTGTAATTGATCGAACAAATCATTTATCCTTGGTAGTGGGTACCTGTTCTTGATAGTGAGCTTGTTCAATTCACGATAGTCCATACAGAGACGTACGCTACCATCTTTTTTATTGACAAAGAGCACAGGTGCTCCCCAAGGTGAGATACTAGGCCTTATAAATCCCTTGTCTAGCAGTTCTTGCAGCTGAGTTTTTAATTATTTCAACTCGGTAGGAGCCATCCTGTACGGTGCTTTAGACACAGGTGCCACCCCTGGCAGTAGGTCTATCACAAACTCAGTAGCCCTGTCTGGTGGCAACCCGGGTAGGTCTTCGGGAAATACATCAGGAAATTCCCGTACTACATTAATGTCCTCTATTTTTGGCAGGTCAGCGGTCACATCCACCACTGATACAAGGTATCCTACTCCCCCTTTCTCTAGGCACTTCTTTGCTTTTAAGGCTGAGAGTATGAGCTTTCTCTTCCTGGGCAACTTAGCCCCTTTAAAGTTAAACTCAATCCCTTCATTGTCTTTGAATATCAACTTCTTCTCGGCACATAACAGGTTCGCCGAGTGTTTAGATAACCAGTCCATTCCCAGAATCACATCAAAATCTGACATCTCCAGCTGGACTAGATTGGCTTCCAATTCTCGTCCTTCAATATGCACTGGACAAGGACCATAATATTCTTCTAACACCACCTCCATTCCCATGGGAGACCGAACTAACAGACTTAGTCGTAGAGTCTTGATGGGTTGACCTAGTCCTTTTTTGAATGATACGGATACAAAAGAATGGGTGGCCCCGGAGTCAAACAGGACTCTTGCAGGTACCCCTGCTATATTTACTGTACCTGAGGTTTTTGTTCAAATTCTACCTTAGTTTCAAATGCACAAACAATTAATGCAACAATTAAGGAACAAGTATAAAATCATACCTGTAACCACATCTGGTGATGCGGCTGCCTCTTCTATTGTAACAGCATACACCTTGCCTTGTTGTTGCTCCCTCTTTGGTTGTGGGCATGTTCTGGCATAATGCCCCACCTGTTGGCAATTGTAGCACTTTACATTAGGGTTCGGTCTCATTGCTTGTGGGGCATTGCAAGAACCGGTCTGGGAGGCACTGTGCTAGTTGGTGGCCTGAACGGACGGTATGGCATGTTGCTTCTTTCGCCTTGGATCTCAGGATTAGGTCTCTTCAAACCCCTACTTTGTGCTATGAAACTTTCTCTCTGATTTGACTCGATGACTCGAGCCACCTGTACAGCTTCATTATAGATGTTCAAACCTCGACCCAACACATGTTCTCGGATAGCACCCCGAAGACCCATAGTAAAACGATGAGTCTTTGTTGCTTCCTCCTACATACTAGTTGGAGCAAAGAAGAATAACTCCTCATACCTCTGCTGATAGGCTTCTACTGTCATCTGTGACTGTTGCAGGTTAAGATATTCTCTTTCCATCTGATCACGAAAACTCCTGGGGAATTACTTGTCAAAGAAGGCTTCCTTGAATATGGGTCAAGTGATGATTTGGTGCTTGGTTTCCAGGTACGACTTGGTAGAGTTCCACTACCCATTGGCCTCTTCCTTCAGCATATGAGTGGCATATAATACTTTGTCCCCATCCTGACAATCCAGTAGCCGAAATTTTTTCTCTATTTCAGCTATCCACTGTGCTAGCCACAGTGTTTTCCCTGACTTCCCTGTAAAAGTAGGTGGTTTGAGCTTTAAGAATCCATCCACTGCCCTAGATAGGCTACTCTGAGCATAAGGAACCTGCCCATATGGTGCCTGTCCATACCATTGTGGCTGATATGGGTAGCCTCCCTGATTTCCTCCCTGATACCCACCATAGTATGCACCCTGATTCTGATACTGATACCCCCCTGATATTGGTTGTGAACTGGCGTCCCTATAACTGGTTGGGGTACTGTGTTGGGTTGATCCTGTTGTGGTGGTACTTCATTAGCTATGCTAACCCCCACTGGTGCCGCTTGAACATTCTCAACATTTGTGGATGGCATGTTTGTAGGTGTTGACACAGGCCCAGGTGGCCTAAACATTTTTAGCATTTCCTCGAAAAACTTTTTCTGCTGGGCCTCCATATTAGTGACCAAATTTGCCATCATTGTCTCAGAGCTAGAAGAAGGTTGTCCCTGTGTGGACCTTCTTCATTTTCCTTTATCATATCTTCAGTGTCATTTAGGGGGTTGAGTTCTTCCCCTCTCACCCTCTCGGTATTTTCTTTTGAGTTTTCTGTTCCTGAACTTCTATCCATGGTAGGCGCCCTTGAGTGACGGCGCCTGCGATGAACTCTACGTCCATTTCCTCCCACCATTGAAGCAATTTAATTTTTCCTGTATGATATCTGAATACATGGAAACATATATCACAACTTAGAAAATTATTCCAATAATTTAGTCTCAACATATGCAGCACAGGTATTCATTAACAGGTTAAAATAACAAGCAAAATTTTCAGTTATCTTGTCGAAATTTCCACATGTACAATGTCTTATTATTCAAGCGTGAGGTCTAGGATCAAGTTCCGACCAACTATCGGGATGGTTTTGTATTGCAACTCTCTGTAGGGTTCCAGTGGTAGTATCGGTCTCTCCTAAAGTGAGACCGGTGTAACTGACCACACATACCGGTTGGACTATACCGCAGGCAGTACCGGTCGCACTGCCCACAAATATGTGTAACCGGTATACCCTGCAGTAGGTACCGGTTGCACCATACTGCAGGAGGGGGTACCGGTCACACACCCCATAATTATGTGCAACCGGTATACCCTGCAGTAGGTACCGGTCGCACCAAACCGCAGGGGGATACCGGTCGCACACCCATAAATATGTGCAACCAGTATACCCTGCGGTCTGGTACCGGTCGCACCATACCGCAGGGGGATACCGGTCGCACACCCCATAAATATGTACAACCGGTATACCCTGCGGTCTGGTACCGGTCGCACCATACCGCAGGGGGATACCGGTTGCACTCTCCAGCATAGAAGTGCGACCGGTATCGCCAAAATCCTTTAAAATCGTGATTTTTTACTTTATTTCTCACTTTTCCTTTTTGAGTTTACTCCGGTGGCGATTCCTCTCTGAGTCTCCGTGTAAGACCCGCACTCCGTAAACCCGGTCTAAACCTTGATTTTGTGTCGTAGCAGGTATTCCGATCATCACCGAGCCAGACGGGACGAGCGGATGACAAACAGTTATGAAATCGGACCAAAGACGATCAAATCAACATGATTTTATGTTGACCAGTCGATGGTACCGGTCTTGGTACGGGTCGATCGGTCAGCTCTGCGCAACTGAATGTGGAAATCCGGAAATTGACTTCTGAGGGTCCCACTTTCCTGATTTCGAATCCTAAGACTTTCCTAATCTTAATAGGGTTACTAAACCCTAATTCTAGCCTATAAATATACCCTTAAACCTCCTCAAATCCTTTCCATTATCTCTCACAAACTCTAGAGAAGAGAATGAGGTTGGAAAGGAGAAGGAGCTAGGAAGAAGAAGAAGGTGCCGCCATTACCGTTCGACGACGCTCACGTTACGCCCGTCAACGGTAAGTGTTTTAATCATTATTCTTATCCTATGACTTTAGGATAGATGTGTGGGTGGATCAATACCATGCAAAGTAGGTATTGATCTAAAACCCAAAATTGGCCAATAAACCCTAAGTTGCTGTCAAACCTTAGATTCGAGTTCCGAGATGATATTCATCGAAACTAGACTCGAATGAGTTGGGGATAACTCTAAATCAAAGATTAGACTTAGAATGGATAGGAGAAACCTTGGAAATCCATGGAGGATGATCGACGACAGTCGAAAAACCCATGTATGGTCTTCCGGAGACAAACCAGTCGACTATACCGGTTGCACACAGTGCGGCCGGTATGTTGCCACCGGTATCCCTCGAGAGGCTGGTCTGTGGGGACCGGCTGACCATACCGGTCGCCAGTCTTCCCCACAGAGCTACGATCGGTACATGCCACCGGTCAGCTCTGTGAGGGTATTTTGTAACTTTGTTGGTTTCCAACCAACATGAAACCCTAAGAAAAATATTCTAATGAAACCCTAATAATACTGTAGGACTTGTGACTTTCCGCTTGCATCTTGCGACGTAGAGCAAGCTATCAAATGAGCGTCAGGTAAGGGAATTTGACCTAAACCTAATAATTAATGGACAGTAAATCGTTGTTAACCTCCTAATTATATATGATGTGATGTTTGTGTATATTCACATGCCATCTTTTAATTTCAGTTATTATTACTGTTCATGCATTGTTAGGATGTGATTGTTAAGCCTGTGATTGTTTTCGTTAGTGTGTGGAGTGGGGCATGGGCCTGGGATCGCTCCTCACACTAGCACCTTTTGTAGTATTCTGTCTTAACATGCTTGGTACGGGTGGGGCATCAGGGGAAGGTCATGGTACGGTGGTCTCGATGTTGATGCTGGCCTGGCCATGGTTATGTGGCATTGTGGTCCGAGTCGACCCTGGCTTGTCCACAATGCTTTAGCTCTATCTCTATGTCGTAGGGAGTTATGTTGGGATAGGGTCTACCTGCGTATTGTTTCTATCCTAGTGGGTTAGTTGCGGATAGGGCATCAGGGGAGGTGTGGGAATGCCTTAGCTCTATCTCTATGCCGTAGACGGCTGTGCTGGGATAGAGCGTACATTGATGACATATAGGATTGGTTAGTTGCGAGCCCAGTTTGCGAGCCCTGGCCAGTAGGGGCTTAGGTAGTGGTATGGGTAGAGCATCAGGGGAGGTACGGGGATATCTTAGCTCTATCTCTATTCCATGATGGATGCATGTGGGCCAATGGGGGTGTGATCCATGAGGTGCCACACACTCATGTATAGAGGTGCGGGGGCCACCAAACCTTTCTATAGCACATTGTAAACTTAAAACCAGTCCACAGCATAAAATGATTGTTACTCATGCATAATATTGTGAAATTGTCTGATTGTCTTACTGAGCTAAGTTGTGAGCTCACCCTTTGTGTACACATTGTTTTTAGATGTTGATGCAGGTTACACTGTTGACGACTATATAAATGCTCCGGTGTATGGTGCTGTTGCGGTGTTGGACGTACAGGCAGGAGAGGACGAGCATAACGCTTCATGCGAGTGCCCTTTCTGCGTGTACCTTTGATTGGTTTTATTTATTTATTTCAGTTATTTTCAGTTGGACTAAATGGATGTAAGGATATTATATTATATGTTTGAATTTGAATAATTGGATATTTTATTTAAATTTATCAATAGATTCTCAGTTCATTATATTTTAAAGACTTTCGTTGTACTATTTATATTTTGATTGTGGTTATGTGTAATGGTTTGTACGAGTGGACACGGCCTATTCGAGATCCTAGTGTGAACCGTTGGTTCAATGACGGTTCACTCACATCATTCTGGTTGGATCGGAATTGGGGTGTGACACTCCGAATCTACAGTGCATCCGGTGCCTCTAAGTTTGTTTCTACTTCATTTTAGTGTGCCAATCTCGTCTCTCAGGTAAGCTCGTACTTCTCTTTTCTCTTTTTAGAAATTTTTCCATCGTCTTTTATACTAAAATCTAGGTTTTTCTTGATTTTGAAGTTTTTAGCCATAGAAAACTTCTTTCTTTGCTTGAGAAATGTTTTAGGGGTCTAAATGTGTAAAACCCCTCAACCAATTCGAAGTTTTATCGATTGGTTTTGAGATAATCTAAAAATTTCGACTTTTAACCTAGGTTTCTAGGTTTTTTCGAGATTTTTAATAAATTTGTTAATATGCCTCCATTTTTCCTATTTGATGGCATTGTTTGACCTATGTTAGCATTGTATCATCACCATAAATCATCCCATTCATATTAGGTATGTTGTTAGGATTTTTCACCATTTTCCATCGTTATCTGAATTTGTCTCTAACTGATTCTGGTTCTTTGTTTAAACAGATACATTATGTTTAATCGGCGTGGAGCGGGGAAACGATCGTATATGCCCGGTATGCACAGGCCACATCTCCCTCCTGTCTTATATGATGAGAGGTTCTTCCGGTCAGAGGAGGCCGCTTCACGCTCAGCATGGTTTCGAGCAAAGCATATCGTATCAGGCTGTTTTGTCAACTTGGAGCATCTTCACCGCTTTGATGTGGAGTCTGCTTTTGGGATAGTAGGTTGGTTACCCCTTCTCCAATATAGGGAGACTACTCGTCCCAACTTGGTAAAATTATTCTTCACCAACTTGGAGGTGGAAGGTGACTTGGAGGGTTGGGAACATGCCAGAGATATTCGCATCACCAGCTATGTGAAAGGGGTAATGATTTCATTTAACGTCGCCGAGTTAGCGACCCTTCTAGAGATTCCTGATGATGGGGAACTCATTTATTGTCCGCCCAGGGCCAAAGGGTATCTCACTGAGGACTTACGGGCAGCTATTGCCGCACAGATCTTGTTACCTGGTAGAGTCATGTTGGCTTCCAACCTACGCCCTCAGCCTCGCCTTTTCTATCGGATTATTCAGCACAATATCGTTCCCCAGAGTGGACATTATGGAGAGTTGTCCCAGTTGACTCAGTACCTCACCTATTGTGTGGATACTCGGCAACGGGTTTGTTTGCCTTATTTGATTATGCGGATTATGATCTTTGTAGCCATGCCTAATGTGTCGGGCAATCTCCCATATGGTAGGTTGATCACAGCTTTGCTACAGCGTCTGGGTGTGGACATGCGGGGTGAGTTGGCTGGGGAGATCACCATGAGTTCTGATATAGATGCCGAGGCCATCTATAAGATGCAGATGGATGATCTGGAGCTCAGTGACGAGGAGTTATAGGCTCGTCCTCTCCTACCTAGGAACCATGCAGCCCTTGCAGTAGCAGCAGCAAAGGCAGCCGAGATGGGAGATGATGAGGATGCACACATGGAGGACATCCCAGCACCTGTACCCCAGCATTCTCCAGTTGCAGGACCTTCCAGGCCTTCTCCAGTTGCTGGACCATCTAGGCCTTCTCCAGTTGCTAGGTTATCCAGGCCTTCTTCAGTTGCTGGACCATCCCATCCCCCTTCGGACCCTGTGACGAGCATATTTTCGGAGATCAGAGATAACAAGAGAGTCATCCTTGATACCCAGAGGGACATTCTTGATACCCAGAGAGGACTCATGGATGCTCAGCGTGAGATGGGTCAGGAGTTGGGGCGTTTAGCTCGTAGCTTATGGGTCACACAGGATCAGGTTCATTGGCTCAGAGAGGTATACGAGCGGGACTATGACATTACAGACCCGGTACCATCCAGGTCTGCTACACCACCTTAGGCAGATGTAGTTTTTATTTTTATTTCATGTATTTCGTTTTGTTACTAGAGTAACTGTCCAACTTGTGGACTGTACTCTGTTGTTCACTTGTACTTAAAGAAAATTTTTATGAGATGATTAATTTGTTTCCTTTAAATTCTTCAGTGTTTATAATTGTTCTTCCATTATTAGTATATTATGCATCTTTCTTAAGTCTCAGGCATCAAACAAGCTTATGGTGTGTTCTTATTAAAGTTTTTAATTTTCCTAACTCAGCTCATTGGACACAGTTAGATGTAGAATGATTAGCTGGACAGAGCCTAGGGCTCTGATACCAAGTTGTCACACCCCAATTCCGGATGAACCAGAAGTGTGAGTGAACCGACTCTAAGCCACGGTTCACACCAGGATCTCAATAGACCGTGTCAACCAACCATTCCCAAGCAATCTAACAAAATCAGAGAATAATACATAGCAGCGGAAATAAATTAATGAGCCGAGATCTAATTGTAACTTAAAATAAATATCCAACTTATTCCATCATCCATCAAATTTAAATATAATTATTACAATGCTTAAATAGAAAATAACCAAGTCACTGGGAGAAAACACAAAACGAGCACTCGCATGACGCATCATGCTTGTCCTCCACTGCCTGGGTATCAATGGCAGCTACAGTGCCGTATGCTGGAGCAGCCACGAAGTCATCAATGGTGTACCCTGCATCCAAATCTGAAAAGAAATATATATATTTTGGGTGAGCTCACAACTTAGCTCAGTAAGTACAAGACCAATGCAACAGTACAATATGCATGAGGTAACATTACAATTTGGGCCAGGTATAACTTGCAAATATGCTATGGTAAAGTTTGGCGGCCACCGCACCTCCATGCATGAGAGTGTGAGCACACCCAACAGTCAGGCGCCTAACTCACTACTGTTGTTGCCCCACATCACTCACTCCGGTATGGAGATAGGACTCGAGTCTGGTGGGCAGGAAGAACCACAATCCCACGTCCTTTCCCTGATACCCCATACCGTACCAATACCTAAACCCCTATTGGCAAGGGCTTGCAAGTGGGTTCCGTTTCTAACCAGTCCTAGATGTCAATACAGTATCATTAGCCTTACCCCAGCACGGCTCCCTACGACCTAGAGATAGGGCTCGAGTCTGGCGGGCATGAAGAACCACAATCCCACGTCCTCCCCTTGATACCCTATTCACACTGAGTTTCCTAAGATAAAGACGATACGAGAAAAGTGTTAGCTGTGGATATATCCTGGGCACATCCCCTTCACATTCCACACACTAACTAAAACATACACATGCCTAACATCCAACAATCCTAGCATATGAAATGCATGAACAGGTAATAATAACAAAAGCATTAACTACATGGCATGTGAGATGCATAGACATCAAGCAAACATTTAAATTCATAACTTATTCACAAAGGCTTACTGTTCTTTATTTAATTTAAGTTCGGGGTCTTGTCCCTTACCTGACTCGTGATACTGATCCCGTTCTGCGTCAGAGAGCTTACTCACAATGTCTACAGGTCCTACATAATCACATTTATAAGTTAGCACCTATTCATAAAGGTTTCAGAGGTCATAACCAGGTTTGACTGAGCAAACCAGGCTCGAAAACCCATATCGGTCGTAGGTACCGGTTGCACATACTGCAGCCGGTATGTGCGACCGGTATATACCGGTGGCACTTACCGGTCTGACTCAGATCTCACTGAGTGAGACCGGTATGTGCCTGCGGTATATACCGCAGGCCCATACCGCTGGACCTATAGTCCATCCGGTGTACCCTACGGTTTGGATCCGAGAGCGAGATCTCGGATCTCCCTTCCTTGTCGGCTAACAGTTAGGTCTCTAGGGTTTCCCCTATCCTTTACTAAGGTCCAAACCCTCTAGTGGCCTTCGGATCTCGGCTAGAATGCCGTATCAAACCTAGGTTAGATCCGAATGAGAAACTAACGGAAGTCCTAGGCCTTTTGGATCGTTGCGCCGCTTCACGGATCCAATCCGACATCATAACATTACAACAGTATAGAGCACTTACCGGCAGTTGTCGGTTGGCGGCGTACTCTCCTTCCTGGGCGGCTACCTCCTCCTTGCTCCTTCTCAGTTCTTCTCCACACGGCTAGGGTGTTTGAGAAGGAGCAATGGAGTGTCTCCTTCTCTATTAATAGAGGGAGACCATCCATGGAAGGTTTTCCTCAGAATGGAAACTTTCCAAGTTTCCATTCTGAGAGAAAGGCTCACTGGAGTCTATCTACAGCCGGAATCAGGCATACCGGTCGCACATACCGGTTAGAGACCCCGTAACCGGTATAGTGCAGCCGGTATACCATACCGGTTGCACATACCGGTTGCACTATACTGCAACCGGTATAGTGAGACCGGTATGGAGTTTTAGGCATTTTTTTATTCTTTTTCTTACCTGAAATTTGAGTGGCTCGTCACTCGGCTTTGCCCTCCGATCCGGTTATAATTGGGACACCTGTCATCATATAAAATCATGGTTTAGACCCGGTTTTAGAATACGGTTCTTACACGTAACCCTCTAACACCTCATGGAAACCATCAAGGAATTTGGAAATTACAAGAAAAGTTTGATTTTTATTAAAAACCTAAGTCAAAAACCTAAAAATTTGATTTTTTTGAAAACTATCCGGTGGAACCTCAAATTGATTGAGGGCTTTTGCTCATAGAGGTCCCTAAACCCTTTCTAAGATGAAGGAAAAGAGTTCCTATGGTTAGAATCTTCTAAACTAAGAAAAACCTAATTTTTGGGCATGGAACCATGAAGAAACAATGTAAAAATGAAGAATGTAAGGAAGGAACTTGCTTGGAGGTGATGTTCAAGGTCTTGATCAAAAGAAAATAGCTTCTAAGACCACTGGTCGGACTGTAGCAACTCACAAAGCCAAAGAGGAATCGCCACCGGAGAGGAAGAAGAAAGGAAAAGTGAGAAAAATCTTACTTTTCTCGATTTTAAAGAGTATTTTGGGCATACCAGTCGACGGTATTGCCCATACCGGTCGACCGGTACCCCCCAGGGTATATCGACCGGTACCTCTCGGTCAGAGAAAAATTCTGACCAGTCGACTATACCGGTCGCTCCATTTTCCACAGGGTTGCGACCGGTACATCGACCGGTACCCTTCGGGAACTCTGAGAGTTTGTCCGCCTGGACATACCGGTCGCACTACCTTATACAGTGCCACGACCGGTATGTTGCGACCAGACAACTATATGAAGCCCAAAAAATTTTGGGAAAATTTTTTAAAAAATTCCAATTTAAGTTTTCGTTACAATTTTCCGCCTTGCACTTGTTAAAGACTAACACTACTATGACTATTCGATTGTACCTCATGTGTTATGTCTTCTTCTTAGATCCAACCAGAAAAAACTAATATGAGTTGGTAGGAGGAAACGGTCGTAGAGGCTCACGAAGGCGTCACCACTCCAGGGTACGCCAAGATGTGGACAACCTGAAAACATGAACCATTGATGAGCAAAATGTAAACACAGAGGGTAGAGAAAGGCAGAGTCCCAGGGTACCAACAAATTTTTTAGGACCTCCTCACACTAACTCTGAGGCTATTGTGACGAATCTAGTTTATCAAATGGAAGCTCAGCAGAAGGTATTCCTGAACGAGATGCTGAAGATGTTCAGGCCACCAGGATATATCCCTACAGAAGGTACACCTGAGTCTGGAAGAAATAACACCATACTGCCAATGGATGGTAGTACTGGGCCGATGGGCCAAGGGAAGAATCTACAACCACCACACCAATTTCCAACGTCGTCTGCCTATCAAGGGATCTACCTGTACCCACCACCATGGTATGGAATGAATGCACAAGGGCAGAATGACCTAAGCCGAGTGGTGGATAGGTTCTTGAAACTGAAATCCCCTACTTTCACAGGGAAACCAGGGATACCACTGTGGCCTGCACAATGGGTTGCTGAAATAGAGAAGAACTTATGTCTGATGACTTGTACAGAGGATGAGAAGGTGCTCTTTGCTACGCACATGCTTAAGGAAGATGCAAATGCCTGGTAGAATTCTACCCGGACACACTTAGAGGTAAAGCACACTCAGATTAATTGGGCAACATTCAAGGGAGCCTTCTTTGATAAGTACTTTCCGAAGAGCTTCCGTGATCAAATGGAGAAGGAATTCTTGAATCTGCAACAATCCCAATCGACTATTGATGCTTACCAACAGAGATATGAAGAGTTGTTCTTCTTCTCTCCGGCAAGCATGCAAAAAGAAGAAACCAAGACCCGTAGGTTCACCATGGGATTGCAAGGAAGTATCCGAGAGCACGTCTTGGGTTTGGAGAAGAAAGTATATAATGAGGCTGTATAGATTGATAGGGTAATTGAATCCAGCCAAAGAGATAGTTTCTTTGCTCAGAACAGGGGACTGAAGAGGCCTGCCACTGAGACTTCAAGTGGAGGAAATACAAGACCATTCCGCCCATACATGGCTCAGTCTGCTGTGGTGCCTGCAAGGACCACTATTGCACCACCACCGTCACAGTTTGCTGGACAAAACCCAAATGTCAAATGCTTCAACTGTCAACAATTGTGTCACTATGCAAAGACCTATACTCTACCCAAAAAGCAACTGCCACAGCAAGGAAAGATATTCGCAGTCACCACTGAAGAGGCAGCCGCATCACCTGATGTGGTTACTGGTATGATTACATCCCTTATTATTTGGCTTACTGTTGCTGTATTTGAGCATGTAGAACCAAGGGATAATTAAATTTCAGGAACTATAAATATAGCTGGTGTACCCGCCAGAGTACTCTGACTCTGGGGCCACGCACTCCTTTATTTATATCACAGCCCAATTCTGGACCATTCAGAATGGTGTGATGAATCGCTAATAAACCAACGGTTCAATCAGGATCTCTAATAGGCTGTGTCCGTTGAAAATAAAACCATACACATCCATAACCATAATCAGAATAAATACACAATAACAAAAGTCTTAATAATAAATGAACTGAGAAATCTAACTATAATAATCATAATAAAATATCAAGTTATTGTTGTATCAACTGAGACATAAATAAATAAAATATCAATTACATTCCTTTAATAATTCAAACAAAATCTAATCGAATACGCATGCATTGCACTCGCATGAGGGATCATGTGTATCCACTAAGTCTCCAGCTTCCATTGCCGCCACGTGCCCGTATATAGGAGCATTCATATAATCTTTGACAGTGGTACCTGCATCATCAACTAAAAATATTCAATGTCGAGAGGGTGAGCACACATCATGGCTCAGTGAGCAAACAAAACAATGCAACAACATATGCATGCATTCAATTCATATCTGTGGCCTGGCAAATAAGTTTGCTATATGCTATAGAAAGGTTCAGTGGCCGCCTCGCCTCTATGCACAGGGTGTGGAGGCCCGCCCAAAGGTTAACGTTTATTGTTGTCCCCATCCATCCTACCATGGAATAGAGATAGAGCTAAAGTGCTGAGGCCCGGCCTATGACACTTCCCCTGATACTCTACTCATACCAATACGTAAACCCCTACTGGCGAGGGCTTGCAAACTGGGCTCGCAACTAACCAATCCTAATGCCAATCAGTGTATCAAAGGCCTCACCCCAGCATCCCTCAATACGTCCATAGAGATAGGGCTAAGGCCCCCCGGCAGAGTCAGAGACTACACTGTCTGAGACCACCTCCCCTCATACACTACGACATAATAGTTCTGCTAAGAAAATGGAGATACGACGATGTCAGTGGACAAGACTTGAGTTAGAGATAGAGCTAGAGTGCTGAGGCCCGGCCTATGACACCCCCCTAATACTCGCTCGCATCAAGCACACTAACCACACACATACATTCACGTGCCTATTCCTATCATCATCATCATCATCATGTTATAAACAATAATTTAAATATGCATGAGCAGTAATAATAGAAATATTGGATGACATGTTGAATGCACATAACAAGTATACACACATAAAATCAATCATGGCATTGGACTCAAGAAATAAAAACAGTTTATTATTAACCAATTAGTTTAGGTCTTGTTCCCTTACCTTTGCTTGATTATAGATCCTCTCTCAAGCTTTAAGAATCAACTAAATATCACTATTATATCACTAGAAGACCTAATCAAGTCGATAGAATTTAATTAGAATTAATTCTGATTTTAAAAAGCTTGTTGTTAACTAGGGGTCGATGCCAGGGTCGGAGGTTCCATCGACCCTGGGTGCTACCACCCACATTCTGGACTTCTCGAACACTGGGGGTCGATGTTAGGGTCTGGTAGGGTTGATTCTCCATCGATCCCCCGTGCAACCCCCTATGGATTTAGTCAAAATTTTCATCCTACAGTCCATTCTTTCATGTTTGGGTCCTATGGCTTGCTTCTATAATCCATTCCATACATGTTCTATGGTTTAGAACCATAGTTTATTCACCTACATGATTTTAATGATCTCCCCCATGGTTTTTCATTGAAACCTAATCATGGGTGGATGATTTGGGTTTCTCCTAAATCATACCATCTTTACTATCTATTCTAAGGTCTTAAGAACTACATGGAGATAGTATCCATACTTGAGATAGGCTTGTTTCTCTGAAGCTTTCTCTTTGATCTTCTTCTCCACTTTCTTTCTCTTTTCCTTCTCTTCTCTTTCTCTTCTCTTTCTCTCAATCCAACTAAGGTTCTAAAAGGAGTGAAAGAGGCTTAAGGACGTCCTATTTATAGAGTAGAAACTCTCAAAATAAGTCCCATTGAGATTAGGAAAGAATCCCATTGAAATTTAGAAAGTTCCCTATTTACGATTTCTGTCGACAGACTGGGGGTCGATGAGGGGGTCAGAGATCCCGTCGACCCCTGGTTCTAAATTGTCCGACCCCCGGTCGGAAACTCAAGGTCTGACTTTTATATTGGGGGGTCCGACCCTACCTAGCTGGGTGTGCGACCCTCTCCCCTATTTTAGTATTTTTGGGTCAGTTTAATACCTGGGATCGTTATCTCCTTCATGCACTTGGTCCATTTGGCTCGACCATGATGGGTAGACCTGGTTCAAGGTGGTAAGATCGGGTTAGTTCGATACAGGTCTTACAGTTTTTATGTCTTTTTACCTATCAAGTATTTAACCCCAAGCATGATAGTTTGCTCCCCGTTGGGAGTAGAAGTGGTGTTGAATGAATACTATGGGTCGTGTATAGTTAGTATTCAGGGTCGAAACCTAGAAGCAAATCTGGTTCAACTTGAGATGACAGACTTTGACGTCATCTTGGGAATGGATTGGCTAGGCCATCATTCAGCTAGTTTATTATGCGGTGAAAGAAAATTTTTGTTTAAAGATGATAAGGGAAAGGAGTTTAGCTTCACTGGAACTAAGTTACCTAGGAAGCGGAAGCTGATCCTCTCTGCCCTAAAAGCTAAGAGATGCTTAGAGAAGGGAGGAGTGGGGTACTTAGTGTCTGTAGTCGACATCACTGTAGAGGTGCCAAAGATGGAAGATCTAGATGTGGTACGAGAGTTTCCAAATGTATTTCCAAAAGATCTACCAGGTCTACCTCCAGACAGGGCTACAGAGTTTGTGATAGACCTTATGCCAGGGTCGGCGCCAATGTCTAAGGCACCGTATAGAATGACCCCTACTGAATTAAAAGAGTTGAAGACCCAATTACAGAAACTACTAGATAAGGGTTTCATACAACCAAGCATATCACCATGGGGAGCACCTATTTTGTTCATCAAGAAAAAGGATGGTAGTGTACCACTATGTATCGACTACTGAGAGTTGAACAAGTTAACTATTAAGAATCGATACCCTTTGCCTAGGATCGATGATCTGTTTGACTAGTTGCAGGGTGCAAAGGTTTTCTCGAAGATTGATCTTAGATCAGGGTATCACCAATTGAAGATTAAGGCAACGAATATTCCGAAGACTGCTTTCAGGACAAGGTATGGGCATTATGAGTTCCTTGTAATGTCATTCGAGTTGACTAACCCTCCAGCGTCGTTCATGGAACTGATGAACCGAGTGTTTCATGACATGTTGGACACTTCGGTCATCGTATTCATTGATGACATATTGGTCTACTCAAAGGACAAGGAGACTCATGCAACACATTTGAGAGCAGCCTTATAATGGCTGAGAAGAGAGAAGCTTTACGTTAAGTTCAAGAAGTATGAATTTTGGCTGAAAGAAGTGGCCTTCTTGGGTCACGTAGTATCTGCAGACGGTATCAAGGTGGATCCAAGCAAGATCGCAGCTATAGTAGGATGGGATGTACCGAAATCAGTTGCGGAGATTCATAGTTTCCTTGGATTGGCTGGTTACTATAGAAGATTCGTGGAAGACTACTCAAGGATCCCTGTTCTACTTACCAGACTAACCAAGAAAGGGGAAAAATTCATATGAACATATGAGTGTGAAAAGTGCTTTCAGACTCTGAAGTCAATACTAGTCTCTGCACCTATCTTGACCATCCCAGCACCAGGCTTGCTGTTCACCTTATATACGGATGCCTCAGGATTGGGTCTTGGATGTGTATTGATGCAAGGAGAATAGGTGATTGCCTATGTATCAAGATAGTTGAAAGAGCACGAGAAGAATTATCCTACTCATGATCTGGAATTAGCAGTGGTTATTTACATAATCAAAACTTGAAGACACTACCTTTATAGTGAAAAGTTTCAGATTAAGTCGGATCACAAGAGCTTAACTTACCTTTTCACTCAGAATGACCTGAATATGAGACAGAGGAGATGGCTGGAACTATTAAAAGATTATGATCATGATATCCAGTACCATCCGGATAAGGCAAACATTGTGGCTGATGCCTTAAGCAGAAAGTGGGCGTTGAAACCTGAGGCAGGACCTAGTGCAAACGCCGCACTATGTGCTGCAGCCTCTGGCTCAATAGAGAAGGGTAAAGACTATATATTAGAGACTGCAGGAGATCCAGTGGAATAAGGCTTAATTCATAAGTTCACATTGATGTTTGCAGCTTTGAAGATCTTATCGGATCTAATAGATGAGGTCAAAGTAGCAATCCTACAAGATCCACACCTTAATACTGTGCAAGAAGATCTAGAGAAGGGAAAAAGCAACCCTGACTTTACCTTGGATTCAGACAAGGTACTCAGGTATCGTGGGTGATTATGTATACCTGAGAGTGAGAACTCAAATATAAGAGATAGAGTTATGACAGAAGCTCATTACACCCCATATTCGGTACATCCATGAAGCACCAAGATGTACCATGATTTAAGAAGATTATATTAGTGGAGGGGTATGAAAAGTGGATGTAGCTCGATTCGTATTCCAATGTCTGAATTGCCAACAAATTAAAACTGAAAGGGAGAGACCCGCAGGTTTGCTACAACCACTACTGGAGCCAGCATGGAAGTGGGATTGTATCACAATGGATTTCGTCACTGGCCTACCCTTGACACCAAGGTCAGTGGATGCAGTATGGGTTATAGTCGATCGACTTACTAAGACAGCTCGATTCATCGCTGTCAGACCTCAGTATACCATGGAGAAGCTGGCCAAGCTATATGTGGATAATATAGTTAGACTTCATGGCGTCCCAGAAAGTAAAGTATCTGACAGAGATCTTCGTTTTACATCAAAGTTCTGGAAAGGATTACAGAAAGCTATGGGAACCATGTTGAAGTTTAGCACAGCTTTTCAACCTCAGACTGACGGGAAATCAGAAAGAACTATTCAAATCTTGGAAGATATGCTCAGAGCGTGTGCCCTAGATTTCAAAAGAGCTTGGGATGAAAAGCTATCGCTCATCGAGTTTGCTTATAACAATAGCTACCAGGCTACGATCCAAATGGCTCCATATGAGGCACTCTATGGGAAGAAATGTCATACACCTCTGTTATGGAATGAGGTGGGAGAGAGAAGGATTGTGGGACCAGAGTTCGTCAAAGAAACTTGTCAAGTGATTGATCAAATCAAGGAAAGAGTGAAGACAGCTCAAGTTCGACAAAAGCACTATGCAGATAACTGACGTCGAGATCTGGAGTTCGCAGTGGGTGATAAGGTGTTCTTGAAGATATCATCTGTGCGAGGTCTGAAATAGTTTGGTAAGAAGGGGAAGCTATGCCCCAGGTACATGGGACCATACGATATTTTGACTAGACGTGGCAATGTGGCATATCAACTGGCTCTACCACCATCCATGTCAAGCGTTCATGATGTGTTCCATGTTTCCTTATTGAAGAAGTATGTCAGGGATCCATCGCACGTCTTGATAGTAGACCCACTAGACTTGACAGAGGACTTGACATTTGAAGAAGTACCTGTGATGCTCACAAGCCGAAAGGTACAACATCTCTGAAGCAAGGATATCCATTATATAAAAGTGCATTGGAAGAGCCAAGATGTAGAAGAAATCACTTGGGAGGAAGAGAACGCGATGCGAAAGGAATACCCTAACCTTTTTGACGACCAAGGTACGTTCAAATTTCGAGGCCAAAATTTATTTTAAGGGTGGGGGAGTTGTGAAACCTACATGCAAATTTTGGGGATGAAATTTCTTTTAAAGGTAGGGGAGTTGTAAGACCCGCACTCTATGAACCCGATCTAAACCTTTAATTCATGTCGTAATAGGTCTTCTAATCATCACTGGGCCAGACGGGACGAGCGGATGACAAACAGGTATGAAATCGGACCAATTCAAGTATGAAAAACTTCATACCGGTCGATGGTACCGGTCGACGGTCGATCGATATGGCCTGCACAGCTTAGATTCGGAAAAGGATCTCTCCAGGTCGCACTTTTTAAATTTCGAATCGAAGGACTTTCCTAATGTTAGGAGGCTTCCTAAACCTAACCTAGCCTATATCAGGACCCTTAAATCTCCTAAAACCTCTCTCATTGATCCTCATAAACCCTAAAGAGGAGAAAGAGGTTGAAGAAGGAGAAGAAGCTAGGAAGGAGAGGGAAGAGCCGCCATTGTCGTTGGATGAAGAACACGTTACCGCGAACCAACGGTAAGTGTTTAAACCTTTCTCTACTTTAATTGTTCTAGGATGATTAGTTATGATTACCATGTAAAGCAAGGTATTAATCTAAACCCTATTTTACCGAGAAACCCTAATCTAATCGATAAACCCTAGATTCAAGTTCTAGGTTGAAGATCATCGAAACTAGGACTTGAATGGAGTTGGAAACAACTCTAACTCAGTGCTCAAACCTAGAATGTGTAGGAAAAACCCTAGGATCAATAGGGGGTGACCGACGGAAGGCGAGAACCAGATGTATGATCTTCTGGAGACATACCGGTCGCATCATATGCAACCGGTACCTCCCAGAGACTGGTCTATGGGGACCGATCGACCATACCGGTCGTACCTTTTCCCACAATGCTGCCATCGATACTGCAATCGGTATGCTCTATGAGGATTATTTTTGACCCAATTGGTTTTTCGACCAACGTAAACCCTAAAAAAAACTATTCTAATACAGCCCTAACATTGTATAGGACGTTGTGATAGCAAGTTTGGATACTGTGATGCGAATCAAGCTATCAAACAAGCGTCAGGTAAGGGAATCGGACCTAAACCCTAATAATTTAATAAATAGTAAATCGTTGTTAATAACCATGATTCTATGGACTGATGTTTGTGCATACTCGCATGTCATCCTTTATTTTTAGTTATTATTATTGTTCATGCATACTCGCTATGCTAGGATGTGACTGTTAGGCATGTGATTATTTTCGTTGGTGTGTGGAATGGGGAGGGCCGATGGTCTGGGATCATTCTTCATACTAGCACCTTTTCGTATCGTTCTGTCTTAGCATGCTTGGTGCGGGTAGGGTATTAGGGGGAGGAAGTGGCACTGTGGTCTCCGGCCTAGCCACTAGACTCTAGCTCTATCTCTATGTCGTAGGGAGTTGTGCTGGGATAGGGCCTACTATGATGACATATAGGATTGGTTAGTTACGAGCCCAGTTTACAAGCCTTCGCCAATAGGGGCTTACGTGTTGGTATGGGTAGAGTATCAGGGGAGGTGTTGACGGTGTTTGATCCGGACACCTTAGCTCTATCTCTATTCCATAGTGGGTGCATGTGGGACGATAGTGGTGTTTGATCCATTAGGCGGCTTCACACACTCGTGTATAGAGGTGCGGTGGCCATCAATCCTTTCTATAGCACATTGTAAACTTAAAACCAGACCATGATGTGAATGTTACTCATGCATATGTTTGTTCCATTGTCTGATTGTCTTACTGAGCTAAGTTGTGAGCTCACCCTTGTATATATACATGTTTTTAGAAGTTGATGCAGGTTATACGGTGAAGGATTACATGGAAGCTCCAGTGTATGGAGGTGCGGCTGCTTTGGACGTGCAAGCAGGATAGGACGAGCATGATGCTTCATTCGAGTGCCCTTTCTGCGTGTACCTCTAGAATTTGATTTAATTCATTTTATTTATTTTCAATTAGAGATACAGTTGGTGTAGGAATGTTTATTTACGTTTTGGTGTAAAGAATAACTGGATATTTATTTAAATTTATCAATAGATTACTCAGTTCATTTTATTTAAAGACTTTCGCTGTATTTTATTATATTCTGATTATGGTTATGTGCAATGGTTTGTATGAGTGGACACGGTTTTATTGAGATCCTAGTGTAAACTGTTGGTTCAGTGATGGTTCACTCACACTTTTGGTTCGGCCAGATTTGGGGTGTAACAGGAACACCCATAGGGACTATGTTTAGGGGAAGGCTCTTGCGTAGCGCGCTGCCATAAGGGTAGAGGTTCCCATTTCTTGGTGCTACTAGCATTTGCTATGCCAGTGGCACCATGGGTTGGGTAGAGGTGGCTATCCCATGACTTTTTGCATAGGTGTGCCTTGCCCTTGGCATGGCTTGAGTTCGGCATCCCTAGGATGTGTCAGTTGTGAGCTCAACAAAAACCCTACGTTGTTGGATATCGATGATAGGCTAACCGTAGCCATGAGCGGGCTAGTGTGCCTACCTAGTGGTAGGTTTGCACTATGGTTGCTGGGCTTTGATGACAAGGAAGCCATGTTGTTGGGTGGTGTTGCTCAATGATGCTTGGATGCATGTTTAGGGTGTCGGGCGTGTGGCACAAGTGACCCTAGATAGTGAGAGTATATCAAAGGAACGCAAGATGATGGCATGCTAGTGACTTAAATGCAAAGCCACTTCCTATTGGTTTTCGGGGTCAAGCTTTGTTGGGTTATGTATTTCGCTGTAAAAAGAGAGTTAGGCTGGCCTTAGTTGGGCACAGTTGAGGTGTCGCATGTACTAGGAGCCCCAAAAAAAGTTGGTCCGTGACACTCCGCTCAAAACCTTCTTCTCTGAAAGGCCTCCCCCCTTTAAATCAACCCTGAATTCCCTTCATCTCTAAAACTCAGGAAGACCCCCGGCCAAAAAAAAATCTGAGTTTCTAATTTTCAAAATCACTGAAGGTGGAAAAGAATGAAGTCAAAACACTTACCCAATGATAGCTCTATGGTTCTTTGCCAATGGCCCTAAATTCCCTTCATCTTTGAAACACTTTCTCTTAAGAAGATTAGAAGTTTTAGTTCCTCCACCCCCACCCCCACCCCCATTCCAAGTCTCTAATTCCCAAATCACTAAAAATAGAGAACAATGAAGTCAGAACACTTGGCCAGTGACAACTCTATGGTTCTTTGCCAATGGGAGAGAATCTGAATCTAAAGAATGTTTATGATGTTGCCATAGTTTCATGGTTGAACCTAAGAAGGAAAAAATCCCAAGGAATTGAGAGACGAAGGGCTTCAAACTCAACCACTGAAAACATAATTAGAACCATTTTGTTATTTGGGTCTCGGAATCACACACAGTTAAAGCCATGTAGTGTTTTTAAGAATCTGTTCCTTTGGGTTTTTGTATTCTCTAAAATACCATTTTTATTTTAATCTATTTTGGCCAGGTTGCTTTATATCACCTTTTTTTTTTTTCAAATTTAGCCCCCTGCAACAAAAACATTTTTTCAAATTTAGCCCCTTGTAAAAGCTGCCTAATCCTACACCTACACCTCCATTTCTATGGATGTGCTGAATATTTAGGGAATTTTGAGAATTAGGTATCCCCCTTTAATCCAACAGGACTTAGAAGAGTGTATCATGCTAATATTGGATACTCGTGCACCAATGTGAGGGACATGAGAAGGGGGGTTGAAATCCTCTTGCTTTTGGAGAGGGTTCTGTCGTGAATCTCGTGATCGTACAGTTGGAGTTTACTCATTGCATATACCTATAAATCGGTATGTACAGCAGGTAAATTCTGATCGTGAGACTACAACAGTAAGATTGGACAATAGGAGATGATTTTTTTTCCTATCAAAGATGTCAACTTTTCTCTCTGAGAAAGATGTCAACTTTTCTCTTCTGTGCTTGATGCTAAGCAAATGTGCAAAAGATGCAATCAAGGTGGTTAATGATCATTTGCAACTCTAGCATTGGTGATATCTTTTCGGCAAAAATTTCTCCAAAATAATATTCTTCTTCTCCATTGTTCGTTCTCTAATTTCTTTCTCACCATTTCATGTGAACAACTGTAGTAATCTTTTTAGTGATATTTACAATTCATAGATGTACAGATCATCCCAAGTTTTAGTTTAGGCTTGATTGTTTAAGATTAGGGTTTCATAGTTTAATGTTTCAAGCTCATGGGTTAAGGCTTACAAGTTGAAGTTTCAATATTTCAAGTTTAAGATGTTAAGATTTCATGGCTACTGTGGACAAAACTTTGGTGGAGGAGATGTGATTTTCATATTACACGAATCGATATTCTTTTTTTATATGACGAATCAATGTTATTCATAGATTCCTAAATGTGTAAAGGATCGAAGCAATGTTCTTCATAGATTCCTAAGGCTGCGTTTGGTAACTCTCCAAGAGAACAGTTCTTCTGTTCTTCCATTCTGACAGAATAAAAAAAACTGTCCAGAACAGCCAAAAGCAGCCAAAAATCGTTTGGCAAATCTGGTCTGATCTTCCGTTCTCAAGGAACGAACCGGATGAAAAGAACGCCTAAAAATGAAAATTTCAGAACATGGTACGTTCTATAATAGTTTTTGAAAGAATACAAAATAAAACTGTGCCCGATAAAATTGACTACAGAGGAGCTTTTCCCCTCATCCTTGTTCGTTCTCTGCTTGAAGAGTACAGAAGAGCTTTTCCCCTCATCGTTGTTCATTCTCTGCGTAGATCTTCTGTTTGTTCTCTGCAATCAGCAGGTATCGTCCCCTCATCTCTCTCGTTCTCTCATTCACTCTCTCTCTTTCTTCTTGTACTTCTCCTCCATCTCCATTTCTTCTATTATCTATTTTTTTTTTCTTTTTTTCCATGTTCATAGAAGCTCCTCCTTGTTCAAGCGTTACTTGTACGCAGTCCCATTACTTGTTCATAGAAGCTCCTCTTTTTCTGCCATCTCCATCTTTTTTTCCATGTTCATAGAAGCTCCTCCTTGTTCAAGCGTTACTTGTATGCAGTTCCATTACTTGTTCATAGAAGCTCCTCTTTTTCTGCCATCTCCATCTCCATTTATGCAAGTTTCTTCTTTCTTTGTTCCAAGTAAGTTCACCTCTCTCTTTCCCTCCTCTCTCACTCTCTCTCACTCGGTACCTGGGGATTTCTATCCCAGTCGGTACCTAGGGTTTGCAAATTTCGATCTGAAATTACATGTGTTGTTTTGCAGATTTGAGAGATTTCTTTAATAGCATTGATTAGCATATCAGTAGGATAATCTGTGCTCCAATAATCAGACCTGCAACTTCAGTTTTTAATAAATTTATTTTTTTCATTAACAACTTCAATTTGTAATAAATTTATTCTAATGTTGAACGCCCACCTTGACCAATGTCCGGTGTCATCGGTTGGAGGGCATCACCAGCTACACAGACATTTAAAATCAAGACAAATGGTCAGCATCATTTTTGCTAGATGGTTCCTGTTATTACTATCCATAGCCATCACATGTTTGAATGGGTAATATGATTGTGCCACACAGAACACAGTACTCTGTTCGAACATGAATCCATCTCCATTTTCTCCTTCTTTTGCCCACTCCTGTATTTATCTTTTAATCTGATTTCTCTCTCTCTTCTGCTTTTCTCCTTTAAAGCCCCTCTGTTTTTTCCTTTCTTCTCTTCCAGATGAAAAAATTACTTCACATAGTTGCATGTCTAAATTAGGGATAGTGATGCAACCAACAAATCCTACTATTAGATTAGGAACCAAGGATTTGATTAGCTACAACACAATCTTAGTTTTGAGCTTTTCTGGGATTAGTATTGGATGGCTGCTTTAGATAGATTGTCCTTGGGAACAAATGCATATTGCTGCTACAATTCATGTCATGGACATGCATTTTTGTTCTATATTGGAAGCTTTGGTTTGGAAAGCACTTAGTTGTGCTTTGTTCCACCTCCATATGTGTTAAAATTATTTGACTAAATTCAATGATATCTTCCATACTTACATCTGCATTTCTTTTTTTTTTTCTTTTTTTTGGTAAATCTGCATTTCTTTTTGTTTAACCAAGTTGTTGCGTTTAGTTTCCTATAGCCTGTATGAATTTATTGACCAATCACTTACTCTTGTTTCTTTGATACTTTGGCATTGGCTACCTACCTCTCAAAACTCATGTAATTTGCTTTTATAATGTCACATTTTTTTACAGGTTCTTATTCCTCTTGCAAATTGTTCTGAAGAGACTAAAGTTGTCACACTAGTGGATATTTTAATATGGGCAAAAGTGGATGTCGTTGTTGCTTCAGTCGAAAAGTCTGTAAAGATTGTGGCATTTCAACACAAAAATTGTTGCTGACAAATTCATCAAAAACGTTGCCGAGTGAATACATGATTTGATCTTTCTTCCGATGAGATGGACAGAATATCATATATGTCAAACAACACAATTACCACTGATTCTGTCCATTCTTTTCCCGTAAAGATTGTGATTTTGCAAGAAATTGGTTTGGTGGCAATTCAATAATATTTGAATCATTTGAAAAAAAATGTTCTAGAACAAATGTTACCAAACAGCAAATAGGTCAAAACAATGTTCTCAAACTAGTTCTGGAACATATTTGCCAAACAGCCTTAAAGCCAAAAGAACAGTCAAATAACACTATTTCAGAACAGAACAAAAAAACACCATCTCTTCCGGTTCAGAACAAGAACAAATGAGAACGTTACCAAACGCATCCTAAATGTGTAAAGGATCGAAGCAATGTTCTTCATAGATTCCTAAATGTGTAAAGGAATGTAACAGTTGGTGACCTCACAAATCACAAGATTCACAACCCTAATAATTATTTAGCTTAAAAAAAAGAGTAACAAACAAAGCAATAAAATCTCAGTCTAAATCCTAGTTCAAACCAGTTTAAAAAAAAAATCAGTTTTCACTCTAATTCTTGCATCTCAGTTTAATCTCCAAGTTCAAATCACTTTTAGATTTCACTTTAGTTTGATCTTGGTTTAATCTGTCTCACACCAGGATCTCAATAAGACCGTGTCCACTCATACAAACCATTGCACATAACCACAATCAGAATATAATAAATACAATGAAAGTCTTAAATAAATGAACTGAGTAATCTATTGATAAGTTTAAATAAAATATCCAATTATTCAAATTCCCAAAAAATAAGTAAATATCATTACATCACTTTATTTTCAATCGAAAAGTAACTGAAACAAATAAAATAAAATCCTAGAGATACACGCAGAAAGGGCACTCACATGAAGCGTCATGCTCGTCCTCTCCTGCCTGCACATCCAAAGCAGCCACGCCTCCATACGTTGGCACATTCATGTAATCATCCACCATATAACCTGCATCAACATCTAAAAATAGTGTATACACAAGGGTGAGCTCACAACTTAGCTCAGTAAGACAATTAGACAATGCAACATTCATATGCATGAGTAACAATCATATTATGGTTTGGTTTAAGTTTACAATGTGCTATAGGAAGGATTGGCGGCCACCGCACCTCTATACACGAGTGTGTGAAGCCGCCCAATAGATCAAACACCACTGTCGTCCCACAGGCACCCACCATGGAATAGAGATAGAGCTAAGGCGTTCGGATCCAACACCGCCAATACCTCCCCTGATACTCTACCCATACCAACACGTAAGCCCCTATTGATGAGGGCTTGTAAACTAGGCTCACAACTAACCAATCCTATATGTCATCACAGTAGGCTTTATCCCAACATAGCTCCCTACGGCATAGAGATAGAGCTAGAGTCTAATGACCAAGCCGGAGACCACAGTGCCACTTCTCCCCTTGATACCTTACCCGCACCAAGCATGCTAAGACATAACGATATGCACCGTAGACCCTATCCCAACATAGCTCCCTACGGCATAGAGATAGAGTTAGTTTCTAGTGACCAGGTCGGAGACCACAGTGCCACTTCTCCCCCTAATACCCTACCCGCACCAAGCATGCTAAGATAGAACGCTACGAAAAGGTGCTAGTGTGAGGAATGATCTCAGACCTCCAGTCCTTCCCATTCCACACACCAACAAAAACAATCACATGTCTAACAGTCACAACCTAGCATAGAAAGTATGCCTGAACAATAATAATAACAGGAAATAAAAGATGACATGCGATAATGCACAAACATCACTCCATAGAATCAGGGTTATTAACAACAGTTTACTGTCCATTAATTACTAGGGTTTATGACTGATCCCCTTACCTGATGCTTGTTTGATAGCTTGCTCCACGTCGCAAGGTCCAAAAGTGCTATCACAAGGTCCTACATGATATTAGGGTTTAGTTAAAATAGTTTTTTTAGGTTCTATGTTGGTCGGAAAACCAACAAGATTACAAAACTTCTTACAAGGCTGATTGGTCACAGGTACCGGTCGCAGTACTATAGAGAAACCTGTGACTGATATGGTCAGCCGGTCCCCACAGACCAGTCCCCGAGAGATACCGGTCGCATTACCAGTCACATATGGTGCGACCGATATGGTCGACCGGTATGTCTTCGGAAGACCAAACATCCAGTTTCTCGACTTCTGTCGGTCATCCCCTATTGATTCTAGGGTTTCTCCTACACATTCTAGGTATGTGCATTGAGTTAGAATTATTTCCAACTCCATTCAAGTCCTAGTTTTGATGGCCTTCATCCTAGAACTCGAATCTAGGGTTTACCAACTAAATTAGGGCTTGATGGAAAACAAGGGTTTAGATCGATACCTGCTTTGCATGGTATTGATCCAAGCAAACTAACCATTCTAGATTGACTTATAGTAGAGGAAGGTTTGAGCACTTACCGTTGACTTGCGACAACTTGTTCTTCATCGAACGGCAATGGCGGCTCTTCCTTCTCCTTCCTAGCTCCTTCTCCTTCTTCAATCTCCTTCTCCTCTCTAGGGTTTGTGAGGATCAATGGAAGGGATTCTAGGAGGTTTAGAGGGGTTGATATAAGCTAGGTTTAGGTTTAGGAAGCCTCCTAGGATTAGAAAAGTCCTAGGGTTTGGAATCAGGAAAGTGGGACCCGTAGAGATCCGATTTTGGATCTTAGTAGTCTGCTGCGCAGGCTATACCGGTCGACCTGTACCATTGACCGATATGAATTAAATCATACTTAATTTGGTCCTCTTGGTCCGATTTCATACCTGGTTGTCATCCGCTCGTCCCGTCTGGCCCGGTGATGATTGAAAGACCAGTTACGACATGAATTCAAGGTTTAGATCGGGTTCATGGAGTGCGGGTCTTACAAGTTGACTATTGGGAACTACGTTTGATCTGATTCTCTGAGGAGATAAGTAGGCAGAGGGAATGACGTAGTCACTTTGCGCATGGTCACACATGCCTCCTTTGTCAAGGGAGCACCTTACATACAACCATAACCCTGCATGAACTATGTTTGGCCTGATTCTCGCCTCATAGAGATACGTAGGCAGCTTGGTCTCAAGCTCGATCATCCATCTATTGTTGTATTTTCTATGTTGTTCATTCTTTTGATTAATTATTTGTTTATTCATGATTGTTTCAATCATTCATTCATTTATTTGTTCATTGATTCATTTATTATCTATTGACTTGTATTTTATTTTTCAAACCTCTATGGTGGCGCCCTAATTCAGCACAACTTAGAAAATTGGTCTAGGGTTCACTTGCCTAGTTAGGTTAGAATGAGCAACTTGAACATACATAAGCTTTAAGAATGTAGGAAAGGATAGGATAAAAGGAGATCAGTCTACTGACCGGGTGAGTTGGGTGCTTAATGCCTTTCCAACTCGTAACTTGATGCTTACTCTTCTCTGATAAGACTAGTTGTAAGACCCGCACTCCATGAATCCGATCTAAACCTTGATTTCATGTCGTAACAAGTCTTCCAATCATCACCGGGCCAGACAGGACGAGCGGATGACAACCAGGTATGAAATCGGACCAAGCGGACCAACTTAAGTATGAATTTTATTCATACCAGTCGATGGTACTGGTTTATGGTACCGGTCGATCGGTGTAGTCTGCGCAGCAGACTACGAAGATCCGAAACAGGATCTTTACAGGTCCCACTTTCCAAAGTCCGAACCCTAGGACTTTCCTAATCCTAAGAGGCTTCCTAAACCTAATCTTAGCCTATTTAAACCCCTCTAAACCTCCTAGAATCCCTTCCATTGACTTTTACAAACCCTAGAGAGGAGAAGGAGATTGAAGAAGGAAAATGAGCTAGGAAGAAGAAGGAAGAGCCGCCATTGCCGTTCAATGAAGAACACCTTACGCAAGTCAACGGTAAGTGCCTGAACCTTCCTCTACTCTATGAACTCTAGGATGGTTAGTGTAGTTGAATCAATACCATGCAAAGCAGGTATTAATCTAAACACTACTTTGCCGTCAAACCCTAGTTTAGTCGATAAACCCTTGATTCGAGTTCTAGGATGAAGACCATCAAAACTAAGACTTGAATGGAGTTGGAAACAACTCTAACTCAATGCTCAGACCTAGATTGTGTAGGAGAAACCCTATAATCAATAGGGGATGATCGACGACAGTCGAGAAACCAAGTGTATGGTCTTCCGAAGACATACCGATCGACCATACCGGTCGCACCATATGCGACCAGTACCGCGACCGATACCTCTCGGGGAGTGGCCTGTGGGGACCGGCTGACCATACCAGTCTCAGGTTTTCCTCACAGTGCCGTGACCGGTACCTGTGACCGGTTAGCTCTGTGAGATGTACTTTGTAACCTCGTTGGTTTTTCAACCAACGTAAACCCTAAGAAAACCATTCTAATTAAACCCTAATATTGTGTAGGACTTTGTGATAGCATGTTTGGATCTTGCGATGTGGAGCAAGCTATCAAACGAGCGTCAGGTAAGCGAATCGGACCTAAACCTAATAAATAAAGGACAGTAAAACGTTGTTAATAACCCTAAATCTTTGGTATGATGTTTGTGCATTCTCACATGTCATCTTTTATTTTCAGTTATTATTATTATTCATGCATATTCCATATGCTAGGATGTGATTGTTAGGCATGTGATTGTTTTCATTGGTGTGTGGAATAGGAAGGGCCTGGGGTCTGGGATCATTCCTCACACTAGTACCTTTTCGTAGTATTCTATCTTAGCATGCTTGGTGCGGGTAGGGCATCAGGGGGAGGGCGTGGCACTGTGGTCTCTGGCCTGGCCACCAGACTCTAGCTCTATCTCTATGCCGTAGGGAGTTATATTGGGATAGGGTCTACCTTGCGTATCGTTCTGTCTTAGCATGCTTAGTGCAGGTAAGGCACGCAAGCATAAGAGACATAAGTGGGAGCCCCGTGATCCGTTCACGAGACAGAATCTAATTCATGTTCATGCTAACAGAAGAGCGGATCCAATACCAAGATGACTTCCTCAGGGGGAGGACGTGGCACTGTGGTCTCCGGCCTGGCCACCAGACTCTAGCTCTATCTCTATGTCGTAGGGAGCTGTGCTGGGATAGGGCCTACTATGATGACACATAGGATTGGTTAGTTGCGAGCCCAGTTTGTAAGTCCTCGCCAACAGGGGCTTACGTGTTGGTATGGGTGGAGCATCAGGGGAGGTAGTGGATGCCTTAGCTCTATCTCTATTCCATGGTGGGTGCATGTGGATCGGCAGCGGTGTGATCTACTGGGCGATTCTACACACTCGTGTATAGAGGTGCGGTGGCCGCCAATCCTTTCTATAGCACATTGCAAACTTAAACTAGACCACAGCATAAAATGATTGTTACTCATGCATATAAATGTTACACTGTCTGATTGTCTTACTGAGCTAAGTTGTGAGCTCACCCTTGTGTATACACCATTTTTAGATGTTGATGCAGGTTACACAGTGGATGACTACTTAAATGCTTCGGCGTATGGTGGCGTGGCTGCTCTGGACGTACAGGCAGGAGAGGACGAGCATGATGCCGCATACGAGTGCCCTTTCTGCGTATACCTTTGATTTATTTATTTCAGTTATTTTCTATTTGGAAGTACAGTGATGTAAAGATATTATTTAAGTTGTGGTTATTGAATAATTTGAATATTTTATTTAAATTTATCAATAGAATACCCAGTTCATTTATTTAAAGACTTCCGCTGTATTTATTATATTCTGATTGTGGTTATGTGCAATGGTTTGTATGAGTAGACATGGTCTTATTGAGATCCTGGTGTGAGCCGTTGGTTCAGTGACGGTTCACTCACACTTTTGGTTCAGCCGAAATCAGGGTGTGACACTAGAAGCCAATCCATTGAGCATGAGTCATAGCGTCTCTCCAAGTGAGAGGAAATTTATAAGTCCTAGACCTCACCTAGGTGGCGACTCCATATTCTCACAGTCCATTGGCGTAGATGGACAAAGCAAACAAGGCGAGAGCCTTTGATTCGTAGAGGATCGAATTTCCATTATCCTCATAGGTACCTTGAGAGGGGTTGGTGTGCCTCACTCCTCTTGGTGTCATGTGCTGCTAGGTATGGCACCGTGGCATGGTATCAGGGCTTGTCACATAGGTATTGTATGCAGGGTTGGCCTGGCCTTTTATGCACGGTGGTGAGGTATTCCATGGGTGGATACCATGGGTGGGTACACAGAGTTATAGGGGATGGCGCGTGTCTCCCTTGTGGGTAGGAACACCCATAGGGACTATGTTTAGGGGAAGGCTCTTGCGTAGCGCGCTGCCATAAGGGTAGAGGTTCCCATTTCTTGGTGCTACTAGCATTTGCTATGCCAGTGGCACCGTGGCTTGGGTAGAGGTGGCTATCCCATGACTTTTTGCATAGGTGTGCCTTGCCCTTGGCATGGCTTGGGTTCGGCATGCCTAGGACGTGTCAGTTGTGAGCTCAATAGAAACCCTACGTTGCTAGATATCGATGATCGGCTAGTCGTAGCCATGAGAGGGCTAGTGTGCCTACCTAATGGTAGGTTGGCACTATGGTTGCTGGGCTTTGATGACAAGGAAGCCATGTTGTTGGGTGGTGTTGCTCAATGATGCTTGGATGCATGTTTAGGGTGTCGGGCGTGTGGCACAAGTGACCCTAGACAGTGAGAGTACCTCAAAGGAACGCAAGATGATGGCATGCTGGTGACTTAAATGCAAAGCCACTTCCTATTGGTTTTCGGGGTAAAGCTTTGTTGGGTTATGTATTCCGCTTTGAAAAGAGAGTTAGGCTGGGCACAGTTGAGGCGTCGCACATACCAGGAGCCCCAAAAAAAGTTGGTTCGTGACACTCCGCTCAAAACCTTCTTCTCTGAAAGGCCTCCCCCCTTTAAATCAACCCTGAATTCCCTTCATCTCTAAAACTCAGGAAGAGACCCCCCCCCCCAAAAAAAAAAAAAAAAAAAGAAAAAAAGAAAATCTGAGTTTCTAATTTCCAAAATCACTGAAGGTGGAAAAGAATGAAGTCAGAACACTTACCTAATGATAGCTCTATGGTTCTTTGCCAATGACCCTGAATTCCCTTCATCTTTGAAACACTTTCCCATAAGAAGATTAGAAGTTTTAGTTCCTCTACCCCCACCCCACCCCCATTCCAAGTCTCTAATTCCCAAATCACTAAAAATAGAGAACAATGAAGTCAGAACACTTGCCCAATGACAACTCTATGGTTCTTTGCCAATGGGAGAGAATCTGAATCTAAAGAACGTTTATGATGTTGCCATAGTTTCATGGTTGAACCTAAGAAGGAAAATTTCCCAAGGAATTAAGAGACGAAGGGCTTCAAACTCAACCACTGAAAACATAATTAGAACCATTTTGTTATTTGGGTCCTGGAATTACACACAATTAAAGCCATGTAGTGTTTTCAAGAATCTGTTCCTTTGGGTTTTTGTATTCTCTAAAATACCTTTTTTTTTTTTAATCTATTTTGGTCAGGTTGCTTTATAACACATTTCTTTTTCAAATTTAGCCCCCTGCAACAAAAATATTTTTTCAAATTTACCCCTTGTAAAAGCTGCCTAATCCTACACCTACACCTCCATTTCTATGGATGTGCTGAATATTATAGGGAATTTTGAGAATTAGGTATCCCCCTTTAATCCAACGAAGGATTGGATACTCGTGCACCAATGTGAGGGACTTGAGAATGGGGGGGTTGAAATCCTCTTGCTTTTGGAGAGGGTTCTATCGTGAATTTCGTGATCGTACAGTAGGAGTTTACTCATTGCATATACCTATAAATCGGTATGCACAGCAGGTAAATTCTGATCATGAGACTACAACAGTAAGATTGGACAACAGGAGATGATTTTTTTCCTATCAAAGATGTCAACTTTTCTCTGTGAGAAAGATGTCAACTTTTCTCTTCTGTGCTTGATACTAAACAAATGTGCAAAAGATGCAATCAAGGTGGTTAATGATCATTTGCAACTCTAGCATTGGTGATATCTTTTCGGCAGAAATTTCTCCAAAATAAAATTCTTCTTCTCCATTGTTTGTTCTCTAATTTCTTTCTCACCATTTCATGTGAACAACTGTAGTAATCTTTTTAGTGATATTTACAATTCATAGATGTACAGATCTGTTGGCCTATATATTGTAATTGTTGGCAAATTGGGCCAACTGGGTCCAGTTTGATGAGAGAGAGTGTCTGCGGACCTTTCAGGCGACATGGGAGTGATACAGGTAATACGGCGTTGTTACAGGTACTGTGAAGCATGGAAGAGGTGAAAAAATTAGAGGAGAGAGAAAGAGGAGAGAGAAAGTGGGACCCAGGAGAGAGAAGGTGGGACCCACCTCTGTGGTATGCCACCTAGACAGGCCAGCCAGCCGAGCAGCCAGCACAGCAGGCCAGCCAAGTGGCACAGCCAGCCAGCCACAAGGCAGCCCAGCCCGCAAGGCAGGCCAGGCTTGCCTTGCCAGCAAGCCAGCCAGCCCGCAAGGCAGGCCAGGCTTGCCTTGGCAGCAAGCTAGCCAGCCCGCAAGGCAGGCCAGCCCGCAAGGCCTGTCCCGCCGCAAGTCTTCTCGCATGCCGCGCGCACAAGTCCGCACGCACACCACATGTTCGACGATTTTCCAGGAGAGAGAAAAGCTCTCTGGAAAATCGTCTCTGGCAGATTTTTAACACTTTTAAAAAAGTTACAGAGGCCATTTTTGAAGTTCTCAGGGGTATTTTGGTCTTTTTGCTAAGGAGAATATCTTATATCGGCGGTCCAGATGAAGCTATGAAGGGTTGATGCTTTTTGAACGGTCCAGATGGAAGCGGATTATGTGTATATATGACAGATGCGTCAGATACTCCCGCGAGTATTCTGATTCGTCCGGCGCAGTATAATATAATGCGTCGCATTACATGGAAACAAAACTGTGATAAGGTGTAATGCATGCGCAAAATAAAAGCGGGCAAGATCCAGATCTTACGGCTGTAACTTAAGCCGATTTTCGGAGACGCGGATTATCCAGATCCGAGGGATCTGGTTCAATCCCGCCTTTTTGATTGAAATCCGACGGCTAATTACTTATGATTCTTTTTCAGCCAATCAGAGAGCGTCAGGGCGCGGCTACGGTGCAGCGCAGGCGCACCATATGGAATTAAAAGATTCCACTTGGAATTTTTTCAGAGGCCGAACTTGTTTATGCCATAACTTGGCCATCCGGTGGCCAAATCCGACGATCCAAGTTGCACCGAGCTAGGTTTTTAATGCTCTTTCCATTGAGAATGTTTGTAGAGACTGCTGGCCGCAAGAAAAATCGTAGAAGGGGAGTTTTTGTAGAAAAAGGGGAAAAACCTCTTATTTTTGATTTTTTCTTGCTTTGGGATTTGAAGACAGTCATTCTCCATTGCTGCTGATGCTAATGCCGATACATTGAAGTGTTCTTGAAGGCTGGAAGAGCTTGATCGCATATGGCAAGGGTTTTTTTGACTACCAGATGAAGAAGAACATCGTCAATTATCAGAAAAATTGGTTGTGAGATTTTCTTATCCCTTTTATTATTTATTGAACCAATCTATTGTATGTTCAAGTAGGATAATGATGTTGAATGCCTATGGGACATGGGAATCTATTGTATGCTAGCATTAGGCAAAGAAAAAGAGAAGAAAAATATTGAATGCCTTGCTAGGGTGGGATTTAATTGTAGGGCATCATTATAAGCCCCAAAAATTGTATCTGTTGTGGTGTGTTCAGTGGGTGCTGGACACTGGCTTTATGCCTGAATTCTGGCGTTGTTACGCCCTCTCAGTTTTATGCTGGGAAAATTTAGGGTGAGCATCCTTGTCCTGTAAAGGGCTAAAAGTTGAGTATTGAGTAAATACGAAGCCCATTGGGCATTACTCCGTGGATTAGCCATCACTCACTGTGGTGGTGAACCACGTAATTTTTGTGTGTTGTGGTTTGCTTATTTATGAGCTTTGTGAAGTGCGTGGAATGAATTGCAGGATGGGTGTGCAAATCTGGTAGACCTGGCCACTGAGTGGTGTGAGGTAGATTTGCATACGATTGTGTTTGGGACAGGTTATTTTGTGAATATCATTGGGCAAAGAAAGAAATTTCAAGGGAGAAATTATTCACACCGATTCACCCCCCCCTCTCAGTGTCATTCAAGGTTTATCAAGATCATCCCAAGTTTTAGTTTAGGCTTGATTGCTTAAGATTAGGGTTTCATAGTTTAATGTTTCAAGCTCATGGGTTAAGGCTTACAAGTTGAAGTTTCAATATTTCAGGTTTAAGATGTTAAGATTTCATGGCTACTTTGGACAAAACTTTGGTGGAGGAGACGTGTTTTTCATATTACACGAATCGATATTCTTTTTTTATATGACGAATCAATGTTATTCATAGATTCCTAAATGTGTAAAGGATCGAAGCAATGTTCTTCATAGATTCCTAAGGCTGCGTTTGGTAACTCTCCAAGAGAACAGTTCTTCTGTTCTTCCATTCTGACAGAATAAAAAAACTGTCCAAAACAGCCAAAAGCAGCCGAAAATCGTTTGGCAAATCTGGTCTGATCTTTCGTTCTCAAAGAATGAACCGGATGAAAAGAACGTCTAAAAATGAAAATTTCAGAACATGGTACGTTCTAGAATAGTTTTTGAAAGAATACAAAATAAAACTGTGCCCGATAAAACTGACTACAGAGGAGCTTTTCCCCTCATCCTTGTTCGTTCTCTGCTCGAAGAGTACAGAAGAGCTTTTCCCCTCATCGTTGTTCATTCTCTGCGTAGATCTTCTCTTTTGTTCTCTCGCAATCGCTAGGTATCGTCCCCTCATCTCTCTCGGTCTCTCATTCACTCTCTCTCTTTCTTCTTGTACTTCTCCTCCATCTCCATTTCTTCTATTATCTGTTTTTTTTTCTTTTTTTCCATGTTCATAGAAGCTCCTCCTTGTTCAAGCGTTACTTGTACGCAGTTCCATTACTTGTTCATAGAAGCTCCTCTTTTTCTGCCATCTCCATCTCCATTTATGCAAGTTTCTTCTTTCTTTGTTCCAAGTAAGTTCACCTCTCTCTTTCCCTCCTCTCTTACTCTCTCTCATTCGGTACCTGGGGATTTCTATCCCAGTCGGTACCTAGGGTTTGCAAATTTCGATCTGAAATTACATGTGTTGTTTTGCAGATTTGAGAGCTTTCTTTAATAGCATTGATTAGCATATCAATAGGATAATCTGTGCTCCAATAATCAGACCTGCAACTTCAGTTTTTAATAAATTTATTTTTTTCATTAACAACTTCAATTTGTAATAAATTTATTCTAATGTTGAACGCCCACCTTGACCAATGTCCAGTGTCATCGGTTAGAGGGCATCACCAGCTATATAGACATTTAAAATCAAGACAAATGGTCAGCATCATTTTTGCTAGATGGTTCCAGTTATTACTATCCATAGCAGTCACATGTTTGAATGGGTAATATGATTATGCCACACAGAACACAGTACTCTGTTCGAACATGAATCCATCTCCATTTTCTCCTTCTTTTGCCCACTCCTGTATTTATCTTTTAATCTGATTTCTCTCTCTCTTCTGATTTTCTCCTTTATAGCCCCTCTGTTTTGTCCTTTCTTCTCTTCCAGTTGAATAAATTACTTCACATAGTTGCATGTCTAGACTAGGGATAGTGATGCAACCAACGAATCCTACTATCAGATTAGGAACCAAGGATTTGATTAGCTGCAACACAATCTTAGTTTTAAGGAGCTTTTCTGGGATTAGTATTGGATGGCTACTTTAGATAGATTGTCCTTGGGCACAAATGCATATTGCTGCTACAATTCATGTCATGGACATGCATTTTTGTACTATATTGGAAGCTTTGGTTTGGAAAGCACTTAGTTGTGCTTTGTTCCACCTGCATATGTGTTCAAATTATTTGACTAAATTCAATGATATCTTCCATACTTCCATCTGCATTTCTTTTTTTTTTTTTCTTTTTTTGAGTAAATTTGCATTTCTTTTTGTTTAACCAAGTTGTTGCGTTTAGTTTCCTATAGCCTGTATGAATTTATTGACCATTCACTTACTCTTGTTTCTTTGACACTTCAGCATTGGCTACATACCTCTCAAAACTTATGTGATTTGCTTTCATAATGTCACATTTTTTTACAGGTTCTTATTCTTCTTGCAAATGGTTCTGAAGAGACTGAAGTTGTCACACTAGTGGATATTTTAATATGGGCAAAAGCGGATGTCGTTGTTGCTTCAGTCGAAAAGTCTGTAAAGATTGTGGCATCTCAACACAAAAATTGTTGCTGATAAATTCATCAAAAACATTGCTGAGTGAATATATGATTTGATCATTCTTCCAATGAGATGGACAGAATATCATATATGTTAAACAACACAATTACCACTGATTTTGTCCATTCTTTTCCCGTAAAGATTGTGATTTGGCAAGAAATTGGTTTGGTGGCAATTCAATAATATTTGAATCATTTGAAAAAAAAAATGTTCTAGAACAAATGTTACCAAACAGCAAACAGATCAAAACAGTGTTCTCAGACTAGTTCTGGAACATATTTGCCAAACAGCCTTAAAGCCAAAAAAACAGTCAAATAACATTATTTCATAATAGAACAGAAAAAGACCATCTCTTTCGATTCAGAACAAGAACAAGTGAGAACGTTACCAAACACATCCTAAATGTGTAAAGGATTGAAGCAATGTTCTTCATAGATTCCTAAATGTGTAAAGGAATGTAACAGTTGGTGACCTCACAAATCACAAGATTCACAACCCTAATAATTATTTAGCTTAAAAAAAAAGAGTAACAAACAAAAGCAATAAAACATTATATTATACTTCATTCAAGAAAATACTTCGTTCAAGAAATAACACTTCAGATTCCCCATATGAGCTCCTTACTAGAAGGTATGACAAAATTGGGCTCAACCCAGGCACAATTTTTAAGAATTATCATTCTAGATATGTCTCCATTAGAATGGCTATGGCCAAAAAAATGGTACCCATCAGTATTCATAGAATAGAAGACACATGAAATGATATCTCCTCCACAGCCACTACCATCCCAAGTGGGGGGGAATATAGGAAAGTAAATCTTGTTACCCATATCATTGAATCCCTCGACTGTTTTGGCCGAGAATGAAATTTGATCACTCAAAAAAAACATGTAATCCTCTAAATGTTGGACTTGATTCCAGATCATCCTGTCGAGATCTAAAACAAAAACGAATACGCCTTTTCCCATATGACCTTGAAGCACCAAGAAGAGATTACCATTACATTGGACAAAGAAAGAGTTGACATCTTCAATGTTTAAAACAAAAGATGATATATAAGGACGCTGAATAGTCCAATGATCCTTGTGTGGATCAAAAATTCCAAGATGTCCTTTTTCACCAAGGCAGTAAAAAATCTGATTATGGTATACTGGATTGGCCATAGACAAGACGAATGGTATATTATTGTCTCGACGCTGGTGAATAGTCCAGCTTGCTTCACCGCGTCTGATTATGCAAATAGAAACTGCTTCATCATGATCACGTGAACTAGAAATGCCGAAAACTACACAATCTGAAGAAATTGGTGGGGATGAGAACGAGAGTGATGGCAAAAACACATCCATACTTCCACAACTTGGATAATCCCATGGTTCACGTGGAAAATCTGGGAGTTCAATCCTTGTTTTAATGAAGGGATTGAGAAAGAACACTCGCCCTGAAAATTGCCACATAAGGAGCCAACCATCCCTTGAACAGCATATTCTTGACTCAGATAGTCCTGAAATTTCTATAAGATTGCTTTTGCATAAGGGATGAGAGACATTTAATACATGATCCTCTTCTTCAAAATATACAAGCCATGGAGTTTGGGCTATTGGTATGTGAGACTGCCATGGAGATATTTCTAGTGGGAATGGATTGCCACCTGATCGCCATGCTCTGCAAACATCATGAAAAGAAGAGTAGTCCTGGCCAAAGAGATGGAATTTGATCATAATCAAAAGCTCGTCTGGAAGATCAGACCAACATGATTCTTCCATTATTCTTCGATGGAAAATAGGAAAGTGAATGTTCTTTTTCTTGTAAAAATATCGGTATAAATGGTAGAATGCATCTTTACAAACAAGAGATAGATACCAGAATCCTCTAACTTCTTGCTGTTCTTTGATTCTCTCCACACACTTTTCTTCGGCTGCTTTTGCCATCAAAAACTCAGAAAGCGACCGCCTAAATTCACAGGCAAATCAGAGACCAGCAGATATAGAATATCTGGTGTGAGACAGATTAAACCAAGATCAAACTAAAGTGAAAACTAAAAGTGATTTGAACTTGGAGATTAAACTGAGATGCAACTTAGGAACTAGAGTGAAAATTGATTTTTAAAACTGGTTTGAACTAGGAGATTAAACTGAGATGCAACCTAGGATTTAAACTGAGATTTTATCAAAGGCTGAAATCATGTAACAAATCATATCTACTCTCTTCTGTAAAAGAAACACACTGCAGATTACTGGGTTCGGTAAAGATTCCTAATTCTTAGAATCGGTATGAGCAACTTCTCAAATTTCGATATCCAGAAATCAACACATGGGACTTGATCATGGAATAAACGTAAAGCAAAAAATAATAAACCTTCACTAACCCGCAATCTGAACTAACCTGCCCTTCTTCTCCTTTCTCTCCCTTTCGCTCCTTCTTTCCTTTTATCCGATTCTCAATCCAACCTCTCTAGCGATTTTTCCCTAACGAAAAGACGAGGTCCTCTAATATTGGACTCCCTCCCTCCTTTCCCGTTCTTATCTTGGCTCTCAAAGCCAATATCCTAGTTCAACCATGATTCTAATCAACGAGTATTGAAACAAGACTCCAAATCACCTGTTTAGATGACATGTGTCCTATGAGTTAATTGATGTTAACTTCTGTAAACTCATGTAACACTGCTTTAATTGGATTAGGATCCTCTATAGTAAGGCGACTCCTGTAGTGAGGTGCATTGGTATTTTGGCGACGGTATATTACCGTCGCCATATATAAATAGCGAAACAATTCAGAGACGGTAAAAATAACCGTCGCTATATGTAGCTATAATGCCTTTGCTACATTTTAGCGACGGCAAGATGGTGGGAAAACATAGCGACGGCACACTAATGGCCGTCTCGGACGGTATATGTATTGGCGTAGCTGAATATCAATATTTAGCTACGGAAATATACCGTAGCCTAATATATGGTTTTTAAGGACAGCATTTCTGTTGCCGTGGCGTAATAATATTAGCTACGGTTATAATGCCGCTAAATTGATTAAGGGATTATTAAAGACTTACATATTGACCGTCCCCAAAAAATTATATTAAAATTTTATTTATAATTTATATTTTTAAACCTGTAATTAAATCAATATTTATTCAATTCATAAATTAATTATCATTACAAATCGATGTAACAAAAAATCATTGTTTTTCATTAACTTTAAAAGAGAATTATAAAATGTCGAAATTAAATATACATTTCAAAAATTCATTGCTTCTCTTGTTATATTTCTTTGTTGCCCGATGTTGATATGGCTCCCTATGTTGGTGACTTCAGTGACAAAAATGAAATTCCTTCATAAACTTGGCAGAACAGGGATAGTGCTTAGAATGGTCCAGTGACGAATGATAGTCCATAAACTGGGCTCATTTTTCCCAAAGGATCTTCTTGAGCTCTTCACTGGAGAAGCAAGCTTCTGGTGATACAAACATAAATAAGCTTGTGAGTTCATGCGTACCTGATGCTTAAACTAGTCATACGCTAAGGATTGAGTAATAGAAAAATATATGATAACATGTCTGGTAAAGTCAATGTAGCAAGTACAGTACTCACAAGGTCAAATCGAAATGCTTATCTTAAGTCCAATCCTGTGCCTTCATTTCACAATCTCCAAGCCTAGACAATTTTCAATCCAAGGTTACAAATTAACAATCTATCAAATGACACCATATGACTAATCACGCTAACTTGAACCCAAAAAGTAACAAACTTTAAAAAGAATGAAGCAGAAGGAATGATTTCAAGACAAACTTCTGATCTATCATATACAGCCAATAAGACCACCAAAATCCAAGCAATGGAACTAAAAGAAGAGAGATATCAGATTGGATTCTGTAACTTACTTCCTCCATAAGACCCACCAAAGATCACCACAGGGGATGTTTCAGAAGATAAGTTCTGCTTCAAACTCTGAATGTTAATCGCAAAATCTGCTAGTGCTTGCTGTGAATTCAGATACCCCAATGTCTCAGCAGATTTGTAAGAATCCTTCCCAAATGGCAGTAAATCCCCATAAAATCTATTCTGCACAGGTTTTTCCATAGAAGAATAATTGAGACAGAGGAACCCATAAGCAATCTTTAATAAAATCCAAAGAACATCCATCTATTCATCTTTTGACAGAAGTAGTACTTCAATGAAGGCAAGTAGAGCTCGGAACTTGGGAGCAATGTCCAGCATGAAACCAGTATTGGCAGAAAACCATTCAATATCTCCCTCATTGCCTGCATAGACAAAGATGGGACCTCTATTAGACCAATACTTTTTGTTGATGAGGTACTTTTGGTGGAAGATTTTGTAGCTCTGTGGCTTAAAGGTGAAGTGATCTAGGAGTTGAGTGAAGAACTGGGTTTGGTATGGAATGTGACCATGAGATTGATACTTTGGTGTTCAGTGCAGAGTTGCAAAGCTTATACTTATTCTTTAGTAACACAATGCAGGATATGAGTTTGGAAAACACTTTTGGAACAGGGAAACTAGTAAAGAAGTGTATAACATTGGAAAGCCAGACAAGGCTGAAGAAGTAACTTACCAGCTTGTCAGAGAGTTGGTAACCTTCATGTCGCACAACTAGGGATGCAAACCAGTTCAATTACATAATCTACCTTGATACTCTTGATTGCAGGCTTGTTGAGATATTTGACGAACACACAACTGGCTATGATAACTAAAGCGAATCAAACTGAAAACTTCACAGGATAATTGAGCAAATACGAGTTAAAGAACAAAACTGAAATTTAAGGCAAAACTGGGAATTCAAATGATTTATATAGTTGCATTGTGGAGAACTGAAAATCCATAATAACAGAGATGGAAATCAGATTTTGAGTGTCAAATTCTAATCTGAGCCAAGTTAAAATATTCACAATGACATAAAATTAAAACCCATTTACATATAATGCATCAAGTTTGTTCCGAATAACATTCGAAAAAATATCTGTAAATCCTGGTCCTGTATTCCTCATTACTCTGATCCAAGTCTGGCTTCTTCTCCTAATGAAGCAAAAAAATTAAGGAATGAATTAAATGAAAACTGCAGCAATAAAGAAAAGAAACAGAGTTAAATACTACAAAAAAATGCAAAGATGTTACAGGCATCTGAAGATGACTTTAAGTTTGCCTATTTACCACGTTGGGAAGAGTGAGAGTGTGACTGGGACTGCATTTCACCCATTTTCTCCTCCATTGCACCCACCTTCCCTTTCCACATCTTATTCTCTTCCATTAGTTCACTCAACTATTGGGCTTGCCTCTGTTGGCGCATTGCTTGTCTGCCATACAATTCCATTGGGGTTATTCCAAGCCCCAGAAGACGCACCCGTCCATGACAATCCCGTCCCATTACATCTACGAAAATTGATTCATGAACAGCTTTATCTAATCGGCTTTCTTCACTTTCCTTGTCAAGAGAATCTCTAAATGCAATCTACAAGTGAATCAGAACAATAATATAATGTGATCTTATATTAAAATAGCATCAAAGGGAAGGAATACAGAAATAAACTAAGGGAAAAAATGGTTATTGAACTAACCAATCTCTCAGTTGAGATAGGGTCAATGGGACCTCCAGTTCACTTTGATTTATGAGTTCTTTCGAACAACTCAATACGAGAAGGGGGCAACTGACTTGGATCAGCAATACGCTTGAAAATAAAACAATAACAATTGCATCAAAAGACTAATGGGAGCAATAGAAACTTATGTTTAGCGTAAAAAGGAGAATTATAAACCAATGGCTTTACCATATCCTCACTTATGACTGGATATGAAGTAGTTCCAGTCGTATGGCGCATGTGATGTTTTTCCTTATTAGTTCTGTTCCTTCTAGCAATGGCCTACAAAGAAAATTCAGTAAATTAACACATAAATTTTTTAATTCACAAAACATGGTATGGATATAGTTACTCTTACCTGATTTTCTTCTTTACCCCAAAACTTAAACATAACACCCCATTCTTCTTTTGACATATGTTGGAGATCAATGTTTGTCTACCGTTCTGCATCTGAATCATACTTCTCATAAAAATCAATCTTTAAATTATGCTTATAACCTTTCCATCTTTCATTTAGTTTCTTCAAGGCCCACTTCTTGCCAAATTCTGGAATGTCAAATTTTGCCTACAATGAAATAGAAGGTGTATTCAGTCACAAAATAACTAAGCATTTTACTTTAACACATACTAATTATAATGAAATAAAAACAATACCTTTATTTGTTTCCAACAATCTTCCTTCACTGGTTGTGTTACATCGGGCCAACGCAGAGTAGTTACTGGTAAATTATACTTTTTTCTTGCAAGTGTCCCAATCCATGCAATTAGTTTGGAAGTATTTGAACCATTGCATGGTTGGTCGAGCTCATTTAGAATGATGGGAATTTTATGTCCCTCTGACATCCTTGAAATGTCATGGGCCATTGTTGGTCCCCTTTTCCCTCTACCTCTAGGAGCTGTAAAAAATGTAACATAAGAGAAATAATATATTCCATACAACAATCAGAAAAATCTTGTATAAGAAACATAAATTTTTTTCAAATAAATAAATAAATCAAACACAGTAAACCAATGTAAAAAAAAAAATCTGAAACAACATGCCCAATGTACTTTTCTTTAACGCAGGACTGGGAGTGAGAACCATCAAATCAGTTGACAATAATTATCTATCATTCATTTAATTTCAAAGAAATGACAGGTCAATAGTCAAAAAGTAAAAAAAATGTTTTGATTTTCTGTCATTTTTTATTTGTGTTGCCGATAAAAAAATTGATCTTGAAGAGTAGTACTCTAATTAACTTACCTGATGAACCTGAGCTAGTACCTTCACTTTCCCCAGTGGTACTCATTGTACTCAATCCTGTTTTCAATATAATTAAATCATAGATTAAAAAAATATTAATTTTACTACTCAAGGCATATAATCTAAACAACCACAATTAATCCATAATGAATGAAATAAAAATGAATACATTGTATAAAATTACATGCAGTCATAGATACGCTAGTCAGGGACGGTTGTTTAAATGGTTCAGGAGTCGTAAAGTCAGCCTATTTGGTCTTTATAAATAGGGCTATACCCCTATACAAATTTAGTGGATCTTTTTGGAATGAAATTTGGAGTTTATGTGTTCTGATCACATGTTGAATGGATCTGTGACTTTCCAGATCTGACTGATAGTTTCTCCACTACTTCGTCTACTTCGGCTTCATCCCTGCAGCTAGGCAACATCTCTCAATTAGTTCTTTATCTTATTCTTCTTCTCTTCCCATTTGAATCTCGTATATACTCTTTCGTCTTCTCTGTTTTCCCATATCAATTTCATAATTCTGATTGTTACCTTGCTGGTTATTGCTTCTGAAATTCAAAGACATTCTGAAATTGTTTTGAGTCATATTTAATCATTTCCTTAATCCTTACACTTGATCATCAATATCTGATATATTTTCTCAGCTATTGTTTATATCTGTGATTTAAAAAAAAATAAAAAATGAAGCAAAGATCTACCAAAATATCTGATTTTTTAAGTGTTGATTGATAACACTAGTAGATTTTGGTACAAGCAGCAAGACATTCTGTTCTTAAACCTAATGGACTAGCAAACCAAATTCTTTTAGAGAATGAACAACTGAAGAAGATATGCCACACTGACTCATAACTTTTGGTTTGTTAGATTATGGAAGTGAAGCAATTAAAAGTTAACTATTCTTCCATCACAGTATGCATAATACTTCCAGCGCCACATTGAGAATCTGTAAACAAGAGGAGGTTTGGGATGGTATGGATTGTTTAACATCTTATGGCTACTCTGTTATTGTATAGAACAAGGCATGAAGATTCTCAGCAGTAGCGACACTAGGGAATAACGAAGTATCCAAGTCGGGAAACAATTTTGTCACGGAGATAATGGCAACAACTAAAGAGAAACAGTACCCAGTCTTTTGCACTGAAGTTAAGTATAAAATTGGCTGAGTTATTGAATGCAATTTGTATACGACAATCAAATTAAAATAGAAAAAATGTAAAGCTCCGCAGGAAGACAGTAATTTAATACACAAACTTTGGGGCATTTAAACATTCAAACAAGAACCACAATTTTTCTTATTAATCCAGGGTATGTAAATAGAAGTATCTCTCAATTTAAGCACTATTTTGATAATGTGTCAATAAGCTAGCTATGTAAACGGAAGTATGTGTCATAATAGATTCCATTTCTTTATAATAGGCCTGGAAAATGTTGGATTCTAACCAAGCTCAAGGTTGATGCTATCATCAACTTTTACACAGAATTCTGCATCCCAACTTTCAACTGCCGTGCTGAAGAAGAACTTGGATTTCTTTGGAAACTCTTCTTGAGCTTCCTCATTATCTTCCTATCAATCACAATTGATCAAGGAAAGATTAGATCATGGTAACTAACAATGTTGGTTTAAGCCCCAAACAAAAAATATTCAGAGTTGAATTTAACATCCAAAGCAGGTCATAACCCAAAAATAATTATAAATTTGATGCCTCAATGATAGATATCACTTAAATTAGGTACTAAAAAATCATACAATAAATGGTGGAAAAGAATTCGACCATTTTTTGAGAATCGAAGATTTCCCTCAAGGATCCCAGATCATATACTATTGTGTCAGCAATTGAAATTCCAGAAAAAAGAAATAATCCAGTTTGGGTTTCTAAACTAGCCTATGACCTGGTCACAAGAATCAGAATTTTTCTTATTAAAACTTTAGGGCATTTAAATGTAGAACTGAAAGATGGTCATTAATTAAATGAGTAGAGCTTTTGAGTGAATGAAGGATTGAGATCAGACTGAGGAAAAAATGCTTAAATTTTATTTAAGAATTATGTAATAAAACCTTGAGGAAAATTGTAGAACCACACTTGAAGAAACAGTACTTGGGCAGAGCAAAAAATTCAGAAAAAGTTTCTTCTATCTTGAGAGGCATACCATACTAGAGTAGCAGAAATTTCTACTTGGATTCAAGATTTACAAGTACACATACAGAAACAGAGGAAATATTTCGAAAACTTCAACATCAACTATTTTGGGGGATGTTGAGAGAGAGAGAGAGAGAGATAAACCATATTCCTTTGCCTGACTTTATCCTATATATATTCAGAGCCATTGCTTTCATCCATTCATTTATTACTTCATTACCAAATGAATGAATATATCCGTAATGACTACGATGGGATTAAAAGCTATATAAAGAAATCAGAAACAAAGAGAACAAAAGGAATCATACCTAGAGTTCGTCAGAGCAGAAATGCTCTAAAACTAAGAGTTGTTGACCGGAATGAAACCAGAGGGATGAATGTTAGGTCAACGAACGAGAAGAGGCGAAACGAGATATGCCGCTGGAATTGATAGTCGGATCGAATCAAAACAAAACACTATGCCAACTCAAACAAGATGAACAAACATTGCCATTGTCATCGGATCGAGACTTGCAAGGGAATGAACGACACCTGCAACTTTGCAAAAAGGAATCTCAATCAGATTCAACTCGTATGGAAGGGAGAAAACCAAAACAGAAAACCTTACCAAAGAGAAACAAAGAGAAAAGGAATCATACCTGGAGTTCTTTTGAGTAGAAATCGTAACCTCCAAAACCAGAAGTTGTGGACTGGAATGAGCAGAAGTTCGTCTGAGCAGAAATCGTAAGCATAACAGAGCAAATTCCCTGCAAATTCTCTGGAATGAGTCAGAGTTCGTCGGACCGAGAATTGCATGCTCTCTGCAAATCCTTCTTCTACAACTTGCCTTTCAAGCTCTCACTATTGCATCGTCAAAAGCAGCCAATGCATCTCAATCGATACTGCTCTAGGGTTTCAGGGTATAAAATTAAACGGTTGATGCATTAGTTATGATTTTCACAAATAATCACATCTCAATGACAAAGAAATCATCATAGCTACAATTAATTGAAGTATTACGGTTTGTTGAAACCCTAACAAGTGAATCAATGTTGATACAGAGAGTACAACACAAACAATACCAGAGATGAACATCGACAATGAGAGAGAGAGAGAGAGAGAGAGAGAGAGAGAGAGGGGGGAAGGGGGACTTCAGCTTACCGGTTGCTGGAGATGCGAAGTTGAAGTAGACGAAGAGGAGTGCAGAGGGCTTCGTTCAACCATTGAGTTCTCGTTAGTTGATTCACGGAGAGGATATGATGAAAGACAAAAAATCAGGAGAAGAGATCGTTCCGGTTGAATGAAGACAGTTCAGAGCTTCGGCTTGTGCTTCGCGAGCAAGGAGGAGACCAACAGAGCTTCGCAAGAGGAAATGTGAAAGAAGAAGAAAAATAGATTATTGAAGCGAAGAGAGTTGAAGAAGGTGTCCAGTGGCTTGTGTTTTCTGGAAATAAGATCGAAACCATTAGACTTTCGGCGCCAAATTAGAATTTCGGCTACGGTATTAATCGTATTTTAGGTTACGGTTGCTTTAATTTCGTTACTATAAATATAGCTTACGCGCCACAGTTATAAATACATTTTAGGCTACCGTAACCCTATCTACCGTAGCCAAAACTAATTTTGTCATTGATATATTTATAGCTACGGCTATATAGCAACCGTAGCTATAAATAAATTTATGGCTACCATGTACAGAGTTCCGTTAATATATATTATTTTCGACAACGACTAATAAATTGCCGTAGCTAAAAACCAAAGCTAAATATATTAATTGTAATAGTGGTGAAGATCCCACCCATTCAAAGTGGATTTGTATGTATCCCAATGCACTTTGAGTGGATCGGGATACATGCCGATCCACTTTGAATGGATAGAATCCTCATTAAACAAATATACAAAGGATCTTTTTCCGTTTTAATTCGATTTTTTTTCTCCCACTACTTCTCATTAATAAGGTAAATTAACTGAATTGGTAGTAATCTCTCACGATTTTGAAATTCCCTCACTTATTCATGTGCTATGGATAACCAATGAAACTTTTCTTAAATATTTGATTTAAGGGGAGTTTTTTCGTCACGAAATAGAAATTGAAATCATTATTCTTTCAGGCATTTATCGTTAGGATACAATTGCTTAGAATTTGATCAATTGAGATATCCGAAAACAATTATTTCTTCATTCCATAGGGAATCTCAAAGTAGCTCTATGTCATTATCTTCCATCCATATCCCATTTCCATTTCATTAATATCTCTTTGATATCATTGACATAAGAGATGTCGTTTTTAATCTCTCTCTTTCTATTTCTATATTCGGATCTGGATTTTCGACTATCCATATACATCCTTACTTGTGCCTTATGGATACCAATCATAACCGAAGAAAACTATACGATAAAATCCGTAAATGTCATAGATTAGATCAAATAGTAATCATTAGAAGTGTACTTTAGGTCTATTCTTGATTTGTAGCGAGGCCATTAGCTAGACATAATTCCATTTCTCCCTCTCACGAATTTAATTCTAGGATTTTTTTTTTTTGGCTAAGGTAGTATGTGGGATGGCTGAAACTAAATATTGATGGTTGTGCTTTGGGTAATCTCGGACACTCAATAGCCCCCGGGGTTTTGGGAGGGGGGGTACCGATCTCACGATGATGACCCACATTATGACCCACATTAGTGCTTTGTAGAGTATTTGGGAGTGCATTCAAATTTCTCGGCGGAGTTCTCAGCCTTCTTAAGTTGTCTCCGATATGCCAAGAGTAAACAAGCTTGAGTACTTTGATTTGAATCTGATTTAGCCTCTGTTGTACTAAGTGTTCAAAGTGGCTCGATTCTTGGCCTTTCAGCAGTTGTGGAGTTATTATCATGATTATCTGTCTGCAATATTTTGGAAAATTCCGTATTATTATATTGAAGCAAATGCAGTGACAGATTCTTTGAAAAAAATATGTTGAGAGACCCTTATTGTTTTAGTTATAAGTGAGGGGGTCAAAAATGGGCCCGGCCCGGTAGCACGGATCAAGCCAGCCCGATATAACCCGAACCTAGCCCGGACTGAACCTTAATGGGTAGATTTCGGTCTCGGCTTGTAAAGCCCGACACCGTTTCAGTCCAGACCGAAATCAGACCGGACCGGCCCATTAAGAAGCCCGAATTAGCCCGAACCAATAATACCTAACCCGAATTCCAGTAAGGTTCGTCCGGGCCCAGTTTCTTAATTTTAATGGTTTTAAATTTTGACGGATTATATTACACTGTCATAGTTCACTTCTTGATTCGAAAGATTATATGATTCTGTAGTTGAAAAAAGTATGTTAATTGTTACAATTTATTGAATTACATATATATAGAAAGAATGATGCTAATTCTATAGATAAAAATAATTAAATAGGCTATATATTTTACACATAAAAAATACCCGATAAGTTTGATAAGCCCGGTCTGGACCGAACTAGTCCGAAATCACCTCAATAAGTCCAGTCCGATAATAAACCGACACCGGACCAGCCTGTTAGTTATTGTGTCCAGCGCAGTCCAACCCAGCCCAAACTCTTAATGGACATATTTTGGGCTAGACTTATAAAATCCAACATCGATTTAGCCCAGACCAAAACTGGTCTAGACCAGTCCGTTGCCACCCTTAGTTATAAGTACTATGGGTCTTGGTGTATTAACGATTGGTTCACGCTGACAAGCTAGATACATGTTAGTGCATGCACCGAACTCAAGGCATTTACGTGTAAATAAAATATATATTTAGTATGACATCCACTATCCATTATGAAGAAAAATATCATGAGAGACATTATTTGTTTTATGATTGGAATTAAAAGTTTTGAATGCGATGGCATCATTTGTAAATTGTTTATTAACTCAAGGCATTTACGTGGAAATTGATTATCAACAGAGAAATTATTCTTAGGTCCTATTTGATAACACTCCAGTTCCTTATTTCTTAACTTCGAAACTAATTCGGAATAGAATGGCGTTGATAAACACGATTCAAGATTTGACTCCCATGAAGTGAATCGCTCAAAAAATGTCTCTAGGAGCTAAAAAAATTTACTTTTCTTGTTCCGGAGCTATTACCACTACTGATTGCCATCACCACCATCACTAGTACTGCCATCATCACCACCACCCCTCCACGGCCATCATCCCCACCACAGCCGCCACTCACAGCCGCCACCACCACCACCATCGTCGCCGCCACCCACCACTTACCATTGATGCCGCCACCACCATCCACCACCTTCCACCATCACCGCCACCACCACCCACCACCTTCCACCATCACGCCACCACCACCACCGTCGCCACCACCACCCACCCACCACCTACCACCTACCACCATTGCCATCACTGTCGCCACCGCTATCACCCACCACCGCCAAACAACATTCTGGAAGCATAGTCTTTTGATTTTAAAACAGCGTTATCAAACAACATTCTATTCCAAAAATCCTGACTCTGGAGACGAAGTAGAAAACAACTTCGGACCAGAAGTAACTCCATGAGAGCTGGAGTGTTACCTTACTCTACATATGATGTTACGGTAGAGTAAGGTAGTGACAATAACTATTTCCTTGCTTGGTAGTATAATGTTAAATGATATTATAAAGTAGAGGATTTAATTATAAATATTATACTTCTTTGGGGCTTGAGTCTTATATTTACATCTAGGCGATCTTATGTGTAATTATCACCCCTTACACCACAAAGGATCATAAATCTGTTGACTCTATTTTCATCCTCCAGAAGGGATGAGAGTATGAAAGAAATCAAAATTGCTTCTCATAAAGAGAATATTACCAAAGATACATCTATTCTTAAAGAAGAACATATTAATCATCTCATAGAACACAATAACTATACAAATCTAGCCCCAAGTCGACTCACGAGGGTTTTTTTCGTCGTCCAGAAGAAGGAACCCTGGACGGGTGAAGAAGATATCGGATTCCTCGGGTCATGAGATGACCCGACCCGAGAGTTTTCTTAACTCGTCGAGTAGGGTTTCTGATGTTTCATCTTTTCGGCCCACTGGTTCCGTTGACCCTGAAGTTGATCCGTCGGTTTCGCCGCCCTTCTCGATGATTCTGGCTTCCATCCCTCCTGATCTTCTAATGCTTATACTTCTGAACCCATTTCACGTTTTAGGAAACTCCTTGGAGGATGGGACGGAGAGGAACCTTGACTCTCCCTCCAACTCTGATCCTCCTTGTGATCATATCACCTTGATCCCCAACCCTCCTCCCTGTCCTAGCCTGTGTGATCTCCCAAACCTGCCACCGACGACCCAGCTTCATTCGCAGCCTATAAAGCCTGATAAACTCCCTGGCCTCCAGCCTATCAGTGAGGAAAAGAACCCGTTGTCCAGCTCTTGTGCGGTCCCTTCCTCTGCCCCAGCGGAGATGATTCTTGGCTGCGTCCAATCGTGTGCTTCTGGTATTCCTTCGGGCAGTCCCTCCCTCATGTGGTACTTCTCTGCACCCGACTATGTCGTATCGGCAAAGCTCTCGAGGAAAGCAGAAGCCCATTGTGGAGACTTCACCGCCCTCGACTAATGGTATTCTGAGATGGACTGCTGCTGTGGCCTCTCGGTACCTGTCTTCTATCCTCTTCCACTCTCTGCTCCCAACCTCTCAATGCATCATCGCCCGGCCTTTGGTGCCATCTCCTGCGAACCAATCCCCTCCCCCTGGTCCCCTGGCTCTGACTCCTATTACCTCTTCTGTTACTCTTAGCAAGGTGGACCTTGACCTGATTCCATCCACCTCTCTTGGGGCTCCGTGTCCTTCCACCCCCTTTGTTCCCTTATCGGATGTACAGGTCGCCAACCCCCTTCTTGATCAAATTGGGGTCCAACCTCTTGAGGATCTAAATTGGATGGTGTGTCATCGCACTCCTAATGGAGCTGTGGTGCTTATCGACGAAAATGAGGCTCTCATCATTTCTTCTTCTCCAATATTTCTTAGGAGTACGCGATATGGAAGACCGTCTGAGCGCCTTCGGATGTGTAACGTTTTTCGGTTCTTGTTTCGTCTTGCACGCCTGTTGTGCTCTTATTGTTAGTTCCGTTGCTTCGTTGCTGGTTTGCTTCTTGGGCTGACCCTATGCCATGAGGTCTTTGTTAGGATCAGGAGACACAAATAAGAAGAAACACACGAAGAATTAACGTGGTTTAGCACCCCATCGTGGGATGCCTACGTCCACCAGAGAAAATAGTGACTTTCTTCTATTCCCAAGAACAGTCTACAAATCTCTACTTGACAGGCCTATCTCATCTGTCAGCCTTACAGGGTTCCAGCTCTCCACTGTCAGAGGAGAATCCTCTACAGCCCTTGTAGCCTTACCTAGGTTTTCCCACACAGAGACAATTTATAGGAAAACCTAATAGACTAATACCCAATACAAATACTACCCTTATAATTGTATGGACCCCACAGAATACAAGACACCAACCTAACAAATCTCCACCTGGCTTGGATTCTGCAAACCACCTTGAAGAAAACCCATTGATGTTGATTCTGTAAATCTGTCTCTGCCAAACCGCTACACCCAAACCAGCATAGCCCACACCCCTTATGGGTGTCCCGTACAGCTCACCTCCGCACGATGTGAAGTGACTTTATCTCTCCCACTGCTGCAACATCACTGGAAAGATCACCATCACACATAGTCTTCCAGCAATTCCAGTTGCACCTGGAACCCGAGCCTCTCACCACTGCATCTCCAATGCAGACCTTGAGAACCGACTCCTCATCCCAGTCCTCTGCAACTCCAATTGCACCTAGAATCCGAGCCTCTCACCTCTGCACAATGCAGACTTAGAGATCCGACTCCTTGTCCCAGTCCGCTAGTCATCCTATACCCCGTGGTGCAGCATAAACTGGCTATTATGAGCACCGTGTCGGGATTCAATCACACCGTCAGATCCAACACTCGATCCAACCAGATCCGCCAAGCCATTGAAAACCATCGCTGCCACACCTGAGTCAAACTCTGCAAGTCTCGACTCCATGATCCCTGCACTTGCGATGATAGGAAGAATCATCTTCCCAACCTGAGATTCCCCTCCATCTCTTCTTGTCAGCACAAAACTACTATTTGAAGAAACAAAGAGATGCAGAAATTTCACCCAAAGAAATAAAAGCTGCTGTACGGAGTGAATAACTTGACTTAGAAAACTCCAATAAAAAATCTGACCGTTCAGATTGACGAACTATGTGTCCTCTACATGCTGTCCAAAAATCAGCCCAATCGGACCACGGATGACCTCCCGATCGTCTGCTTGATCACGGCTGCGCAACTCACCTACGCCTAGAAAAACTGCTACTCTCTTTCTCTTCTTCGTATGATGCTAAACCCTAACTCTAATCCATTTTTGTCCTATTTAAAAGATTAAATACAAGGCAAAAAGGAATGGACTTAAATGGGCTTAAAACACACAAAGGTTTGGGCCTTTATCCACAAACCCTAAGCATCATTGTACTAGGGTTTCCCGTAGAAACCCTTCTCATGGATTCAGTCCTTTTTTTGTCTTCTTCTTCTTCATACTGCGTACCTCCTTCGTTCTTCAAAGAACCCTAGCTCTGATACCACTTGTTAGGATCGAGAGACGCAAACAAGAAGAAACACACGAAGAATTAACGTGGTTCAGCACCCCATCGTGGGATGCCTACGTCCACCAGAGAAAAGAGTAACTTTCTTCTATTCCCAAGAACAGTCTACAAATCTCTACCTGACAGGCCTATCTCATCTGTCAGCCTTACAACGTTCCAGCTCTCCACTGTCAGAGGAGAATCCTCTACAGCCCTTGTAGCCTTACCTAGGTTTTCCCACACAGAGACAATTTATAGGAAAACATAAAACCCTAATCCCACTACAATTATAAGTTTAACCCCATACATGTAATAGACTCATACCCTAATACAAATACTACCCTTATAATTGTGTGGACCCCACAAAATACAAGACACCAACCCAACAATCTTGGGCCCTGTTGTGCCTTTTGATCTATGCTCTCTGGGTTTGGTTGTTGGACCTCTGTCGGAGGTCCCTTTTGGTTGTGCTCGTTCTTTCTTTTGGATTATTAAACAATTTACTTATTCAAAAAAAAAAAAAAAAAAATATGATAGTCTATTGGATGACAAGCAACCATAATAGAAAACATCTTGTCCGTTCCAGTGACTTCTCGAACACAGATATAAAGTATAAACAGGCTGTGATGTTTAAACCCCCTTCTTCTATAGAAGCCTCAACCAATATGTTGGAACTTTGGCCAAGTTGAGCTGTTGATAGCAACTTTGTATGTGTTGTCATTGTTGGCAACCTCGGCAACCTTTAGACAGTTGGCAGAGTGATATGGAGGAGAGAGAATGTCAGCAGGACATGTAGGAAATGTATCTAGTCAGCAGACAGAGTGGACAGTCAGCAGGCATGGTTGGACAACAGGAAATGCAGGAAATGTATCCAGACAGTACAGCAGACAGAGTGGACAGTCAGCAGGCATGGTTGGACAGTCAGAAGCCTAAGCCTTCTTGGAAGCCAGTTCCTAATTTAGAAAGAAGAGAAAGAAAGAGGAGAGAGAGTGTCTGTGGGTTCCACTGAAGTCCAGACAGCACAGACAGGTTAACTGGGTTGGTGCACTGACAGACATGGTGACTGGGTTGGTGCACTGACAGCAGCTGATGAGAAAGTCTAGCATGAAGAAAGAGCATGAAGAAAGAAGATAAGGAGAGAGAAAGAAGAGAGAAAGTGGATGTAGACCAGGTGGGTCGCACCAGGGGTGGCCAGGCCAGCATGGCCCAGACCACATGGCAGCCAGCCATGGCCAGCATGGCAGCCAGCCCTGGCCAGCATGGTCGATGCCCGCGGCACCAAGCCAGCAGCAAGTAGGCAACCCACCATGCACAGCATAGCCATGCACAGCAAGCCCACCATGCATAGCAGCAGCACCAAGGCAGCACGACAGCACTGCTATGCCGCGCACAGCAGCATGCCGCATGCAACTCAAAGAACCGGCCAAGACCCGCAAGGCGACACTACAGCGTCAGACGCGATGCCCAACATGCACATCGAGCATTCGACGAAATGCCGCAAAGAAAGATCTTCTCGGGACCCTCTTCGGAATGGGTTCCTCCGTAGGTGATACTCACCGGTTCTGAGAGGCCATTTCCGATATTGTAGAGGACATTTTGGTCCATCTAAAAAGGTATGGATCCTAAATCTACGGCCAAGGAAGTGCCACGCAAGGTAGATTCAAGATCGGCGTCTCACAAAGAGGCGGGATTCTGTGCATCTCGCTGATCGCGTCAAGATGCCTGGGCGAGGCCTCTGATTGGCTGAAGGAAATTTATCGCGATGATCCGCGTCGCATGGAATCGAATCCATGATTCGGTGTAGCATGCATAAGGTGCGCAGGCGTTGAGGATCCTAATCCGAGGGCTCTCATTTGGTTCGAGATCCGCTGACGGGATTTAGATGATCTGACGGTCCAGAGGCTTTACCGCCTTTATCTGACTGATCCAGCAGTCTGAAAATGAAGATACCATCTCCGCCAATCAGAGCTCGACAACGGCGTACGGTGGGTCAGCGGCGGCCGCGCTATGGTGTTTCTTGCCGCATAGAATCAGCTCAGAAGATTCCTTTTTAAATATTCTAGTTAGCTGATCTTGATCGGGGCATATCTCAGCCGTCCGATCTCAGTTTTGAGCCTGTAATATATCAAACTGAAGCTTTTTCGAAGCTTAAGCCTTCAGAAGGAGTTGCAGCTCGAGTAGAAGAAGAAAAATGGCGATTTTGGGGAAAACTTCTCATTGAAGCTTCTAGGAGCTATGATTTAACTCCTATTTTCTGTGTGAGGCCATTAAAGCTTCATTGAAGCTTTGGAAGAGTCACTACAACAATTCCTATTTTTAGCTACGGGTTTTAGCTACGGTAATATATTAGTCGTAGCTTAAAATAATTTATAGCTACAAACAATTGTCTACCGTAGGTAATAATATATTATTACCTACAGAATATTTATTATAGTAGCTATAAATATTATTACCCACCGCATTGTTATTTCCGTAGCTATAAATATATTATTAGCCACCGCATTGTTATTTCCGTAGCTATAAAGATATTATTACCCACGACACTGTTATTCCCGTAGCTGTTAATATTATTACCCACTACATTGTTATTTCCATAGCCATAAATATTTTATTACCCACCATATTGTTATTTCCGTAGCCATAATTATATTATTACCCACCGCATTGTTATTTTCGTAGCTATAAATATATTATTACCCACAACACTGTTATTCCCGTAGCCATAAATATATTATTACTCACCGCATTGTTATTTTCGTAGCCATAAATATATTATTACCCACCGCATTGTTATTTCCATAGCCATAAATATATTATTACCCACCGCATTTTAATTCTCGTAGCTATAAATATTATTACCCACCGCATTGTTATTCCCGTAGCTATAAATATTATTACCCACCACATTATTATTCCCGTAGCTATAAAATATAGTAATGCACCACCCACTGTCAAGGTCTCCTTCTCAAACCAGGATCTTATGTAGTCTGAGGCACTCAAAGTGCATTGGGATACGTGATGATGCACTTTGAGCGACCAAGATCATTACTGTCAATTAGCAATCACTATACATGAGGATATTTTTGCCCTCTCTCCATTTGCAAATCCGATGAATTATTCGTAGCTTTTATTGCACATGCATGGCCTGAGGCTAGCTAATTGGTCGACATCGTGAGGTTGTGATTCTTGATTAAAAATTAGAACTGCTCAAATCCACTTTGCGATTTAAAAAACTGATTTTGACATACTTCGTTATGTTTGGATGCCAAGAATTGGAAATATATTTTTTTTAAAATAAAGACACGCACATTCATTGTTTTGTTTATATATATATATATATATATATATATATATATATATATATATATATATATGACGTCCAAACAATACCGATTTAGTTTTAATGGTCATTAATGCGTTGGTGGTCTTGGTTTTTTAATTAGTCCATAATCAGTTAGCATTATTAATTTCGATCGATGACTGTCCCCCTTAAATTGCAAATAACTGACGTCCAACATAAGGGTTGAATCTGCCAAAAATGTTTGTAGCACAATGTTCCCCTATATGCAATTAACCAATTAATTAATAACCCATGAAAAAAAAGATTGTGACGGGAAAGTGTGTATAAATTTATAGCTATGGGAATTATAATATTGTAGATAATAATATATTTATAGTTATAAGAGTTATTCTTTCCTAAAAACATTTACACCCACTGCAAACAAGATAGGGTAGCTAAAAGTGGGAATGGGCCACGGTATTCTAGTACTCCTGTGGCGGAAAAAGGATTATTTGGCGGTGAAATTTTCTTATAAGTCTTGGCGGGCTTTGTTTTGTATTGGCGGGATTATCAGGCTTTTCCTATTCCTTATACATAACCGCATATATTCATCTTTATCTTTGATTCTTTACAAGAGAAAAAAATCCGACGAAACTACACCTGATCTGAAATTTCCCCTTTTCTCTACCTAACCGCCTTGAACTCTTCATCTTTGATTCTTATACTAGGAGAAAAAAATCCGACACAGGTGATCTTCTCCTCTTGATTCCCACCAATCTTTGATTCTTATATACAAGGAGAAAAAAATCTTACACAGGTGATCTTCTCCTCTTGATTCCCACCGATAGAAGATTTGATTCTTATACGAGGAGAAAAAAATCACAGGTGATCTTCTCCTCTTGATTCCCACCGATCTTTGATTCTTATACGAGGAGAAAAAATTCCGACACAGGTGATCTTCTCCTCTTGATTCCCACCAATAGAAGAAGGTCCGACGAACTCTAGGGCAGGTATTTTTCTCTCTGATTCACACTCGGAGAAAAAAAATCCTTCGATTATTACCTTTGAGAAGAAAATCCCCTTCATCTTTGATTCTTACCCTGGGAAGAAAATCCGAGGATTCTTATGTTGAGAAGAAAATCCGACGATTCTTACCTTGAGAAGAAAATCCAGCGCAACTCCACCGATTGTTAGAGCACTCTGATTCCCACCATTACAAGAATCTTCGACGAACGCCAACACAGGTGATCTTCCTCTTGATTCCCACCGATAGAAGAAGGTCCGACAAACTCTAAGGCAGGTATTTTTCTCTCTGATTCACACCAGGTACGATTCGTTTTTTATAACTGCATATAAATTAGATTATGATTTTTTATGAAAACCATCAAGTGCATCTTTGTCGATAGTAGTGGCCCACAAAACTCCTAGCATAAGAAGGAGGTTGCTGTGGAATTTCATCATCATATGAATAGTATGTCGATTCTGAATTTCCCATGCCTAGAATATATACAACAAGGTAATGAAACAATCCTGTAAAAGTGCAAAACAATGAAGAGTTAATTCAAGTAGTTAAATTATAAGAACCGAAACTGTCTTCAATACAACTTTAGAATTGACAAAAAAAGGATTGTTATAGGAATATCTAGAAAATAATAAATTTATGAGGTAGCTGTTATGAAGAACCACTTTTTGTAGTAAAGTATGTGGTTTGATGACATTGGGTATCAACTCTGAAAGTACAATGCAAATGGATCGAGTGTGTAGTACAACTGGACAATGTTAAGACGAGAAAAAAAGTTTTCTGCACAGGGAGAGGGGGAGGATTTCCAAGGCAGTTCTATTTCATGATCAGCATAAAGGTGCATTACATTGACTGTATCAAAATCTGCACAAGCTAGTTACATGCTCTTCTGTCTCACCATAGTTCCAGTCTATTTACATGCTTATAGAAAAGCCTTTAAAAGGTTTGCTTTTGTTTGCCTCTGCCATTCATCTATCCCCAGTAGTATGCCCATCCCAGGGAACTATTTGTGATTATACCCCACAGTTGATAAAAGAAAAGGTTATGCTTGAACATATTCTGTTCAAATCTTTGGTTTTACAAGGAGTAATCCTTTATAAAAAAAAACCCACAATATTCAAACCTAACAGCAAATCAAATAGCATGTCAGTTTACATACAAAAGTGAGTAGTACCAGGGGATACCCAATCCACCCGAAAGAGACACAGTTGTGAAGAAGGAATTAATGAAAAATTAATACCACTTTGAACCCTTCCTTAGATAATATATACCAATAGCTCCTATATCCAAAACCACATAACATAGTGGAGGGCAAGGTGACCCCATATATGCACTATATAAGGACCATGTTCCAGCCATTCACCAAGTATTCATGATTGGATTTAGCAGTGAAATCCGTTTTCTGCCATTTCCTATAGCCTTATCTATCTAAAACAGTAATACTTCCTCCATGGAAGTCATCATACAAAAGCAATATCTTCCTGTGTTTGTCACTCCAAAACCCCCCTCCTACCCAAGGGCCAACCATGACTTCCCCCTGAAAGCATTAGATAGACCAGAGAACTAACTTAATGTTTTTGTATTACTTTGAGCATCTCTCAAGGTCATATATTTCACTAATCTATTGTCCTATACCCAAAATAAGAATAACCACAATTGTTCTTTGTGCAATTGGAGAGACTAATCTTGTTAAATTGGTAGTTTGACCATTAACTTTAAGATTCCTAGGTTTGGAAACCTGGGCTATATCACTGTACTTGAAAAATGTATTGAATAGAACTTCAATAGCGCCAACTTTGATACAACCACAATTTACACTCTCCTTTGACCAAGAATGACCCTCAACCCCATTTCTTAAGGATAAAAACTATGCCATATTCGTAATCTGAGATTCAACATACAAAATGATAGAGGATTGAATCCAAGGAAGTAATAAAAAAAGGAACTGACAGAAAAGCTAATGATGGCTCCCATAATTGGACGGAGTTTACTCATAATCCTTTCTTCCTGTTCTTTAATAACATAATCTTATCCACACTACAATATTTCATCCAGTATGTATTAAAGTATCACTAGCCCTCACTTTCCTCTATTAGTCAACCATATGAGGCTATAATTAGACATATTTAAATTGAATAACTCAAACCAGCAATTTTTGGATCTGGTTCTGAGTCTACAGAGCGCCCCAGCTAATCACTATAAATGCATCATGCCTGACAAGCAAAGGACTTCCAGTCTCCAAAACCCTCAATTCTCATGGCTAACTACAGAAAAATCATTTCCAGCTTCCATTTCACCGCATTTTCAAATCTGTATGGTTTGGTGTAATATATGGTTGAAATTCTTATAGGTTTTGTGCAAGAATAGCTTAAATAGAACTCTATTCCTAGCTTATTTTGTAGCTTCTTCTTGTTTATCAATATAACATTTTTACATTGTAGTGTTTTAGAAATCTTTTCTCTTGGCTTACAATGGAAAATAACAATTGAAGTTGCTCTGTTATGCTTAAAAACTTGTATGGTGTTTTATTTGTAGCAGATACATGTGAAAGCTATGTATAGGAATTGGATTGGATTTTCAAGGGATCCATTATTTAGGGTGTCTTCACAATACAAACTAGAGGTCAACAAATTCATTGAATATGCATTTTCTAGTTCATCATGCAGAGGGAATCAGATCCTATGCCCATGTGTAAAATGCATAAATCAACTATGGAGGACTGCAGATGAAGTCTTAGAACATCTGATATGTGATGGTTTTCAATGGAATTATACAAAATGGACTTTCCATGGAGAAAGCTCATCTTCATGTACACTTCCTCGGGATGACATCGTGGAGAGAACTGAAGGTGAAACATATGATGTTACACGCATCATGTTAAATGAGATGCGAGAAAGTTATATAAATGAAGAAGTTGAAGATGGTATCACAAATGACCATATAGGAGGAGTGAATATAGAGGGAGATAAATTTGATCGACTGTTGGAAGACTCAAATAAGGAGTTGTATCCAGGAAGTGTGAAGTTTACTAAGCTGTCTATAATTCTTCGACTTTATCATATAAAGTCCCTCTGCAATTGGACTGATAAATCGTTCTCAATGTTGTTAGAGGTATTGCGAGAGGCCTTTCCCGAGCCGAATACGATGAAACAAAGAAGATTATGAAGGACTTGGGGCTCAACTACAACAAGATTGATGCGTGCCCAAATGATTGTATGTTGTATTGGAAGGAAGAAGAGAACGCAACGGTTTGTAAAGAATGTGGCGAATCTAGATATACACCAGGAGACAAGAAAATCCCAGCCAAAACATTGCGTCATTTCCCTTTGATCCCAAGGTTGCAAAGGTTATACATGTCGTCAAAAACCTCATTAAGCATGACATGGCACCATGAGAACCGAACAGAAGACCAAAGGTTACGACACCCAGCTGATGGAAAAGCTTGGAAGGAGTTTGACAAGCTTTATCCGTCTTTTGGTAATGAACCTCGTAATATCAGACTGGGGTTAGCATCTGACGGATTCAACCCGTTCAAGTCGAAGAGCGATAAATATAGCACATGGCCAGTTGTGGTAATGCCTTACAATTTGCCGCCATGGATGTGCATGAAGCCGGATTTCATCATCCTTACTTTGCTTATTCCTGGACCACGACAACCTGGGAATGATATAGATATATATTTGCAACCATTGATAGAAGAGTTGAAAGAATTATGGTACACTGGCATTATGACTTACGATGGTTACAGGAAGGAAAAATTTAAGCTACATGCATGTCTGTTATGGACTATTAATGATTTTCTAGCATACGCAGCTCTCTCTGGGTGGAGTGCCAAAGGTGCTTTAGCTTGTCCATGTTGCGCCCAAGATACTGATTCTCGCCGGCTGAAATATGGAAGGAAGAGCGTTTATTTGGGCCATCGTCGGTTCCTTCCACAAGATCACAGATTTCGACGAGATAAAAGAAATTTTGATGGCCATGAGGAACATAGACCTCAACCTAAGCCATTATCAAGTTTTGACATACTGGAACAGCTGCAAGGTGTTAAATTTCCTTCATTTGGGAAAGGTAAAGTTGACAACAGTGGGAAGAAGAGGCCCCCAAGGCGGTTAAAAGATACAGAACTCCCATTTAACTGGAAGAAGAAGAGCATATTCTTTGATTTGCCATATTAGAGATTTAATTTAATCCGTCACAATTTAGATGTAATGCACATTGAGAAAAACGTATGTGATAGTGTCATTGGAACATTGTTGGGTATAAAAGACAAGACAAAGGATAATGTGAACTTACGTTTAGATATGAAAGAAATGGATATTCGATTTGATCTTCATCCAAAGTTCATTGACGGAAAAAAAAAATTGTTTATACCTCCAGCATGTTACACAATGTCTAACGCTGACAAGGAATTGTTTTGAACAATTTTACGGGGGGTGAAGGTGCTAGATGGGCTCAGCAATAATATATCAACGTATGTCCATCAACGAGAAATATCAGGAATGAAGAGTCATGACTGCCATATTTTGATGCAACAACTTCTTCCAGTTGCAGTGTGTAGTATTTTGCCAAAAAATGTTATCATTGTGTTGACAGAATTATGTTCATTTTATCGGGACTTATGTAGCAAAGTTGGTAAGGCAGAGGACTACAAAAGGCTTGGTGAAACTGTTGCCTTAACACTTTGCAAGTTGGAAAGGCTTTTCCCACCTTCATTCTTTGATGTTATGGTGCACTTGAATATTCATCTAGCTCACGAGCTAGCTTGGCTGGTCCAAAGACAATACCGATGGATGTACCCAATCGAAAGGTTAGTGTGAAAATTTTGCTTTTATTAAATAATACAATTATCCTACTAATATATTGAATAAAGATTAATCATATAATTGGTTTAGGTTCCTTAAGCGACTTAAGGACTATATGCACAACCTTAGTCACCCAGAGGGATCAATCGCAGAAGGATACATTGCGGATGAGTGTTTGACCTTCTGCTCCAGATACTTTGAAGGTGTTGAAACGAGGTCAAATAGACCGATTAGAAATGCTGGGTCAATGGAGAAGGAAGATCCATTATTTATATTATCAACAGCGGGTAGACCAGTAGGGAAGTGCGAAATGATACGACTAGGCTTTGATGAAAGGGAGCAGGCACATCGATACATCTTGAACAACTATGATGGAGTAAACGAATATCGAGAGTAAGTATTGCTTATAATATCACAAAATGATTTTATTTGATCAAATTTTACAAGTTATATGTTTTTCAAATAGTATTATCTGCAATCCATTCATCTGGGTAAGTGGTTACTTTACAGGGTACACAAAAAACAAATCCACAAAAAGTTGGGTAGTAAATCTCGCCCACATTTAGTTTCAGAAAAGCATGCTAAGGACTTTCCGACATGGTTCAATGAGCATGTAAGTGTAACACTTACAATCACAGTTAGTTTTGTTCTTAAGGATTTTATCTAATTGGAATCATGTAAATTTTGTACTATCAGATTTTGAATCTACGCATAAAAAATGTCGAGGTGCCTCATCATATCAGATGGCTTGCTCGTGGACCTAACATCGATGCAAGAAGTTATAAAGAATACATCATTAATGGTATAAAGTTTCATACCAAGGCACATGAGAATAATAGAAAAACACAGAATTGTGGGGTCCTGGTATCGGCAATGACAGAAAGCTATGCTAGTCGAAAAGACAAAAATCTTGTCAGGGGGAATGTTTCATAATATGGTGTTTTGAAAAAAATCATTGAATTGGAATACTCAGAGGATATCAGGATAATGTTATTTCAATGTGATTGGGCTGACACCACGAAAGGAGTAGATACAGATGACCTCGGATTCGTACTTGTCAATTTTAACCGTTTAATGTACAGTGGTCGAGGACTACTTGACGAGCCATTTGTATTACCGTCACAAGTAGAGCAAGTGTTTTACATTGCAGATCCCTATAAGCCTGATTGGCAAGTTGCCTTAAGGACAAGGAGTAGGGATATTTTTGACATGGGAGAAGAGGATCATGGTGATTCAAGTGAAGCATATACACAGGATACATTACAATATTATATGCAGAATATAGAATGTAGAGAGGGAGATAGTGATGCTAATCTCAATTGGGGAAGAAATGATGTGGAAGGTATTATAATTGACACCCCCATTGAATTGAACAATACATTGGACAATTTAGATCACAATATATCAGATTGATTGATCATTAAAATCAAGTAAGTCCCTTATTCTTTTATATTTGCCTAAAAAATTACTGACTTACATACAATGTACTTTTTCTATTTCATTCATTATGGATTAATTGTGGTTGTTTAGATTATGTGCCTTGAGTAGTATACTTATTATTATTTAATATATGATTTAATTTGATTGAAAACAGGACTGAGTATAATGAGTACTAGTGGGGAAAGCGAAGATATGAGCACAGATACCTCTTTGGGTGAGTTAATTAGAGTTATACTCTTTAAAGATGTAAAGAAATGATTGTTTTATGCAATATATTATTTATCTCATGTTTCATTTTTTATAGCACGTAGAGGTAGGGGGAAAAGGGGACCAACAATGGCCCATAACATTTCAAGGATGCCGAAGGAAATAAAATTCCTATCATGTTAAATGAGCTCGGTCAACCATGTAATGGTACAAATACTTCGAAATTAGTTACATGGATCAGGACACTTGCAAGAAAAAACTACAATTTACCAGTAACTATTCAGAGTTGGCGTGATGTATCTCAACCAGTGAAGGAAGATAGTTGGAAAGAAATAAAGGTATTGTATTTATTTTGTTATAATTAGTTAAGGTGTTAAAGTAAAATGTTTAGTTATTTTGAGACTGAAAACACCTTCTATTTCGTTGTAGGAGAAATTTGACATAGCAGAATCTGGCAAAGATTGGGCCTTAGATAAACTTAAGGACAGATGGAAGGGTTATAAGCACTATTTAAAGATTGAATTTTATGAGAAGTATGATTCAGATGTAGAACGGAGGGCAAACATTGATCTTCAACGTATGTCGAAAGAACAATGGGATGAGATGTTTAAGTTTTGGGGTAAAGAAGAAACTCAGGTAAGTGTAATTAAATCCATACCATGTTTTCTAAATTCAAAAATATAGGTGTTAATTTAACTGAATCTTGTTAGGCCATTCTTTGAAAGGAACAGAAATAATAAGGAGAATCAAAAAATGCGCCATACGACTGGAACTACTTCCTTTTCAGTCATACGTGAGGATATGGTAAAGTCATTGGTTGATAATTCTACTTTTTACGATTAGCATAAGTTTTTATTGCTCCCATTAGAGTTTTGATGCAATTGTTATTGTTATATTTTCAAGCGTATTGCTGATCCAAATCAATTGCCCCCTTCTCGTATTGAGTTGTTCGAAAGAACTCATAAATCAAAGAAAACTGGAGCTCCCATAGACCCTATCTCAGCTCAGAAATTGGTTAGTTCCATAACCATTTTTCCTTAGTTTATTTATGTATTCCTTCCCTTTGATGGCTATTTTAATATAAGATCACATAATATTATTGTTGTGATTTACTTGTAGGATGCATTTAAAGTTCGTCTTGACAAGGAAAGTGAAGAAAGTCGATTAGATAAAGTTGTTCATGAATCAATCTTCGTAGATGTAATGGGAAGGGATTGTCATGGACGGATGCATCTTATGGGGCTTGGAATCACCCCAACAGAAGTGTATGGCAAACAGAAAATGCGCCAACAGAAGCAAGCCCAAGAGTTGAGGGAATTGATGAAAGAGAACGAGATGTGGAAAGATAAGGTGAGTTCAATGGAGGAGAAAATGAGTGAAATGCAGTCCCAGATGATTGCCTTCACCCAATTCAGGCAGTCGCACTCACACTCTTCCCAATGATAGGTATAAGGAAACTAAACTCAACTTTAGATGCCTGCAACATCTTTGCATTTTTATATGGTATTTTATTCTGCTTCTTTGCTTTATTGATGTGGTTTTTATCTAATTCATTCCTTAATTTATTGCTTCATTAGGAGAAAAAGCCAGACTTGGATCACATTAATGAGGAAGAAGAATATATTGCGGATACAGGATCAGGGTTTATAGAAAGTTTTTGGAATGTTATTTGGAACAAACTTTATGCATTATATGTAAATGCGTTTTGATTGGATGGGTTTTGTGAATAGTTTAACTTGGATATTGGTTTATTACAAGTATATTTTTTAAGTATCTTTTCTTTATGCTTCCTGTGAACCTTGATATTATTGTTATGCTATGTTTTACATGGTGGTGACAAGTTGTTGATATTATTGTTATGCTATTGTTATCTGGGGTTTTTGGTTTCAGTATGGAATTGAGGCATTTGGATCCATTCCTCTTGTTGGATGAGTTTGTTCTTTAATTTCAGTTTCACCTGCAAGAAAAGAGAACAAAGAAGGAGATCAGAGGTAGGATTTCACACCTACTTTGCTTACCTTAGAGAATCTAGAAGGGTAAGAGGAAAAGAAATGCTGAATCTGATTAGTGTTTGGGATTATATATTGCCTATTATTTTTGGATGGAATGGGGGATTCTGATGTTCTTCAAATTTTTTCTATTTTTCTTTCTATTGTTATGCTGTCTTTTTTATTGTTCATTGTTTTTTTTTGGGTCCTTCCATGATCTGTACATAGGCCTGCTACTTTTTTTCTATTCCTTTTCCTCGTATATGGTTTCTTTTAAGGGAGGTGGGGATGTCTTTGTCAATTGCATGGCACTTACTGGGCAACAGAAGGTGGATGCAGAGGTTGTGAAAAAGCCATTCCATTTCTTGATCAAAATTCCAAGATATGTTGACTATAAATTTAAAGAACAGATTAGACTTGCACAGCTACAGGTTGAGGAGAGGACTCAGAACAGGGATGCCATTAGAGCTACAATTCAAATGAAAAGGGGAGTAATTCTTATCCATTGCATCGTGCTTCTTTAAGTCTTCAGATATGATCTAGGTTAAATCTTATTTAATTCGCAATATTTTCTACAGGAAACTTGTAACGAGTATCGGGATAATTTTAAAATGCTAAATCAGAAGAAAGAATTTGTCGTGATGGACTCAGTGCCAAACATCAGGAAATAGATTCTCTAAGGTAAATGCATTCATTGAACTATGGTAACTGAAATGAATGAAGAGGTTAATAATGTCTTCAATGTTTAGATTTTATTTCCTCCCTTGATAGGAATACACACAATTGTCCTATTGGCGCTGTATTGTTTTACACATGCAAGGATATGGCTCACCTTCAGTTGAGTTCATTGGATTTTCATAGGATAAAAAACTGAGTGCAATTATCCTAGCCATCTGTAAATAGTACAGAAAAATGGTTGATAAGATTGGGTTATTTGATTGGGATGATTTTTGGTGGATTTCAGATGAAGCAGTTTTCTGATCATTTCCTCTGCTGCCAGGTTCAACCAAGGTCATTAATGAAGGTGCATCTACTATATCACCGGAATCAGAATGCTGTCCTTTAGAAGCACCAATTCTTGTTTGCAAGTTAGTTCTTTGAACTCTGTCCTTTAAATCTGTATTAAGTGTTTCAGTCTCAATGATGATTCATTCTTCATTACCATTGGAAGGAAATGTTTCATCTGTAATAAACCCACAAATGGAATTTACTAAAGCACAGATAATCTTTTTTTTTATTTCTTTTCTCTCTCCCTCGTTAACTACCAAATTAGGTGGTGTAAAGAGGAAAGGTGGGCTTCTTTCTATCGATGGAGGAGATGCCTTCTTAAGAAAGAGAGGTGGAAGTCCTAGACAAAGCAGAGTTTCTATGTTTTTAAGTTTACTGCTCTAGTGCTACCAATCCATATTGTATGTATGTAAGTGGGATGTGTGGTTACTTTTCTTATTAAATTTCCATGTTTTTATGAATTGCAACTTATGTGTTTCTATTGTATTTTCAGTGACCAGCTCTTCTGTTTGGGTTAATATGCCTGCTGCTCCTCTAATCTTGCTCTGCTTTTGCTCCATAATTAAATTTACGAGGAACCTTATTAGTGTGGTATTATGTAGGGATGTTATCAATCTTGTTTGTACTCACTTAGAGGTTTTTCGCCCAAGTCAAGCTAAGATTGTCAGGCAGCAGTTGGAAAGCAAACGATTGATGGTCGGGATCTGGAGCTAAAGCGAGTTCTGGTTGCTGATAACAAGTTGCATCCTGCTTTATTTTCTGCAGAGGCTGAGCATAAGGTTTTCTTCTTAATTTCTTTCCTAGTCATTACTGATTCGTTGTGTTTCCATATGGATAAAAGGATTTCGCCTGATATTACCACCCCTGTTGTGGTGATGTTCAAACTTACAGGTATCCATACAAAACAGAAGGGAATGGTTCTTCCATTTGAACCTCTTTCCATCACATTCGATTATATAAGATATTCTGTAGACATGCCACATGTATCCTAAAGTTTCAAGAAATATTAGAATATGTAACAGAGCAGCATAGTTTCTTATTTGCTGCCTACTGGATACAGGAATTGAAAGCACAAGGTGTTACAGAAGACCGATTGGAGCTTCTTAAGGGAGTGAGTGGAGCATTTAGGCCTGGAGTCCTTACAGCTCTATTGGGTGTTAGTGATGCTGGCAAGACCACTTTGACGGATGTGTTAGCAGGAAGAAAAACTGGTGGATATATTGAGGGAAGGATCACCATATCAGGGTACCCAAAGAAGCAAGAGACATTTGCTCGTATATCAGGATATTGTGAGCAAAATGACATCCACTCCCCCAATGTTACATTATATGAATCTCTACTCTTTTCTGCTTGGCTTCGTTTACCTTCAGAAGTCGATGATGCTTCAAAAAGGGTCAGTATATTTGAGCCTTTTATCAATTTATTGTGTATTCTGACCTATTGAGTGTTTACTAATTTTAAAACAAATGGTGATTGTAGATGTTCATAGATGAGGTCATGGAGCTTGTGGAACTAACTCCACAAAGAGATTCATTAGTTGGACTACCGGGTAGCAGTGGTTTATCAACAGAGCAGCGGAAGAGGCTTACCATCGCAGTTGAGCTTGTTGCAAACCCTTCCATAATATTCATGGATGAACCAACCACTGGGCTTGATGCAAGGGCAGCAGCAATAGTGATGGGAACAGTGGGAACACTGTAGACACTGGACGAACTGTTGTGTGCACTATCCACCAGCCAGGCATTGATATATTTGAGGCTTTTGATGGGGTTAGATATGAATTAAATCAAAGAAACAATATTTTGGTTTCTTATAATATTCAATATATTTACAATTTCATGTTGCACAAAACAGCTATTCTTATTGAAGCAAGGAGGAGAGGAAATATACGTCGGTCCATTGGGACGGCATTCCTGTCATTTGATAGCATATTTTCAGGTGAGTAATACAGTACAAGGCACATATTAAGAATTATACCATCAAAGATATTCCAATCTTAGAGTGATTAATAATACATATATGAATTGTATCTCATGAAGGCAATTGGTGGAATAAGTAAAATAAATGATGGGCAAAATCCAGCAACATGGATGTTGGAGGTTACGTCGGTAACCCAAGAAGTAACTCTTGGAGTCAACTTTACAGATTTGTACAAGAACTCTGAACTATACAAGTGAGTATCCAGTTTTCTTTTAATGCAATCAGGTGAATTCTAATTAGGTTTCTGAGATACATAATATATACTGAACAATGCAGGAGGAATGAAGTAGTGATTGAGGAACTAAGCCATCCTAGTCCTGGTTCAAAAGAACTCCATTTCTCATCCAAATACTCTCAATCTTTCATCAGTCAATGCATGACTTGCCTTTTGAAACAGCATTGGTCCTACTGGCGTCACCCATCATACACTGCTGTAAGGCTCCTCTTCACAACCTTTGTGGCCCTCATGTTCGGGACTATCTTTTGGAATCTTGGATCCAAAAGGTAATCTATGTTTAAATCAAAATTTTACAGTCTTGTCATCTTTTTATTTCCATTAGTAACTTGATTAAATGATGAAAACTGCAGCCAGACACCACAAGATCTTTTGAATTCACTGGGTTCTATGTTTGCTGCTGTCATCTTTCTTTGGATACAGAATTCATCTGCTGTGCAGCCAGTTGTGGATTATTGAAAGAACAGTTTTTTATAGAGAAAGGGCTGCTGGAATGTATGCATCTACATCATATGCCTTAGCTCAGGTATATACATCTTTCTCTGTCCAGAAGATTGGGAAAGAATAAACACTAAGAGGTAATTATTTATTTCCAATAACATATTAACTATACAGGCTTGTTTCTATTGCAGGTCCTCATTGAGCTTCCATATGTCTTGTTACAAAGTATAATATATGCTGTTATAGTGTATTCAATGATTGGGTTTCATTGGATGGTTGAGAAGTTCTTCTGGTATCTCATCTTTATGTATTTTACAGTGTTATATTTTACCTTCTATGGTATGATGTCAGTAGCAGTGACACCCAACAAAAACATTGCTGCTGTAATTGCTACGGCATTCTATGCATTATCAAACCTCTTCTCCGGATTTGTAATTCAAAAAACAGTAAGTTACAATGTTTTATCATTGTGGAAAACAAAATTTCAAAAAAAGAAAAAAAGAAAAAAAAAGAAAAAAAATAAAAAAGATATTGGTGGCCATATGCCTCATGGACATTCTATCAACCAGATGCTGAGTTCGTCAATGATCGATCACCTTGATGCAGGTTATTCTTTTTATTCCTGAACTTTTTTGTTGCTTCTTTCCATTTAAGAACCTTAGCTAGACCCTTTATTGCTGACAATTGTATTGCTTTCTGGTGTGTCATTGACAGGGAGTGTAGAAAGCCAAAATTTGAATTCTGTAGTCTTGAGGCATTGCTTGCTCAACAGGAGCAACAGTACGTATGGCATGCCATTGCTAGGTAAAGCTGATGTTTTGAATCATGGTTACTATGGGACTCCTGCATTTGATCTTGGCATGTCATATTGAGGAAACCCAATGGGAAGTCTTGTACTTTCTCCAGTAGGAACTGGAAGTCCTATTAGGCAGAATGATCGAGTCTCGCGTTTCCCTTATTGCTTATTTAATTCAATTTTACTTTGCAGGGATCATTAAGGATACACCTAACAATGCCAAAGGATAAAAGGAGCAGATTCAGAGACTCCAATGGTGAAGTGATCAACAATTAAACAATTCAGGGAGCCGGATAGACACCAACTCAGGTTGCCATATAAGACACCAAGCAAAAAAGAAGAAAGATAACAAGAGAAACAAAGAATTTTTGAAATGTACATTTAAATGTTTATATAATTTTGACATTGTATTATACTTTTTTAAAGTTGAATGAAAAGCAATGATCTTTTGTCCATCAATATGTAATGATAATTAATTTTTCATATGAATAAATGTATTAGTGTAATTACAGGTTTAAAAATATTATTTATAAAAAAAAATTTATTAAACTTTTTGGCGACGGTCGTTATTTCTGTCGCTAATAACATTTAGTACAATTTCCATTTCGTTTAATGGAAATTATAGATATTTTTAGTGACGGTCTTACAACAGTGGCTAATACTATTAGGAGACGGCAACGTTATTTCCGTCACTAAAACCAGATATTAGGCTACGGTATATTTCCGTAGTTAAAGATTGACATTTAGCTACGGTAATACATAAAACGTAGCTAAAAAGTTTATATTAGGCGACGGCAGTCAATATACCGTTGCTAAAGGTTTTCCCAGACGCTGCGAATTTGCCGCCACGACATTTATAGCAACAGCATAGAGACGGTTATTGTTGCCGTCACTGTTTCTTTTAGCTACGGATGTATACTTATGCTGCATATGCGTTGAGACTAAATGTTAGTTGGAATAATTCTCTAATTTGTCTCATGTGTCTCAATGGATTCAGATATCGTACAGGGAATTAAATTGCTTCAATGGTGAGAGAAAATGGACGTAGAGTTCATCGCAGACGCCGTTACTCAAGGGCGCCTACCATAGACAGGAGTTCAGGTACAGAAAACTCAGAAGAGAATGAAGAGAGAGTAGGTGGGGAAGAACTTAACCCCCTAAACGAAACAAAAAATCTGATGAAAGCCAATGAAGAGTCGCCGTCATAGGGGCAACCATCTACAAGCTCTGAAACAATGATGGCTAATTTGGTTACTAATATGGAGGCACAACAGAAGAAGTTTTTCGAGGAGATGTTGAAAATGTTTAGGCCACCTGGGCCTGTGCCGGCACCTGCAAACATGCCATCCACAAATGCTGAGAATGTCCATGCAGCACCAGTGGGGGTTAGCACAGTTACTGAAGGACCACCACAATAGGACCAACCCAACACAGTTCCCCACCCGGTTATAGGGATGCCAATTCCTAACCAAGATCAAGGAGGATATCAGGGACCGTATCAGGGTGCATACTATGGGGGGTATCAGGGAGGAAACCAGAGTGGCTATTCTTATCAGCCACAATGGTATGGACAGACACCATATGGACAGGTCCCTTATGCACAGGGCAGTCTTTCCAGAGCGATTGATGGATTTTTAAAGCTCAAACCACCAACTTTTACAGGAAAGTCAGGGAAAACACTGTGGCCAGCGCAGTGGATAGTTGAAATGGAGAAAAACTTTCAGCTACTGGAGTGTCAGGATGGGGATAAAGTATTATATGCCACCCACATGCTGAAGGAGGAAGCCAATGGGTGGTGGAGTTCTACTAGGTCATATCTGGAAACAAAGCACCAGATAATCACTTGGCACATCTTCAAGGAGGCTTTCTTTGAAAAATATTTTTCCAGGAGTTTTCGTGATCAAATGGAGAGGGAGTTCTTAAATTTGCAGAAATCTCAGTTGACAGTAGAGGCATACCAACAAAGGTATGAGGAGTTATTCTTTTTCGCTCCAACCAGTATGTAGGAGGAAGAAACAAAGACTCGTCGTTTCACTATGGGTCTTCGGGGTGTTATCAGAGAGCATGTGCTGGGTCGAGGGTTGAAGATATACAATGAAGCTGTACAGGTGGCTCGAGTCATCGAGGCCAGTCAGAGAGAAAGTTTTTTCGCACAAAATAGGGGTCTGAAGAGGCCTAATCCTGAGGTCCAAGGCCGAAGAAGCAACCGACCATACCGTCCATTCAGGCCACCAGCTAGCACAGTGCCTCCTAGACCAGCAGTGGGGCAGAACACTAGTATAAAGTGTTACAATTGCCAACAGGTGGGATATTAGGCTAGAAACTGCCCATAACCAAAGAGGGAGCAGCAACAAGGCAAGGTTTATGTTGTTACTACGGAAGAGGCATCCGCATCACCAGATGTGGTTACAGGTATGATTTTATACTTACTCCTTAACTGCTGCATTAATTGTTTGTGCATTTGAAACTAAGGGAGAATTTGAAAACCTCAGGTACAGTAAATATAGCAGGATTACCCACCAGAGTCCCGTTTGACTCCGGGGCCACCCATTCCTTTGTGTCCGTGTCATTCGAAAAAGGACTAGATCAACCCATCAAGACTCTACAACCAAGTCTGTTAATTCGGTCTCCCAAGGGAATGGAGGTGGTATTAGAAGAATATTATGGTCCTTGCCCAGTGCTTATTGAAGGCCGAGAGTTGGAAGCCAATCTAGTCCAGCTGGAGATGTCAGATTTCGATATCATTCTGGGCATGGACTGGTTATCTAAACATTCAACAAACCTATTATGTGCTGAGAAGAAGTTGGTATTCAAGGACAGTGAAGGGTCGGAGTTCAAATTTAAAGGGGCTAAGCTGCCTAGAAAGAGAAAGCTTATACTCAGCCCTAAAAGCAAAGAAGTGCATAGAGAAAGGGGGGGGGTAGGATACCTTGTATCAGTGGTGGATGTGACCACTGACTTGCCAAAAATGGAGGACATCAAAGTAGTACGGGAATTTCCTGATGTATTTCCAGAAGACCTACCCGGGTTGCCACTAGACAGAGCTATTGAGTTTGTGATAGACCTCCTACCAGGGGTAGCACTTGTGTCTAAAGCACCTTACAGGATGGCTCCTACCGAGTTGAAAGAGTTAAAAACTCAGCTGCAAGAACTGTTAGACAAGGGATTTATAAGGCCTAGTATCTCACCTTAGGGAGCACCTGTGCTCTTTGTCAATAAAAAGGATGGTAGCGTACATCTTTATATGGACTATCGAGAATTAAACAAGCTCACTATCAAGAATAGGTACCCACTACCAAGAATAGATGATTTGTTTGATCAATTACAAGGTTCGAGTGTATTCTCAAAGATTGACCTGAGGTCAGGGTATCATTAACTCAAGATTAAGGAGGCAGACATCCCCAAGACAGCTTTCAGGACGCGGTATGGACACTATGAGTTCCTTGTGATGTCCTTTGGGTTGACTAATACACCTGGATCATTTATGGAGCTAATGAACCGAGTATTCCATGACATGTTGAATACATCGGTTATCGTGTTCATCGATGATATTTTAGTATACTCTAAAGACCAGGAAACACACGCAGTGCATCTAAGAGCATCATTACAAAGACTGAGGAGAGAGAAGCTCTATGCAAAATTCAAGAAATGTGAATTCTGGTTAGATGAAGTGGCCTTCCTTGGTCACGTGGTGTCTGCCGAAGGAATCAAGGTCGACCCCGGTAAAATTTCTGCCATAATAGGATGGGAGGCGCCAAAGACAGTTGTTGAAATTCATAGTTTCTTGGGCTTAGCTGGATACTTCAGAAGGTTTGTGGAGGATTATTCCAAGATTGCTATTCCACTCACCAGGTTGATCAAAAAGGGGGAGAAGTTCATATGGACTAAAGAATGTGAGAAATGCTTCCAGACGTTGAAATCAAGACTGGTATCAGCACCTATATTGACTATTCTAGCTTCAGACCATCCATTCACACTATATACAGATGCTTCAGGTTTAGGACTGGGTTGTGTGCTGATGCAAGGAGAACAGGTGATAGCCTATGCCACAAGACAACTGAAAGAGCATGAGAAGAACTACCCTACACATGACCTAGAATTGGCAGCGGTCATTCATGCTATCAAGACTTGGAGGCATTACCTGTATGGTGAGAAATTCTAGATTAAGTCTGACCACAAAAGCCTGACGTACCTTTTCACCCAAAAAGACCTGAACATGAGGCAGAGGAGGTGGTTATAATTACTCAAGGACTACAACTGTGACATTCAGTATCACCCTGGTAAAGCTAACATTGTAGCTGATGCTCTGAGCAGGAAATGGGCATCGAACCCTGAAGCAGGACCAAGTACAAATGCAGCATTGTGTGCTGCTGTTTCTGGCTCATCAGAGGATGAAGAACAACTCTTAATAAAGTTAAGAGATGATCCTATTGAGTAAGGGTTGATACACCAGTTTACCCTTATGTTTGCTGCATTGAAGATTTTGCCCGACCTAAAGGAAGAAATAAAAGCAGCAGTCCTATAGGACCCATACCTCAGGATAGTTCAAGAAGATTTGGAAAAGGGTCGAGCCAACCCTGATTTCACCTTGGATGCAGACAAGGTACTCAGATATCATGGGCGTTTATGTGTACTTGAGAATGAAGATCTGGAAATCAGAAACTGAATCATGTTGGACGCTCACTCTACTCCATATTTAGTACATCCTGGGAGCACCAATGTCACACCCCAATTCTGCACTATTCAGAATGGTGTGATGAACCGTCAATAAACTAACAGTTCAACTAGGATCTCAAAATAGGCTATCCCACATATGATAAACCAAAACACATTCCACATTAATCAGAGGTAATAAAGTAAATAGCGAAAGTCTTACAGATAATGAACTGAGGTCTAATCATGATAAATAATTAATATTCCATTTATTTCCATGTAACCAAAACATAAATCCACCTAAATAGCTTTTATGTATTCTCTCATGGTTTTCCATGGAAACCTAACCATGGGTTGATGGTTTGGATTTCTTCGAGATCACACTCTCATCCTTATCTAACCTAAGGTCTATAGAAATTCATGGAATTAGTATCCATACCTGAGAAGAATACTCCTTCTCTACAATTCTTCTCCTTTTTACTTTTTCTTCTCTCCCTTGCTTCTCTTCTTCTTCTCTTCCTTCTCTTCTCTTTCTCTCAATTCAATTAGGGTTGTAAAAGGAGTGAAAGAGGCTTAGGGACGTCTTATTTATAGGGTGGAAACTCCTAAACTAAGTCCCATTGAGATTTAGAAAGAATCCAATCGAAATTTGGAAACTTTTCTAATTTCAGTTTCTGGCGGCAACTGAGGGTCGATGAGAGGGTCGGACCTGTCTGTTAAGACATGCGACCCTACCCTCATTTTGACTATTTTTGGGTAAATTTTCATATTGGGTCTTGGGTTTCTTCACACACTTGGTCCACTTGGCTCAACCATGATATGTAGACGGTTCACGACACGAAATATAAGGTTAGACCGGGTTCGTGGCGTGCGGGTCTTACACTATCTCTATATCAGAGTGAGTGATGTGGGGCAACAGCAGTAGTGTGGATTGTTGCTTGACTATTGGGTGTGCTCACACTCTCGTGCATGGAGGTGCGGTGGCCGCCAAACCTTACCATCGCATTTTACAAGTTATACCTGACCCAAATTGTAATGTTATCTCATGCATTTTGTATGTTGCATCAGTTTTGTACTTACTGAGCTAAGTTGTGAGCTCACCCAAATATATATATTCTTCTTTTCAGATTTTGATGCAGGGTACATAGTTGATGACTTCATGACTGCCCCAGCGTACGGTACAGTTGCTACCATTGATACTCAGGCAGTAAAGGACGAGCATGACGCATCATGCGAGTGCTCCTTTTGTGTTTTCCTTTAAAAGGGATTTTATTTTAAACAATACATTGTAATACTTTTATTATTTAAGTTTGTGAATGATGGAATAAGTTGAATATTTATTTTAAATTACAACATAGATCTCAGTTTATTTTTATTCCGCTGCTATGTATTAATCTCTGATTATGTTAGACTGCTTGGGAATGATTGGTTGACACGGTCTATCGAGATCCTGGTGTGAACCGTGATTTTGAGTCGGTTCACTCACACTTCTGGTTCAGCCGGAATTGGGGTGTGACAAAGCAATAAAAAATATCCTTATACATCAGGAGTAAGCAGTTTGATGTATGCTCAGGTCTGTACCAGGCCTAACATCTCATTTGCATTGGGAGTGTTAGGTAAGTTCTAAAAGAACCCTGGTTTGCCAAATTGGTTAGCAGCGAAGAAAGTACTAAGGTACTTACAGGGCACCAAGGATCACATGCTCACATATAGGCATGTTGATGACTTGAAGCTAATCGGCTACTCAGATTCAGATTTCATTGGATGTGGAGATATAAGGAAGTGTACTTTTGGCTTTATTTTTCTATTAGTTGAAGAAGCAGTGTCTTGGTGCAGCGTAAAGCAACATAAGATAGCCTCTCCTACTATGGAAGCAGAAGTGGTGATGTACTATGAAGCAGTTTCTTAGGCATCATGGTTGCGGCAGTATCACATATTTAAAGGTCATAAGTTTTATTAAAAGACCTATAAAGTTCTACTGTGACAATACTGCAACAGTACGTTTCTCTATCAACACATGCTCAGTGAGATACTGCTGACACATTGAGATAAAGTACTTTGTTGTTAAAGAAAACGTTCAAGTTCGTCACGTTCAGATAAAGCATATTGACACTGATGATTGATCCTTCACCAAAGGCCTTTCACCCAAGGTGTATGTAGCTCATGTGGATAGTATAGGACTATGTAAATCATTAAGTATTTGAATATTTTATTTATGACATTGCAATGTAAAGTTTAGACGACTAAAAATAAAGTTATTTTTATTTTCTCTGTCATTTATTTGGTGTATATATAAAGTTTGTAATGACAGATGCCTATAAAGTTTTAAGGCAATAAAGTTGACCCTTGAATTGATTCTATAAAGTCGGGTTATTACGATTGAGGTTCATCTTAAAATGAACAATCCATTGTAATACATGGAAGGAAGTGTTCTTATTGTATGGACATGTACCGTCATGATTCATGAGTTTTTATTGTAAACATAAATAACAAGTCTATAAAGATGGATCCAAAAGTTAATGTATGGTCATACATCAGGTTATAACTTTAAAATAGTTTGTCAGGTGGCAATATAGACCAAGTGGGAGAATGTGAGTAGGTGGCCCACATACCACCTAAATCATTCATTTAGTATTCCCATTAGGAGAGTTATGAGTGTCGGATTTAAGTGACACGTGGCATTCAGATCAGTCGTTCATCCTTTATGGGAGGAGACAGACTACTTTATAAATACAGGGGGATGGGGTCCTATGCAACACTTATACAATTATGAGTTGTCCATAGAGCTCAGGTCTAAGGAACCAATGGTTGCGTAGAAATCCTATCGCCAATCCTTGTGGTTTTCAGGCAATGGTTGGCGGTGGTGTTCGGCGTTTCTAAGGCGGTGCTTCACACACTAAAAGGTTGGACGGCAATGGCTAGAATCAGTCCTCACAATACGGGTATGTTGATTTTGTTTCCTCATACGACATACATATGGATGTGGTGGAATTTCTTACATGTATCCTTGACATGTCCCTGTTTGTGACAATGAGTGCAGAAAGGCCTTTTGTGAAAATCTGGCACTTGACTAGAGTTATTGGACGACCGTGAATATGATAAATGATGGAAATTAATTAAATATTTAACAGCAAGTGCACTGTATCGGGCAGTAACGGGTCGATCTTAGGGAGGAATCGCTATTATCCCAACTCAAATAAGGCAAAGCATACAAAAAGAATTTGAATGAATTAACACCCTAATCACTTCACATAAAAACTAATCAAGCAACAAAAACAATAATAACCAATTTCAAACAACTTGAATATTTATGAAACCATTATATTGATCATAGAGTAACACAGATCTATTGCAAGAAAAAAATAAAATTAAAAATAAAAGAATGTAAAAAAACTTATCTCCTTAGAAGATTTCTCTGTCTTTGTTCGTCGTCTTGTTGTCACTCCAAGGCAATGTGCAAACGATTACAAAGGGAGTCTTCTCCCCTAAATTAAATAGTAATGGGGTACAACCTATATTGATATACCCTATTACAGAATTTTGAATATGAAATTAAAATTTAAAAAAAAATAAATAAACTTAAGCAAGAAGAACACAACTTGAAAAGAAGAAACTAAGACTCTCAAACTCTCCCATAAATTTTCAAAACTAAAAAAAAAAAACTTACAATAGAATTCTTCGATGCTTTTTATATTGCTGAGTATCACACACACACACACACACACACACACACACACACACACACATACACTACAACAAAAACCATTTTTGGCGACATAAATTAGCGACGGTATTTAAATTTCCGTCGCAAAACATTATTTTAGCCGACGGAAATTAAGTTTCTGTCGCAGAAAATTATTTTTGCTGACGGGACTTAGAATCCTGTGGCAAAAAATTAGAGAGTTTAATGACGGAACTTAAATCCCCATGGCCAAAATCTTGTTTGCCAACGGGATCAAAATTTTCGTGGCCAAAAACCTTTTTGTGGCCACGGTATTTAAGTTTCCGTGAGCAAAAATCATTTATGGCCACGGGATTTGATTTCCCGTGGATAAAAATATCATTTTTGGCCACGTTATTTAAGTTCCCGTGAGCATAAATCATTTGTGGCCACGGGATTTAATTTCCTGTGGGTAAAAATAATTTTTTGCCACGGTATTTAAGTACCCGTGGCAAAAAATCATACAGTTAAACCTAAATCGGTGGGGGACAATTCCTGGTCTATGCGCTTGGTTCGGCCTCTCTCTCTCTCTCTCTCTCTTTCTCTTGCCTATCTCCTTACTTCGCAGAATCCCTAAAACTTTTTCTGGTTTTCTCGTCTAAGTTTCTTTTATTTTCTCCCTAATTTGACAGATCTTCTCCTTAGATGCCAGACTATCTCTCCATTCCAATACCAAGTGACCGAAATTCTCTTTGTCCCTCTATGTTTACATATAAAGAAAGCTTGAGAGGGTTGATGCGTAGTGAAGATTTGGGTAGAAACCCATCTGTTAGTCTAACTTTTCCCTGGTAAGGTTATTTATACATCTCCTCAATTTTTTTTCTAGATTGTTTTGGGGTTTCCCCTTGATCCTTCTTCTCTTTCAGATCCAGATGCTGAAGTGATTGCCTTATCCCCAAAGAGTCTAATGGCAACCAACAGATTTGTCAGTGAGATCTGCAAGAAGGGTTTCCAGAGGGATCAGAACCTTCAGCTTCACAGAAGAGGTCATAACCTTCCATGGAAGCTGCGACAGAGAACAAGTAAAGAGATAAGAAAGATAGTTTTTGTGTGCATGGGGAGAAGAAATGGAAGTGTGAGAAGAGAAGGAAAGAAAGAAGAGAAGGGAAAGAAAGAAGAGAGGGGAGAAGAAAGAAGAAAATGGAGAAAGGAGAAGGGGCAGCGGCAGCAGAGCCGCCGCCGTCGAAGAGGGGGAGCAGCGCTGCTCCTCCAAAGAAAAAAAAAAGAGAAGGAGGAGAAGGCAGCGGCTACACGAGCTTGTCACTGTGGCGGGATGCTGAAGTCTGTCTCTCTAAATCCAAGGCCATTAGTCCTTATTCTGCTTCTCGATGTCATGCCACTGGTAAGTTGATACTTATTCTCCCACTGCCATTATATTATTTTTCCATCTCATGGTTTTGCATACCATTGCTGTTGTATGTAGAGTTGTCAGACTACCGATTTTAGATGAACTACAAAAACCTATTTTGGTCTTGCCTTCTTTTTGCAAACTAAGGTTATGCACATATGATTTTTGTTGTGCTTCTGGAACTATGTGAACAGAAAAAATGACCTGCTTACGAAGAGTAGGTAATCATTGGTTGCTTTGAATCTCTCAAATTTATGGTTGATTGATTGAAAATTGTGATAGGACTTCTTATGAAGATCCAACATGAGAGAGCTCTGGATATTGTGATAGGACTTCTAGATTGCGAAGCCCTGAGCCCCCTCTTACTCCATAGGCGACTCGAAAACTATCCCTAGTAAACAGGTAGCAAAATGAAAGAAAACCTGGGAATGGAGCTTGCTAGGAATGAAGCAAAGAAACTTTCAGAAAAAAAAAAAATGAACTTTTCTGATATTCAGGAAGAAATGGAAATTTCTAATAAGTCAGGTGTTTGCCGGAGGTCCTGACCTGTGATTATTGACTTTTTTTTTATAACATCAGGGAAGGGTAGGTGATGAGGAGTCAGGTGTTTGCTTGTGTGGATTTATCTGTTCAGTTCAGGCCTCCAGTGGGAAATTGATGGATTTTCTGGTTGTACTTTAGCTGTTGATGGAGGGTGTTAGATTTTATATTTTTCTGCTTGTGTGTTTTGCTGTCTCCTAATAAGTCTTTAAGTTTATTTCTTTTGTTTCTAAACAACTCTACAACACTTAACCATTTGTGTAACAGATTTCTTCTATTCATACGTTAGAGTTCTCTCAATACTTGTGGACTAGGTCACTGGGGGAGCTAAGTTTTGACTTATTGGAAATACTCAAGCAGAACACACTGAAATCATTACTACTTGGTTGAGTTGTTCACTCAAAAGCTGTGTTTCATCTGAAATTCATCACAATCAAGTTCTCATGACCTCATAGAATAAGTACAAGTTATGCCATCCAAATTCTAAGGAGCCTAGATCATGGATACATGCACTGTATCATGTAATTGGGCATGTATATTTAAGATGGTTATGTTTTTGTGCATTGCAAATCTATGACTTTAACTAGCAACAAATGGGATGACACTGGAATATTATTCAGACGTCGATCTTAGGTGAAGTTTGCTATATAGAGATAGAAAAGTTACTTATCATTGATGCTTTAGTAGGTTGGGAATAAAATCTGAGGAAGTACTGCACATAAAGAAGTTTGCCGACTTTCTGCACCTGCTCCTTGTAAGTTGATTAATGAAACTTGCAATCTGCAAATTTAAATTTTCAGCATTATATGATTTTTGAAACTTTCTCGTGTTTGTCATGAACAATGGATTTGGGAAAAGGAAAATGTGAGTGTTTTTATATCTAGCCACTTGAACATTGATGGTTTGAATTATGAAAGCAAGAATGAGTTCCTTACACTAAATGAGAGAGAGATCTTTTCCCTGGTAAGTTTTGAAGAGGGAACCTTCAGTTCATTGTATTATTCTTTTTAGAAATGATTTGTATTCCAATATTAGATATAATTCTTATAGGGGCCCATCAGAATGACTCCCATGGAATTAGAAGTGAAATCTACACGTTTGGCCGATGCCAATTACACGAGCAAAGTTCCTGAAGTGATTGCCATAGACTGTGAGATGGTTGGCGGTGGAAGTGATGAATCACTTGATATTTGTGCGAGGGTTTGCCTCATTGATGAAGATGAGAACGTGGTTCTCCATACATATGTGAAACCTCAAATTCCCATCACAAATTACAGGTATTTATTGGTTCTCTCTCCCTTTTTTCATAAATACTTTTGGTGATTACGTGGGTCATTATATTTCTCATATGAAATTTTATCTGTAAACACCTTCAGATACGAAATAACTGGTATTACAGAAATCTGCTTTTGTTGGATGCAATGCCACTCAAGCAAGTGCAAGAGAAAATTCTGGAGATTCTGTACAATGGGGAATCCATTTGGCGAACACGACTAGAAGGTGGAAAAGCGAGGCTTCTTGTTGGTCATGATCTAGCTCATGATTTAGATTGTTTGAGAATGTGTTACCCAGAACACTTGCTGAGGTAAAGTCCCACCAACTTGAATTAGGCAGAAGCAGTCAACTGATGGTTTTATTGACAACCATATTGTTTGATCTCCACACCCAAAGAAATAAGTTATTGGAGGCTGATTGACAATTTTGTTACTGTAAATGTGAAAAATGTATCTTAGAAAAGATTTTTGGTTGATAATAAGAATAAAATATGACTCACTTAACTGGTTTTGCTATACAAACCTTGGTCAGATATGTTTTGATTAAAAAAAATGATGCAGTACATCCATATTAGGTAAAGCACGAAACCTTTTGGGCGAGGGGGAAAACAAAAGATGAAAAGGCAAAAAGATCTCAATCGATAATCTTTTCCGTGTAGGTGGATAGCCATCCATTGCAAAAGTTTATATTGTGTATATACGATATATGCATATACATTTGTGCTTATTTCTTTGAGATCCCTCACTATTTGTATGTAAAATTTTAATATATGAATGAAATTTCCTTGCTATAAATCTATTTGATAGAGATAATGCACCAGAAAATGTACCAACTTTGTGTTGTCACATGGTTCTCTAGTTCTCTCAATACTTTGTTGTAACCAGTGACCTATAGCCCGTTGTCCATCACTAATTCAGTTCACAAAACACAGCACTTTGTTGTTCTATTTAGGTAAATTTTTTTTAACAGCCTTAATATAAGGGTCATCATCTCACTCAATTCTCTACTGCTGATCTTTAAAGAATACAGAGAGAGGAAGAGTATTTTCGGTCAGCACCCCTATACTGGAAAAAATCTCAGCTGCAACACAACTTCATATCCATTTCCTGTTCTATTTTATTACTTTTTTTTTTTTTTTGGTCAAACACAAGGTAAGAATAGTTCAGTCTTTACCTCTAGTTTTTCTCAGCGGCAACAGCTCCTCAAGTTGCAGATCTGCTACTTTACTCTTTTAGAGTAGGTTCAATCAGACCTACTCTAAAGGACAGCAACTCTTGCTGCTCCTCATCCCCTTCAACCGAAACGAGAAAGAACGAAAAAGAAACCTTTCTTACTCTTGAGTTGCAGCCCAACAGCTAATACTTAGACTGAGCTCTCTCTCTTCCTCACTCTACATCCTCCCTTGCTGTTTTCTTCTTTCTTTTTTCTTCCAAATGTACCAGATAGGACTGCCTCCTTGCTTTTCTTTTTCTTTTCAGTCTTTCATTACAGGCAAGGGACAATTGGGAAGGTCTCACATTATGAGGCATTCCTATCTGCAGCTGATGCCATGAGCACCCCCACAGCTGCACTAAACATCAACAACATGCTTAATAGTAGAGCATTATTACCCTTTGTTTGGACTGTGTATCATGTGTAGGTATGCCTGACTGTGGGACTTTAGTAGTTTGGGTCTGAACTGTTGGAGGGGATGCAGGAAGGTAACAGTCAATTGATAGTGCCGTATGAGTATGGAAGATCTAGATCATTCAAGTGAGCAATGACCATCTCACCTTCTAAGTTTTATTCCCATATGCCATCCGTTATGCTTAGCCTTTCCCTGTTCCATTTATAAAGTAACTTAAAGGTATATTAATCAAAGCAAATATTTTTTGTACTGTATACAATGTATATTTTTTTTTGTTGTACTTTGGAGTACTGTATATTACAATGTTTTTTTTTTATAACTTAGTTTATTTCCATGTAAAGGTTGGAATATCAGTTATAAATTTCAATTCACTTAGAATTCTTCTACATTTTAGTTGCTAGTTTTTTTTCTAGTTTTTTTTTTGTTTTGTTTGTGTTTTATGACAGGATATATAGTTTTCATTGTTCATAACAGGAATATTTCAGTATGCGTATTGCTTGGGAAATTTTTTTTAAAAAAAGACTATTTTTACCGACGGTAAAAAAATCCGTTGGTAAATAATATTTTTACCCACGAAAATTAGATTTTCGTCGGTAAATAGACAAATTTATGCCCACGGAAATCTAAATTTCCGTGGGAAAAATGTGGGTATTATACTCGACGGTAATAGAGAACGTGTTGGTAATTATAGATATTTTTACCGACGGAACATCTTTTACCGTCGGTAAATATCAACAACTTCAACCATGGGAACTTCCGTTCTGTGGTTAAAAATATAATATTTTAGCCACGGGAACTTACTTTCCGTGGGGAAAAATGTGAATTTATACCCACGACGACGGAAACATCCTTTTAGCGACGGAAAACTTTCGTCGCCAAAAATGAACATTGTTGTAGTTATATATATATATGTATATATATATATATATATATATATATATATAAGTGAGTAAAGATCATAATCAATCTTTACAATTGGATTACAAAAGATTTTGTGTAGATAATTTTAGTAACCAAATTTCAATCTTGTAGGTTCACTGTATGTAGATGATTCTTGAGTAGAAAAAGATCTTACACCAACTAATTGTATCTTTGACATCATTATCTCTTCTTGAAAACTTTTATAATTGATTGGATCTTTCCATTCTTTCATATCATGTCAATCTCCACATGTGATAACAATCTTGACAGAGAAAAAAAAAAAGAAAGGAAACCCCAAAGATATGGCAATCTCCACCTTATAAATTCCATTCCAAATCAGTAGAGAATATTTTCTCAAAAAAATATAATCTCTCACATGAGATTGGGTTACTTTTTGACTTGATCCAAGACTGATCTTATACACCAAATTCATGGCTCTCCTTATAAAATTCGTCCATATGCCCGACTACTGAGTTGACTGGGTGAGTTAACGGGACAAGACTGATAAAAATGCATAAAATAGTTTTGTCAAGCTTGAATTTCTTCATTCTTTCACCTACACCCTACAAATATAAAAACAACATTAAATACCTGAGAAACATCATAAATAGAATATAAGATCCATACTTTATGCCCTAAATTCACATAAAAAATGTGTTTATCAATAAACCACCTTGATTCACAGCACAAGCAACATTTTCTAGATTAACCTGTTGATTGAAGAGACCGTGATGTCGTTCTTCCTGAAGAACCATATTACTAACTGTAGGCAATGGCTCCATAACCAAAATCTGAGAACGAATAGTATTGAACATATCATGGAGACCTATCAAGAATTGATATACATGCTCTTTAAATCCAGAAACTTAGGGATACAACCACATGTACAAAGTAACACAAAATGACTGCCAAGTTCATCCCAAAGAACTTTGAGAGCAAAAAAATACGCAGAGACTGACATTGTATCTTGACGTAGAAGATTAATTTTACGCTTCGGCTTATAAACTCTAGGGCCATTGCCTTGTGCATACCTGCTCTCAAGATCCAACCAAAGAGATCTGGCAGAATTGGCATACAGAACACTTTCATGGAGGTCAGCTAAGAGGCTATTATAAATCCAAGCACGCACCATGCTGTTGCACTGATCCCAGACTGCAACCAACGATGAATCTTGAGGTCTTGGACATCCTCCATCAACAAATGTGAACTTGTTCTTGGCACTCAAAGCGACACACATAGCATGCTTCCAAGAAGAATAGTTGTTCGAAGTGAGAGGATGTGTAACTAACAAAAGACCTGGATTATTCGAAGGATATAACAACAGGGGAGAGGGAAACGAAATACTTGCAGAGGAGGACATATTCATCGAGGGATTTCTAGATGAAGACATAGCAGCAGACGACATAGTTTCAGATGTATTTGCAGAAGTAGACATTTGACAAACAATCGAGAAAAATAAGAAATCTCGAGAAATTGGCAGAGATCACGAATGTGACAAAACCCTAGAAATCAGGAAATTTCAGAAAACTGCAGATAGCACAACGTCAATAAAAAGTTGGTGATGAGAAAGGCAGAAGCAATGGTAAAATAGGAAGCTGTGATGGAGATATCGAACAAAGAATAGATTAGAAGATCAAAGAAACTGTTTTCAAGAAACACGGAACAACAAAACTCAAACGAGCTTAAACAGAAAAAAATCTCACCTTAACAACTGCACACTAGAGTTGCAGAATAGATCAAACGATGAAATCAACTTCGCACACTAGAAAAACCAATTCAGATTATAAAATTGTTCTGATAACATGTCAAAGCCATGGAACCCGTGTTTGATAAAGAAGACGGAAAGAAACTTGATGACAGAACTATTGGTGAAAACCATCTGGATTTGAAGTGTTAATCTTTATTTACACTAACAAGTGTAATTACACTATTTTACATAAATGTCACGTAGACCTAACAGATTAACCACTAAGCTAACAGATGTAACAAACAAAATACAAAGAGATTAAATATCTTAATCTAGACACGTGTACATTGTTATGTTCACATAATCTTCGTTCCTGAGAGAGCATGTATAGCACAGGTGGCAGCAGGCTCGGGGGATTGAGTTTTGGAAAGAGGTGAGGTGGTTTGAAGGTGGGTTTGGCCTAAGGGTGTGTGAGCATAGGGCTGGACAGATGTCATGACGCAAGGGTTTATAATGGGGTTATGAGGGTGTTGGCAGAATCGATGTGGCCTGTGCATCAATGGAGAGTGGTTGATAAGGTGATGGAGGATGCAGGTGGATATCGGGTAGGAGGGTTCTCTTTTCGGTTCTCTCCCCCAACTTCCTCTCTTGCTGCTTCTTCTCTCTCTCCGCCTGTTTTCCTAAATTCCAGAATTGAATTAAAATAACAAAATATTAAGAGGAAAAAAAAAAAGTAGGGAAGTCAGTTTTTTTTTTTTTTAATGAGATAAAGCTGTGTTGACTTAAAAAATGGTGAGTTTTATTAGAGTTATTTTTAATTGTTTTTTTTAAATCATTAGAGTTTTATTTTTAATTGATTTACTTATTTAAAAAATCGTTAGAGTTTTATTTCTAATAGATTACTTACCTTAAAAAATGTGATTGTCAATTCACCAAATCAACTATCTAAATAAAATGAATTAAAAAATAAAATTTATTTTGGTAACGAAAGTTAATACCGTTAATTCCATAGGACACTTGTTGTCCGAAGAACATATTAAAAGATGATTTGAGCTTGATCTATGCAATTTTTCAATAGCAAATAACGAAGAACAGGCTTATTATATAATCATTTGCATGACCAAAATAACCTGTTTTTATTCTATTATTACATAAGTATATCCTTTTTCTTAATAATATTTCTCACACGTTTTTCAATTTCTTACCGTGTGTTCCATTTCCATGCAAGAAAATGACTGCGTGTGGTATGACATTTCTTGGATTCTTAACTTGAACGTTTCACCTGATCCATATCCCATCCTGCTTGATCCAATAATGCAAGGTTTAGTTTCACTTTATGGTCAATTGATTAGAGTTTCAGTTAACTGATAGATTGGATGGACGGCATCTATTGATCTTCTAATATGTTAGCTTGTATCTTTGTTCATATTTTCCTACAAACATGTGTAAATGCTAATTACTAACATCCGAAAGCGAAAATGAAGAAGAAAATTAGAAAGCCTACCAAAAAAGACCACTTCTAAATCTAGAGCATTTAATTAAGATCACACATTTGTAAAGTAAAGATCACACATTTGTAAAGTAAAATTCACTTCTTTTTTTTTTTTTTTTGTGCAAAGGGAAATTTTATCGAGTTAAAAATTATCCAAAGAAAGGGAACAACCTGAAGACAATGGGTAGAACAAGGATATGCAGTTCATGGACCCATCAAACCTTAGACAAGCGAAACTGAGAAGTGCCGCTAAATTGTAGGTTTCAAAGTTGTAATTTCGATATATATAAAAAAAGGATAAACATGAGGAAGATAAAGAAAACATAAATATATCTAAGGGTGTCAAACGGTTTATAATCGGTTTAACGGTTCAGTCTGGTGCAGTACAGTATATAAGAGGCTAAAATCAAAATCGAATCAATTAACTAATTGGTGTCAAGATTGAAACTAGAATCGATTAGTAATTGGTTTCGGTTTAATGATTTTTAAATGGCTTTCATTAATCAATTTTGCTTGGGGTTTATGAATGGTTTAAAGCATAGTTATTAATCAGTTATTCATGATTAAAAAAAATGTTGTAATGTTGTTATGTCTAATGAAGTAATAGTTAATGCCTATTGTGTTTTCCAATTTTATCATTTTGGTTTTATGGTTTAGGCCATTGGGAATTAGGGTTGGGTTTTGAAATAATAGTGTATTAATTGGGGTTAGGATTGATTTTTGGAGAAAATAACATATTAATTAGGGTTGGGGTTGGCATCTTCAGTCTTGAAAATTATATATTAATAATATAGAAAATGAGATTAGGTTTTATTAGTTCAGCTTTTAGGGAATAAACAGTATTAACTCTATTCGGTTTAATCGGTGTCTAGTTGTTGTAACCTGACGGTTTAAATGGTTTAAACAGTTCAATCCTATTTCCGGAAACGGTGTCAAATTTCAAATTAGAATTACTAAATAGTCTTTTAGTTCTGATGTAAATGGTTCAGCCTAGTTTCAATGCAAATATTGCACCCTTAAATATATCTTCTATGACATAAGAAGAGTGAAAAAGAAAAAGAAAAAAAAAGAAGATAAATTTAAGATGTTTCGAGAAGGCCCATTATGGCTGAAGATTCAAAAACATCACCTTTGTATGGCATTTTAAGACCCTCACCTTCTCACAACCCTTAGAAGATTAATAATAGAAAAAAAAGTACAATTTTTTTTTTTTTTTGTAACGCGCATGAAAATGGTAGAAAATAGATATACTTTAAATTTTTTATTTGTACAGAATTAGCATCAATCTATAAAATAAGAAAGGTGTTGGTATATATGACTTGTGAGGGAACCAACATATAAAAAACAATTTCGTTTCATAAGGGTAATTGTCATGTTGATAAAAAAAAAACAACTAAATTACCTCTTTGACAACACGTTAAATACACAACAATAGCTTGTGTTGTACACTATCTTGTGTTGTAAAGCATTATACTCAATTACTTTAAAATAACAGTGTGAAGAAAATATAGTGATCTGACCAAACCACCATTCCACTAAAGTAAAGAAATTAAATTATGAGATTTTGTTTTGAAATCCTATAAAAGAAACCAAAACGTCTATGCTCTATGGTCTCCAGAATCACAATCATCAAAATGTTCTTCTTCTGCTCTTTCATTGCCTAAGAACTTTTCCTTGCATTTGGTTGGTTGCTATACAGAACATTGTCTTCGAAGAGGATTTGAAATAGGGGATGTGGAATCTCATGGATATTGGGTGGTGCTTCTTGACTTGGAATATCCAGGTGTCATCGAAGAAGAATTCACACTCCCTTGGATGAATCTAGGTTTGTGGCAGAGGCTATTAATAAAGCTCCAGAAGAGGCAGAGTCAATTAATTGCCATGTACATCTGCATAATTTTACCCTCAAAGGACACCCCTTTCGCACACCCCATACAAATATATTTATTTTTATTTTGAAACTTTAGTTAATATAAAATGATAAATACAAATGGATAAAATGCCTAACTCTAACTCGTAGTCTTCAAGAAAATATTACACCTTAAAGAGGTCATGAACTCAAATCATATCAGGCATAACCTTACCATAAAAAAAAAAATAATATAAAAAATTCAAAACTCCAAGTATGAATGCAAGAGTAAATTTAGTCATCATCTTAGACCAGTTGCTTAGATCTTCATTCTTGCTCTCCTCAGAGATTTCCTTCCTCTCGGAAACTTTACTCTTCGTCTCCATCTTCATCTGAAATATCTCTAAGGATTTGACATCAGGCAGAAGAACTTTACTCTTCATCTCCATCTTCATCTGAAATATCTCTAAGGATTTGACATCAGGCATTACCCACACTGAATTAGCCAATTCTCGAGCTAGGTATGGACATGGCAATATGGCTGAGATACTTTTCTTTCTTATGTCATATCTATACAAATAATTATCCTCTCCCTCTGTATAATAAATGGAATTACTCTTTACAAGATTCCTTGATCTTATTGTAGAATACAAAGTACCATTATGGTTTGGATCAAAGAATAACGCCTTGTTTTCAAGGTTCCACACCCTTTTCCATTCCATTGTCGAAAAATCCATCTTGAAAATCTGAAAACTCCAGAGTCTACTTGTTCGGGTCAAGCAATTCTTTTGATAAAAAAAGAGTTCATTATCGGACCCAACAAGCCCCCATGAGATTAACCCTGTTATATCTGCACCAATTGAATCTGACAGTACTGGTGGGATCGACGATAACAAATATGTATGTTCAAAAGCATCAGGTTCCGTATTGATAATCCAAATATCATGATTATTTATTATCATATATATTTTTCCGTTGCAACTGACTGGACTGTAAAAGGCAATTTCAATTGTATATAAATCCCACCATTGGTTGTCCCTGCCAAGACGATAAATTGAGATTCTTAATTTGTCCCTATTTGTAAACAAGACAATGCAATTAGGACCATTGGGAGGAGATGATAGCATACATTCATCATATTTGAATGATTTCCAATCGCGTCGTGGTAGATGGATTATATCCATAGAGAAAGGATTCAAGAGGAAGCATTGTTTTTGTTTAGTATCCAATATTACCATCCATCCATGTGAACAAACACATATTTCTTTTCCCATAATATAAGGTATACTCATAACATGATAACAATCTTCAGACATGTTGTAAAAAATTTGACCAGCTATATCTTTTCCATGGCAAAAAACAAGCCATGGTTCTGGTTGAGGAGCTAACGGGTCTTGTGTTGACGCCATTGTTTGCTGAAGCATCAAATCATATAGAAAAACTAAGATTACAATTGGTAAATTATAGCTATGATTTTTGTCAAGAAAAAAGATAAAAATAGTCACTATCTGTGTTTTGATAGAAATTATAAGGTATTATCAATGCTAAAAAAAAATACTAATTCTTTAATTCTAATTAATGCTTTTGAAGAAACTAAACTTTGAACTAATTCAGATGTTGGATAGAAATAATCCAAGAACTCAAATCTTATAAAAAAAAATGCCGTACAGCAAACATAATTTATGAAAATTTTTAATAAGTGCTATCGTGTGTGTTGGGTGGAGATCTGTGTGAGTGTGAGAATGGGTACCTGTTTCGGACAAACTCCCAAAAGATCAGAGCGGGAAGGGAGAAAAGGAGGGTGACGATTTACGCAGCTTCCCCGCAGGCACAGAAAACCATTACTAAAACGCCCGTAACTGCTATCAATCTTTAACGACCTTTTCAAGGTATGGCTACCTCTCCTTAGTCGATCGTCACTGCCAAAGCCTTACAAAAGACACCGTCACCAACGTAATCAATCTCAAAACTTAAAGCGTGTATTCCGACGCCAAAGAAGACTCCGACACGTCCGGTGAGGAAACCCACATGCATTCCAACGCCGAATCCGCGAGTTCCCTCTCCTACCAAACCTCACTGATAGAGAAGAACAGGGTTAGCCTCAGAAGCTGCATTCATGAAGAAAAAGAAGAGTGAGTTAGCGAAGTGTATTCAAAGGGTTAGCTTCAGAAGCTGCGTTTGTGAAGAGAAAGGGTAGCAAGGGAACGAAGTGTATTCTGAATGAAACTGAAAGAGGACCACTGGGTTTATTTGGTGAGGAGTAAAACTGAAGATCTTCAGGGTCAGATATATAGATTGGAGTAGATATTTAATTAGGATTAGGAAAGAGAAGGTGTGAGAAGTTTGATCAGAAGATCATAGGAAAGAGATGGTGGGAAGTGTTTGATTAGGATTCTGTTTTTTAGTTTTATCTTATCTTAGGATTTAAAAATCAGGATCTTAAGGGAATCCAAATAGATGTTCGGATTCGAATAGATGAGTATAACTCAAAACGGGGCGGATCCCCGTTAGCTAAATAAATTCTATTTTTTTATTTTTTTATTCAGTTAATTGATTTTGATGAATTATCAATCACGTTTTGTAAAATATGTAAATCTACTAGAAATAAAACTCTAATGATTTTAAAGGTAAGTAAATCAATTAGAAATAGAATTCTAACCATTTTTAAAAAGAAAAACAATTAGTAATAAAATTCTAATAAAACTCATGATTTTTTAATTCAACAGAGCTTTATACATAGTTTTATCTCATTATAAAAATAGAATATTTTGCAAGAGATGAAGTACCCTCTTCAATGTTTGAACAAATTTGGTTTTCTAATCTACTTATAAAAAAAATATTTTATGAAATAGAGGCTCATTCTAGTCTCTATATTTTTGAAGCGTTCATATTATAGCTGCCATAAGCCTTCATATAGATCAAATCCCACAAACTCTGTTGAATTAAAATAATAAAATCTAAAGAAAAAAAAAAAAGGAGTTTTACAGAGAGAAGGGAAAAAAATCTTTTTTTTTTTTTTTTTAATGAGATGAAGCTCTGTTGAATTAAAAAATCATGAGTTTTATTAGGGTGCGTTTGGTAACTCTTTAAAAGAACAATTCTTCTGTTCTGACAGAATAGAAAAAGTGTTCAGAACACCTAAGAACAGCCAAAAACCGTTTTGTAAATCTGGTTTGTTCTTCCGTTCTCAAAAACGAACTAGATGAAAAGAACATCCTAGAACAAAAATTTCAAAACATGATATACCATGTTTTTACGTTCTAGAACATATTTGAAAAGAACAAGACCCTAAACCTGTTCGCGATAAAAGCCTCTGCCACGATAAAAGGCCATATATTCTTCACAACTTGCTCTTCTTCTTCAGTCAGCGCAGCTCTCTCTTATGCAACTCTTGGTGTGAGAAAGGTACGTCTTCTCTCTCTCTCCACATTTTCTGCAAGAAGAAGTATGTCTTTCTCCTTCCCTCTCTCTCTCTCTCTCTCTCTCTCTTTCTCTCTCTTTTCTCTCAACGGATTCTATTATTGATGTATCGACAGATTTTGAGCTGCAACTCATGGTTTTTGCAATTTGTTGTTTAGGGTTTGCCTTAGGGCTCATCTTCCTGTTAGTTCGATCATCACTGCAATCGATTTGTTCCTCTATCATCCAAACTATTTTTTTTTTTTTTGCTTAATGAAGATGGTTTTGCTTTGGTCATTCATAGCATTGAAAACATTGGATTGAATAAGTTATTTCTAGTGGCTTTCCTTCTGGTTTTGCTTTGCTCATTTATATCTGATTTTTTTTTTTTAGCTCAACGAGATTGGTTTTGCATTGGCTATGATAGAGTGATGTTGGTTTGTGGCTAGGTGGATTCAAGGTTTTAGATTGAGAATGACTTTACATTCATAGTTCTCTCTCTCTCTCTCTCTCTCTCTCTCTCTCTCTCTCTCTCTCTCTCTGTATGTTTTCATACTCTATTCTTTGTGTATCATAGAAACACTGTCTGATTCCCTTTTCTATTTTTTTTCTCGTAAACAATTTATCTGATCCCTAGATTGAAGTAAACTGTAAAAGGGCCCTTCTTCGACCTTCTTAGTTTCTCAAGACCATCATCTCTTTTGAAAGAATTTTTTCTATTCACCTGTATATATATATATATATATATATATATATATATATATATTTTTTTTTTTTTTTTTTTTTTGGGAAGAAAAAAAATCCCTTGAGACTTGCATCCCATATAGGTATTACCCTTAGTTTACTAACCATTATGCTAGCAATGATAGGATTGAAATTATTTTCAAAATCCCCAAGTTACTTTTCTGGTCTGAAGTTAGGTTTGCAGCAAATTTAATGGAAAAAAAAGAGAGGCTAAATTTATAGAAGTTCAAGTCCTAAATTTGGTTTGATATTGCTAGCATCCTAGTTGTGGATTGATTGCTATCAGTTTTCTCTCAATTCTGGTTTCTAAGCCATCACTGCAATTTTGGTTTTTATTCCGAGTTTCTGAACCTTACTCGACCCCATTTAGTTGAGATAAGGATGGGATGAGTTGAGTTGAGTTGTATTAATGTTTTGGAACCTAATCCTTAGGCTACTAGAAATCCATCGCCAAAGGCCTTTGATTGGAATCACCACAATAGGGTCTGGACTGCGTCACCGCACTACCAAAATTCTGAATCACAATAGAATAGAAGGCTAAATGAGGTCAAAATATTTTCAGAGCATCATTTCTTATACATAGCATTGACGAAGTGGACTGAAAATTAACTCAAAACTTGGTGATGATGTCAAAATGTCCATCTAATTTGAAGTGATGAAGGTGGGAAAGCAATACTTGATTAGACAGCGAACATGAAGCCATGAACAGATTGGAACTAAACTAAAAGCAGAACTTCTAATAATATTTTATTATAAGCCTTATGCAGAGGAATTTTTGTTGTTTCTCAACATTATTTACTGAAACTCCCAACCATTAAAATTCTAAAATCCCTAAAACTAAGAAAACTTCTAATATTTGAACTTCTTAACAGATAGCCTCCATAACATGTTTCTTGGAAAAGTCACTGCCACAATTGCTTGAGTTCAAATTTGCTTCTGAAGCATCAATGGCACAACTCTCCTACCCAACACAACCCTTCTCAATGACTGACAAAGCATTGGATGCCTTACAAGTACCTTTCTTAAAAGCTCCACTAGTCCCTTGAACATCACCAAAGCTTGCAAACCGGATCTCAGAGATGGTTCGATTACCTTGGCATGACAGCTTCAATGTCCTCCCTTCAACAACATTTCCCCAAGCTGACCCAACAGTGATGGTTTGGAAATTTACCAGTGAAGGGTTCCCTCCCATCTCCTCAAACAAGACTAATGTGTTATTCTTATCATTTAGGAAGGAACGAAGCACATGGTAATACCTTTGAGAAGGTTGCCCACAATTTGTCAAACACTTATTGTTATTATATGGTCCTCTGTAGTCACATGTAGAGTTAATGTTGCAGCCATCTTCATCAGCAAGGAAGCTTGGCCAGTATCTACCAATGCTCTGACCATTCACATAAGCATGCACCTTACCCAATCCTTTTAAGTCCTTAACAACTGGTTCTAGTCCTAATGGAGCCTTGAAGCTAGACTGAAAATAGCCATATGAGAAAAAGTATCAGACATGAAAACAAATAGTTTGAAAGATGATAGCAAATAGAAAACAATGAGGGTTATTTACAACCTTGTACCAAGTAAACATCATGTTGATGGGACTCTCATGTTAGATTTATGTGGGCTTAATTAATTACCTAAACTAGTTAATTCAATGGGAGTCTGATTGACACGATATAACCGGTTTGGTTTGGTTTGTCACATGGTATGAGATAGGTTTGGTAACCCTAATTCTATTGTGGGAAGGGTTTTAGGGTTACATCTGTATTCTATAAATACATGGTTAGAGTCTCTACAGTCACAGTTAATCAGTTCTCTGCACCCATTAGCAAGAGATGTTAGGATATCCTCTGGAGGCTGTAGAAGACTGTAACCGAGGGATTTCGATCAAAGCTTGGAGCGTCATGAAGTATATGGGAAATTAATTTCTTCACAGACAGGTATGTCTTTATGTTCATTGTTTATGGCTTTTCTATTGTGTTCTAGGGCAACTGTATGGGATTGGAATGAGTTTCATTGAAACCCTAAACTCATAATATTCTAACAGTTGGTATCAGAGCCGACCATACAGACCTAGAATCAATTGATATTGATTATAAAGACTGATAATGAATGGTCAAATTAAAAGAGAAATTTTTCTCAAGCTTTAGATTGAATCTCGATCAGATCTGTCGAAGTTTTCCACAGACAAAAATTTTTTCGACTGGCAAAATAAGTCAAGCAATATACCGTTGGAAAGGTCTCGAAGAGACGGAGCCAACGATATAAAAATTGCTGGCGTCGGCTGTCGGACGCACCGAAAATCACTGGCGGTATCTGCGAGTGGAACTCACTCGTGGGTGGGAAGAAAAAAAAAGTTACGCCGGCATTGACCCGGTCATCGCCGAGTCAACTCGGCAACCCTAACGGGTTGGGCCGTTACTCGGACTGAGTCAATCCAAAGAACAAAAATAAAAAAAGGCATCGATTCGTCGCCGAGTTAACTCGGCTTGAATCGAAAACAAAAGCCTAGACTCGGGCCGAGCCAAGCCGAGTAGGTCTGGCCTGGTTCTGGTCCAGTCCAGAACCAGCCCGGCCCAAGTTTAGGGCCAGCCCAGCTGTCACACCCCAATTCCACACTGTTCAGAATGGTGTGATGAACCGCTAAACAAACAACGGCTCAACCAGGATCTCTAATAGGCTATCCCCGCGTTATCCAAACTTTACACGCATCCACAATCATAATCAGAGTAATACACAATAGCAGAAAATTTATAAATAATATGAACTGAGTACTAGAATGATACCCATAAATAATATCAAATTATTCTGTGTTTAACTAACACATAAATATATAAATACCAATACATGTCTTATAAATCCAAATAAGAAAACTACAAAATATCTAATCGAATACACACGAGTTGCACTCGCAAGAGGAGTCGTGTGTATTGTCTTCAGCTCCAACTTCCATAGCTGCTACAGTTCCATACGCTGACGCGTTCATATAATCTTCAACAGTATATCCTGCATCATCAACTAAAAATATTCGACGTCGAGGGGTGAGCACACAACACGGCTCAGTGAGTAGCCAAAACAATGCAACAATACATATGCATGCAAAAAGTCAATTCATATCTTTGGTCTTGGTTTATAGTTTGCAATGTGCAATAGAAAGGTTGGGTGATCAAAGGTTAACGTTTATTGATACCGCCTCTATACACAAGGTGTGGAAGCCCGCCCGAAGGTTAACGTTTATCGTCGTCCCCATCCACCCTACCATAACATTATACAACAAAGGTTAACGTTTATTGCTATATAATGCTATACCAACACGTAAGCCCCTGTTAGCGAGGGCTTGCAAACTGGGCTCGTTAGTAACCAATCCTAATGCCAAACAGTGTATCCAAGGCCTCACCCCAAAGATCCCTCGAACATCCATAGAGATAGAGCTAAGGCCCCCCGGTAGAGTCAGAGACTACAAGGACCGAGACCACCTCCCCTGATACTCTACGACATAATAGTTCTGCTAAGGTAATGGCGATACGACAATGCCAATGCACAAGACTTGAGTTAGAGATAGAGCTAAAGTGCTGAGACCCACCAAAGGTTAACGTTTATTGACGTTCTCATCACACCTCCCCTGATACTCTCTCGCATCAAGCACATCAACCACACACATACAAGCACATGCCTATTCCTATCATCATCATCATCATCATGTTATAAACAGTAAAGTAAATATGCATGAACAAGTAATAGAAATATTGGATGGCATGCTGTATGCACATTACAATCATATTCACATAGAATCAAACATGGCATAGGACTCAAGAAAAAAAAACAGTTTATTATTAACCAATTTAGTTTGGGGTTAAGGTTCCTCACCTTAGCTTGCTAATAGATATTTTCCAAGCTTTCGATTCACTGTTATAACGGTATTATATTGTTAGCAAACCTAACAAAGTCGATAGAATTTAATTAGAATTAATTTAGAATTTAAAAACCATTCTCAACGACGAGGGTCGATGCTAGGGTCGATGGGTCTATCGACCCTCCCAAAGATTCCCGAACTTCCCGAATGTTGAGGGTCGATGGTCTGAAACACCTAGGGTCGGATGGTCTATCGACCCTCGGTGCGACCCTTGGTGCACTCTGGTTAAATTTCCACTTTTTAATCCATTCTTCGTGTTTGGGGTCCTATGGCTTGCCTCCTACATTCACCCAACATTCATTCCATGGTCTAGAACCATGTATGATTCATCTAGATAGCTTTCGTGCATCCTCCCATGGTTTCCCATGAAAACCTAACCATGGATGGATGGTTTGGGTTTCTCCGAAATCCTACACTCAACCATATCTAACCTAAGGTCTGTAGAAACTCATGGAATTAGTATCCATACCTGGGAAGATTACTTTCCTCTGTAATTTCTTCTCCTTTTTGCCAAGCCTCCTTCCTAGCCTCCTTTCTTCCTCTTTTCCTTCTTCTCTCTTTCTCTCAATTCAATTAGGGTTGTGAGAGGAGTGAATGTGGCTTAGGAACGTCCTTTAAATAGACTAGGAATGTCCTATAATAATCCCATTGAGATTTGGAAAGAATCCCAACCGAAAATTAGGAAATTTCCTAATTTCAGTTTCGTCAAAAACCGAGGGTCGATGGGAGGGTCGATGATCCCGTCGACCCTAGGGTCTTAAGCTGTCCGACCCTCCCTCAAAAATTGAGGGTCGATCTTTCTGGTTTGGGAGGTCCGACCCTGCTTAGCTGGGTGTGCGACCCTCCCCTAGAATTAAGTGTTTTTGGGTCGATTTCATACCTGGGATCTCGATCTCCTTCATGCCCTTGGTCCACTTGACTCGACCATGATGGGTAGACCTGGTTCAAGGTGGTAAGACCGGGTTAGATTGACACGGGTCTTACACCAGCCGAGCGGTGGCCAAGTAGGTCGAACCGAGGACCCAAATGGGTTTACCCGATAACCCAGTAGCTGGCCCGACTTGGTAGGCCCGAAAACCCGACCCATTCACCCGTGAACTTGACCCGAAAACCCAGAATTCTGACCCAAAAATCCGAATGAGTGAACCAGATAATCCGATGGTTGAACTGTTGGCCCAGACCTTGGTTCGGTTTGCCCCAGGCCCGTGTGGTTTGACCTGGACCAAACTTCCAATTACGTAAATCAATGGTTTAAACCCCACTCAAAGGTAGGGCATTTCCCAGTAGTAAAAGTAATAAATAAATAAAAAAGTGGAGAATAAAAGTGAAATATTCGGTTCGGTTTAAAGAGAACCAAATCGATTCTGGTCAGACCGGAACGAACCGAACCAAGCCGACCCAGACAGGGTTTTCTTATAAGTGCCTGTTTAGTTTAAGTTTTTAACAAAAGGACATTAAACAGTGATTCTGGGAGCTAGGAATGTCGGATTGACCTTCGATTTGTTTTGTTAGACTCCATTTTTAAAGCTTTTCAATCTGATATATATTTTGATACATTTTGATGCATTGAAAAATATATTATTATGGAAAAATGGCCTATGGGAACGCGATTTACAATGTTTTTGCTGATTTTTCTTAAAGTTATTGTACAAAATTGATTGATTGAGCTAATGTGTATGTTTATATGAATGTTTAGACTTGTAAAATTATATTTTAAAGCATTCATGGTTAAATAAATATCCCACATAAGCTGCAGCTTAGGATTTGTTCATATCATGGTGGAACTTTGTGTGACTACCAAAGTGACAACTTTGTTTTATTATGATGTGTTCAAATTCAAGGATATGTGTTAGTAAATGTTTCAGTTTTGATAATGTTCACCCAAAGGTGACATTGTCTAATTTTATTCAAATTATGATTTATAGCTATTGTGTAAGGATTATGGTGTGACCACCAAAGTGGCAACCTTAGTTCTATCATAATATGCTCAAATCTAGCATTTATACATTTACAAACTACAATAAGGAAGTATAGTGTTCACACAAAAGTGACACTGACATAAACTCTCACTTTTATGGATGCAGCAAAGAATGACACTGTCCACCCAAAGGTGGCGTTGTCTAAGATTATAAAGAACGACACTGTCCACCCAAAGGTGGAGTTGTCAAAGATTACAAGGAAATCATGCACATCTTAGGGTGTTCAGTTCTTAAGATCAAGTAAAACAATGTTCAGATGAGAAACATTGGAAAATGATATTTTCTGAGAAATCCAAAGAAAGATTTGACATTTCAAGAAGGGGCAGAGAAATGTTTTATTATGCACATCTATCAGTATCAGCCTTTGATGATAAGAGATGGTATTGGGAATGTGAGGAAGTAAAAGGTAGAGTTGTTAAGTATTAATGATAAGCTCAAGGATAAGTGAATATTTGTAGGTTCATTAAAACCTATGTAGGTGACATTTTAAACTTTTTACTTCCTCACAAGAACCGTATAGTCAGATCCTAGTGACCTATAGTACTAAAAAATATAGTGAATCCTAAAGTGAAAGAACTAAGGATAAAAGTTCAAAGAAAAGAGAAAAATATGAATGCCAATGTCATAGTACATAATATATACCTAGACAAAAGTAAGTTGTAAAAGGGGTAGATAAACCCATAGAAAGAAAAATATTTTTTCATGGGATAGTCAGAAACTTTATGACCAAGAATTAGAAAGAAACTACAAGATAAAATAAATCTAAATAAAATAAAATTCTTGTAGAGTGACCCAGAAGGGACATGTAAAGAAAAATTTATATAGCTGGACAGGCTTAAGTGAAAAAAGAATAAAGATTATGAAACTTCTAAGCAAGAAGGTGCAGTATATTGGATACTTAAGTATTAATCGTAGTCTGAACCCATAAACGTATAAAAATATTTAATTTATTCTATCTTTAAAAATTAAACTGTATATTGTAATCTTCCACCTTGGTCATAAGGGTTTAGGACTGTTGTCCAAAGAATGATTAAAAATATATTATGAAATTCTCCTCCCAAGGCTTATTATATGTATATATGTGAGAATTAATTAAAAGAGAAGATGACAAGATTAAAATGAGTGAAGGTTATTCACAACAAGGATTTATTGGACTTGGTGGACATCGAGATTTCATCTAGGACTTCTTGTCACAGTTTAGTCTATGATTGTTTTTTCAAAAAAAAAAATTAAGGTGGAAAAACTTTTATTAAAAGAATTGAAATTATTGGATCTGAATGAGCGAGTTTTGGGAGACCATGTGATACTGGTTTATTCCCTGATAAATTTAAGCAAGTGTTTGCAAAAGTCTAAGAATGTATTTGATCCTGTAAGGAAAGAATTAATATTGTAGCATATATTGTTAATAAAGTGCTTAGTCAGTATCAGTTTCAGTTTAAGTTATCTTCTTGTTATGAGACTGTAGAACTGGCATGATTTCATAATACTCGTGGGAGAGTAATTATTTTAGGACATTGAGTTGTCATATTATGGGATATCAGAATAGACCCAAGAAACTTAAATTTTGATGAGACCACCTGAAAATGGGTGTGAAGCAACCAATTGAGATACCAGAAATGCTACTAGAGTGTAATGAAATGATTAAAGAAATATTTATTAAGATCGATGCTTCAGCCATAGTAGCAGAGTCAGATGAGGCAATGAAGAGATATAATGGACCATGTTGATCTGTGATTTCATCCGATCACATGTGATACTTGAAATTTTATGCTTTTGTTAATGAGCGGTGTACTCATAAGCTAAAAATAGATATACAAAGAAAATGTGTGATTCTAGTGAGAGAATTGATTGCTACAAAGTAAGATTTATAGCAAAGTAGAATCACACAAAGAAAAGAGAAAGATAACTTAAAATTTTGAGATCTTAGTTACTCATTTTATTTTGGAGTTGCATCAGGTAGATGTAAAGATCGTTTTGATCAAAGAAAATCTAGAAGAAAATGTTTATATATTTTAATCACAAGGTTTTGTGGTAAGGATAAAGAAAATATATTTTGTAGACTTATAAAGTCAATCTGTGGAATAAACGGGTATTCGGATAATGGTATTTGAAGTTTGACAGGGTTGTATCTTCTTTCAACTTTGTTGAAATTACCATTGACCATTGTATATATCTATAGGTCAGTAGGAGTGGATTCACTAGTTTGTCATGTGTGTTGATGATTTTCATTGGCTTGTAGTGACATGGTTTACTAGTTGAAATCAATGATTTTCTATCTGATAACTTCGACATGTAAAACTGTATGAGCAAGTATCTTTGTACCTGGTATTGAGTTTGCTCATGACAGAAAAAATAAAATTCTGGATTTATCTCAAAGTATAAATACTGTTCGTGTTTTCGAATGGTTCAGTATGCATGTATAACTAGTAAGTTGCAGATGCTAAAATCAGTAAAGTAGACAAATTGATAGAATTTTGGACAAAGAATGATACTGAGTATTAGCATCTACAATACAGTAGAGAGCTTGATATATGTTTAAGGTTGTAATAATTTTATATAGCCTTTTCATTGAGTGTCATAGGATGTTTTCAGTTGGATGCTGGTATAGCTTATTGGACAATGGGGAAAAGGAAGGTCATGCGGTATATGCAGAGGATCAAAGATTATATGTTTATTTATGAAAATAGTGACACTCTAGGCTATTTTGATGTAATTTATAATGATTGTATTGATGACAAGAAACCAACATCATGGTTCATTGTCATGGTAGTAGGGTTTTGTAACTCTATATAATGATAACAAGCAAGATATCTTGTGTGAAAATTTATTCTTTAATTTAGAGGTTGTAGACTCCACTTCTAAACCTATTGAGATGTGTTCTGACAGCGGTTCAGCTGTGTTCTTCTAAAAGAATAATAAGAAATATAGTATTTCACAGCATAATAGAGATTGAATCTCTTCAAGTAAGGAAGATGTTAAAAGATTTTATATCGTTGAAGATTCTCGGACGAAGGTTTTGTCAGTGGGAGTCTTTAAGGGACGGTATGTCCAATATAAGAATGGTTGAAAACAATTAATTTTATCAGAGGCTTAAGTGGCCAAAGATCTGGGAATCAGTAGGAGTCTCTAGATATGCTTAATCAATGGGAGACTCTTTATGTTTATACTTGTGTTTTCACATTGCTTACTGTATTTGATTGTATTGCTCATGGTTTGATGGGTACAGTTTTTGTAACTATGATTTTGTTTACATTGGCATTTGCGTTATTGTTATTTTGCATACATAGTTATATGTTTGACATGTCACAGATATAAGACAATATTTAGCCAAAGTTTTCAGGCAGTATTTAGCCAAAGTTTCAAGGCAATATTTAGCCAAAGTTTCAAGGCAGTATTTAGCCAAAGTTCTAAGGCAGTATTTAGCCAAAGATTTAAGGTGGTGTCTAACCAAAGTATGATATTATAATTCTAGAATATTTAAATACCATGTTATATTGCCCATAAAGGTTTTAGGGTAATTTTTTATTAAAGATTTTCTTAATCAAGTTTGGACTCGCATGGGAGTTTACTTTCATGCATTATCTCAGGCGATTCATGTATTGAGTATGTAAGACCCGCACTCTGTAAACCCGGTCTAAACATTGGTTTTGTGTCGTAGCAGGTCTTCCGATCATCACCGGGCCAGACGGGATGAACGGATGACAAACAGGTATGAAATCGGACCAAATTCGATCAAATCAACATGATTTTATGTTGACCGGGCGATGGTACCGGTCTTGGTACCGGTCGATCGGTTAGCTCTGCACAGCTGAGTGTGGAGATCCAGAAATTGACTTCTAAGGGTCCCACTTTCCTGATTTCGAAGCCTAAGACTTTCCTAATCCTAATAGGGTTACTAAACCCTAATTCCAGCCTATAAATACACCCTTAAACCTCCTCAAATCCTTTCCATTATCTCTCACAAATCCTAGAGAAGAGGAAGAGGTTGGAAAGGAGAAGGAGCTAGGAAGAAGAAGAAGGTGCCGCCATTGCCGTTCGACGAAGCTCACTCTACGCTAGTCAACGGTAAGTGTTTGAATCAATCTTCTTACCCTATGTTAGTTGTGTGGGTGGATCAATACCATGCGAAATAGGTATTGATCTAAAACCCTAAATTGGCCAATAAACCCTAAGTTGCCGTCAAACCCTAGATTCGAGTTCCGAGATGATATTCATCGAAATAAGAGTTGAATGAGTTGGGGATAACTCTAACTCCAAGTTTAGACTTAGAATGGATAGGAGAAACCTTGGAAATCCAGGGAGGATGATCGTCGGCAGTCGAAAAACCATGTATGGTCTTCCAGAGACATACTGGTCGACTATACCGGTTGCACACAGTGCGACCGGTATGTTGCCACCGGTATCCCTCGGGAGGCTGGTCTGTGGGGACCGGCTGACCATACCGGTCGCCAGTCTTTCCCATAGAGCTGCGACCGGTACATGCCACCGGTCAGCTCTGTGAGGGTATTTTGTGACTTTGTTGGTTTCCGACCAACATGAAACCCTAAGCAATATATTCTAATGAAACCCTAATAACATTGTAGGACTTTGTGACTTTCCGTTTGATCTTGCGACGTGGAGCAAGCTAACAAACGAGCGTCAGGTAAGAGAATCTGACCTAAACCTAATAATTAATGGACAGTAAGTCGATGTTAATCACCTGAATATATATGATGTGATGTTTGTGCATATTCACATGCCATCCTTTACTTTCAGTTATTATTATTGTTCATGCATTGATAGGATGTGATTGTTAAGCATGTGACTATTTTCGTTAGTGTGTAGAGGGGCATGGGCTTGGGATCACTCCTCACACTAGCACCTTTTATAGTATTCTGTCTTAACATGCTTGGTACGGGTGGAGTATCAGGGGAAGGTTGTGGTACGGTGGTCTCCGATATTGATGTTGGCCTGGCCATGGTTATGTGGCATTGTGGTCTCCGAGTTGACGCTGGCTTGTCCACGATGCTTTAGCTCTATCTCTATGCCGTAGGGAGTTATGTTGGGATAGGGTCTACCTGCGTATTGTTTCTATCCTAGTGGGTTAGTTGCGGATAGGGCATCAGGGGAGGTGTGGGAATGCCTTAGCTCTATCTCTATGCCGTAGACGGCTGTGCTAGGATAGAGCGTACAATGATGACATATAGGATTGGTTAGTTGTGAGCCCAGTTTACGAGCCCTGGCCAGTAGGGGCTTAGGTACTGGTATGGGTAGAGCATCAGGGGAGGTACGGGGGTATCTTAGCTCTATCTCTATTCCATGATGGGTGCATGTGGGCCAATGGGGGTGTGATCCATGAGGTGCCACACACTCGTGTATAGAGGTGCGGGGGCCACCAAACCTTTCTATAGCACATTCCAAACTTAAAACCAGACCACAACATAAAATGATTGTTACTCATGCTTAATATTGTGAAACTGTCTGATTGTCTTACTGAGCTAAGTTGTGAGCTCACCCTTTGTACGTACATTGTTTTAGATGTTGATGCAGGTTACACGGTGGACGATTACATGAACGCTCCGACGTATGGTGGTGTTGCTGCGTTGGATGTACAGGCAGGAGAGGATGAGCATGACGCTTCATGCGAGTGCCCTTTCTGCGTGTACCTTTGATTGGTTTTATTTATTTATTTTTAATATTTTCGATTGGATTAAAGAGATGTAATGATATTATATTAGTTGTTTGGGTTTGAATAATTGGGTATTTTATTTAACGTTATCAATAGATTCTCAGTTCATTATATTTTAAAGACTTTCGTTGTACTATTATATTCTGATTGTGGTTATGTGTGATGGTTTGTATGGGTGGACACGGCCTATTCGAGATCCTAATGTGAACCATTGGTTCAATGACGGTTCACTCACACCATTCTGGTTGGATCAGAATTGGGGTGTGACAGAGTAGACCTATGTTATGGCTGACAGAAGTTTGTACACCATATGTTAAAGTTTCTTATTCGCTGTTGCTCGCATTGGGAAGCTTAATGGATGTTTCAAAGTTAGTGACGATTTAGTATGTTGGATTCTGTGGCCACACTGGTTGACGATAGTTTTGTAATTAATATAGCCCAAGTGGGAGATTGTTAGATTTATGTGGGTTTAATTAATTACCTAAACTAGTTAATTCAGTGGGAGTCTGATTGATTCGGTATAACCGGTTTGGTTTGATTTGTCACATGGTATGAGATAGGTTTGGTAACCCTAATTCTATTGTGGGAAGAGTTTTAGGGTTACATCTGTATTCTATAAATACATGGTTAGAGTCCCCACAGCCACAGTTAATCAGTTCTCTGCACCCATTAGCAAGAGACGTCAGGATATCCTCTGGAGGCTGTGGAAGACTATAGCTGAGGGATTTCGATCAAAGCTTGGAGCGTCGTGAAGTATATGGAAAATTAATCTCTTCACAGACAAGTATATCTTTATGTTCATTTTTTATGGCTTCTTTATTGTGTTCTAGGGCAACTGTATGGGATTAGAATGGGTTTCATTGAAACCCTAAACTCATAATATTCTAACATCTCAGTATACCAAGGCTTGTGGGGCTGGTCATCAAAGAAGGAACCATAGTTCTACGGCCCAACTGTGGCACACAACAATACAATCAAGTTCTCCCCAGCTTTAAAATTGACCTTCTGCTCAAACACAAAATGAGCCCCACCAGTTTGATCCCATTGTGATCCAACATGTTTGCCATTAACAAAGGCATGGAGTACATGACCAGTAGTGTTCACTCTAAGGGTCATGTTCTGACCAAAGATTGGATCTTGTGTATCTAAGTTCACATTGGTCATGTACCAATGATAATCATTGGGATCATCTTCTGCTGGGTTCATCTTCTGTTGCATTTGGGATCTTGACTATGATGGAAGTTTGAACATTAACCCTGGCTATGTTATAGGCTACATTCTTGCAATACAAATGGTTCTCTACCTGGTGCATAGAGGATTAATGAAATACTTGTTGGTAATTCTGACCGAATCTTCAACATGTTCAAAATGGAAAGACATGTTTTTATAAACTTGTATAACTTAATGATATCACGACATTGGTTAGCACCTACACGTTATCTTAGAGTGGAAGAACAGGTTAGGATCTTCTTGTATGCTACTGGTAGATGATCATCTAATAGAGACTTACAAGAGAGGTTCCAACATTTAAGAGAGACAATTAGCTGAATTTTCAAGAAAGTCTTGAAAGGCATGAGGATGTTGTCTGATGAATACATTAAACCTAAGCCTTTTGTGTCACACCCCAATTCTGATCCAACCAGAATGGTGTGAGTGAACCGTCAATGAACCAACGGTTCACACCAGGATCTCGAATAGGCCGTGTTCACCCATACAAACCAATTACACATAACCACAATCAGAATATAAATGTACAGCGGAAGACTTTAAATAGAATTAACTGAGTATCTAATGATAATTTAAATAAATATCCCATTATTCAAATTCAAACACATAGAATAATAATCTTTTACATCCCTTTAATCCAATCAAAAATAACTGAAATAAATAAATAAAACAAATCAAAGGTACACGCAGAAAGGGCACTCGCATGAAGCATCATGCTCGTCCTCCCCTGCTTGTACATCCAAAGCAGCTACACCACCGTACGTCGGAGCGTTCACATAATCGTCCACAGTGTATCCTGCATCAACATCTAAAAACAATGTATATACAAAGGGTGAGCACACAACACAGCTCAGTAAGACAATCAGACAGTTTCACAAGATTATGCATGAGTAACAATCAATTTTATGCTGTGGTCTGGTTTTAAGTTTGCAATGTGCTATAGAAAGGTTTGGTGGCCCCCGCACCTCTATACACGAGTGTGTGGCGTCGCACAGTAATCACACTACCACCAACCCACATGCACCCATCATGGAATAGAGATAGAGCTAAGGTGTACCCGCACCTCCCCTTAGAGATAGAGCTAGAGCGTGCAGGCCGGGTCGGAGACCACCACACCTCACCTCCCCCTGATACACTATCCGCAACTAACCAATTAGGATAGAAACAATACGCAGGTAGACCCTATCCCAACATAACTCCCTACGGCATAGATAGAGCTAAAGCATCGTGGACAAGCCAGCGTCGACTCGGAATCCTCAGTACCACACAACGATGGCCGGGACAACATCAATATCGGAGACCACCGTACCACGATCTTCCCCTGATACCCCACCCGTACCAAGCATGTTAAGATAGAATACTACAAAAGGTACCAGTGTGGAGAGCGATCCCAGGCCCATGCCCCACTCCACACACCAACGAAAACAATCACATGCCTAACAATCACATCCTATGAATGCATGAACAATAATAATAACTGAAAGTAAAGGATGGCATGTGAATATGCACAAACATCACATCATAGATATTCAATGATTAACAACGATTTACTGTCCATTAATTATTAGGTTTAGGTCAGATTCCCTTACCTGACGCTCGTTCAATAACTTGCTCCACGTCGCAAGGTCCAAACGATAAGTCACAGAGTCCTACATAATATTAGGGTTTCATTAGAATATATTATTTAGGGTTTCATGTTGATCGGAAACCAACAGAGATCACAAAATACCCTCACAGAGCTGACCGGTGGCATGTACCGGTCGCAGCTCTGTGGGAAAGACTGGCGACCGGTATGGTCAGCCGGTCCCCCACAAACAACCTCCCGAGAGGTAGCAGTCGCAACATACCGGTCGCACTATGTGCAACCGGTATAGTCGACCGGTATGTCTCCGGAAGACCATACATGGGTTCTTCGACTGCCGTCGATCATCCTCCATGGATTCTCAGGGTTTCCTCTATCCATTCTAAGTCTAGGCTTTGAGTTAGAGTTATCCCCAACTCATTCAAGTCTCGTTTCAGTGAATATCATCTCGAAACTCAAATCTAGGGTTTGACGGCAACTTAGGGTTTATTGGCCAATCTAGGGTTTTAGATCAATACCTACTTTGCATTGTATTGATCCACCCACACAACTATCATAGGGTAAGAAGAGGGGTTCAAACACTTACCGTTGGCAGGCGTAGCGTGAGCTTCGTCAAACGGTAATGGCGGCACCTCCTTCTTCTTCCTAGCTCCTTCTCCTTTCCAAGCTCTTTCTCTTCTCTAGGGTTTGTGAGAGACAATGGAAAGGATTTGAGGGGGTTTAAGGGTGTATTTATAGGCTAGAAATAGGGTTTAGTAACCCTACTAGGATTAGGAAACTTCTAGGATTCAAAATCAAGAAAGCGGGACCCGCAGAGACAAATTTCCAAATTCCCGCACATAGCTGTGCAGGCCATACCGGTCGACCGGTACCATCATCCGGTACATTCAACCGGTATCTAAAATCAGGTATAATTGATTAACTTTGGTCCGATTTTGTACCTGTTTGTTATCCGCTTGCCCCGTCTGGCTCGGTGATGATCGGAAGACCTGTCATGACACAAAACCAAGGTTTAGACCGGGTTTTCAGAGTGCGGGTCTTACAACTCCACCACCCTTAAAAAAAATTTCATCCCAAAATTTGCATGTAGGTACTACAACTCCCCCACCCTTAAAAGAAATTTCGGCCTCGAAATTTGAACGTACCTTAATCGTCAAAAAGGTTAGGGTACTCCTTCCTCATCGCGCTCTCTTCTTCCCAAGTAATTTCCTCCACATTTTGGCTTCTCCAATGCACCTTCACATAATGGATATCCTTGGTTCGAAGTTGCTGAACTTTTCGGCTTGAGAGCATTACAGGCACCACTTCAAAAGTTAAGTCTTCAATCAAGTCTGGAGGATCAGCGCTCAAGATATGCGATGGATCTCTGACATACTTCTTCAGTAATGATACATGGAACACATTATGAACGCTAGACATAGATGGTGGTAGAGCCAATTGATATGCTACATTACCACGTCGATTCAATATCTCATATGGTCCCACATACCTGGGGCATAGCTTCCCCTTCTTACCAAACCGTTTCAAACCTCGCACCGGTAACACCTTCAAGAACACTTTGTCACCCACTGCAAACTCCAGATCTCGACGTCGATTATCTGCATAGTGCTTCTGTCGAACCTGAGCTGTCTTTACTCTCTCTTTGATCTGATCAATCACTCGGCAAGTTTCTTCAACAAACTCCGGTCCTACAATTCTTCTTTCCCCCACTTCATTCCATAACAGAGGTGTACGACATTTTCTCCCATAGAGAGCTTCATATGGGGCCATCTGAATTGTAGCCTGATAACTATTGTTGTAAGCAAACTCGATAAGTGATAGCTTTTCATCCCAAGCTCCTTTAAAATCTAATGCACAAGCTCGAAGCATATCTTCCAAAATTTGAATAGTTCGCTCTGACTGTCCGTCCGTCTGAGGGTGAAAAGCTGTACTGAACTTCAACTTGGTTCCCATAGCTTTCTGTAATCCTTCCCAGAACTTCGATGTAAAACGGGGATCTCTGTCAGATACTATACTCTCTGGAACGCCATGAAGTCTGACTATATTATCAACATATAATTTGGCCAGTTTCTCCATGGTATACTGAGGTCTGATCGCAATAAATCGAGCTGTCTTGGTGAGCCGATCTACTATAACCCAAACTGCATCCACTGACCTTGGTGTCAAAGGTAGGCCAGTGACGAAATCCATGGTGATACAATCCCACTTCCATGCAGGTTCTGGTAACGGCTGTAGTAAACCCGCGGGTCTTTCCCTTTCCGCTTTAACTTGTTGACAATTAAGACATTGGAACACGAAACGAGCTATATCTGCTTTCATACCCCTCCACCAATATAGTCTTCTTAGATCATGGTACATCTTGGTACATCTTGGTACTTCCTGGATGTACCGAATATGGAGTGTAATGAGCTTCAGTCATAACTCGGCCTCTGATATCGCAGTCTTCGCTCTCAGGTATACATAACCGTCCGCGATACTTGAGTACTTTGTCTGATTCCAAGGTAAAGTCAGGATTACACGTACCCTTCTCTAAGTCTTCCTGCACTGTCTTGAGATATGGATCATGTAGGATTGCTACCTTGACTTCATCAATTAGACTCGGCGAGATCTTCAGTCGGCGAACATCATAGTGAACTTATGAATCAAGCCTTGCTCAACCGGATCTTCCGCAGTTTCGATAATATGTTCTTCATCAATTTCCATCGAACTCGAGGCTGCAGCACACAATGCAGCATTTGTACTTGGGTCCCGCCTCGGGTTTCGATGCCCACTTTCGCTTAAGGCGTCAGCCACCACATTTGCTTTACCTGGATGGTACTGGATGTCACAATCATAATCTTTTAACAATTCCAGCCATCTCCTCTGTCTCATATTCAGATCCTTCTGAGTGAAGAGATAAGTTAAGCTCTTGTGATCTGACTTGATCTGAAACTTCTCACCGTACAAATTGTCACACCCCAATTCTGATCCAACCAGAATGGTGTGAGTGAACCGTCATTGAACCAACGGTTCACACCAGGATCTCGAATAGGCCGTGTTCACCCATACAAACCAATTACACATAACCACAATCAGAATATAAATGTACAGCGGAAGACTTTAAATAGAATGAACTGAGTATCTAATGATAATTTAAATAAATATCTCATTATTCAAATTCAAACACATAGAATAATAATCTTTTACATCCCTTTAATCCAATAAAAAATAACTGAAATAAATAAATAAAACAAATCAAAGGTACACGCAGAAAAGGCACTCGCATGAAGCATCATGCTCGTCCTCCCCTGCTTGTACATCCAAAGCAGCTACACCACCTTACAAATAGTGTCTCCAAGTCTTGATTGCATGAATAACCGCTGCTAGCTCCAAGTCATGCGTAGGATAGTTCTTCTCATGCTCTTTTAACTGTCTTGAGTTCTCCTTGCATCAGAACACACCCAATACCCAACCCTGAAGCATCCGTATATAGAGTAAACGGTACGCTTGGTTCGGGGATGGTCAGGATAGGTGCAGAGACAAGTCTTGACTTCAAAGTCTGGAAGCACTTCTCACACTCATCTGTCCATATAAATTTCTCTCCCTTCTTGGTCAATCTGGTGAGTGGAACCGCGATCCTGGAGTAATCTTCCACGAATCTTCTATAATAGCCAGCCAACCCAAGGAAACTACGAATCTCTGCAACAGATTTTGGTGGTTCCCATCCTACTATAGCAGCTATCTTGCTTGGATCAACCTTGATACCGTCTCCGGATACAACATGGCCCAAGAAAGCCACTTCCTTCAGCCAAAACTCGCACTTCTTGAATTTTGCATAAAGCCTCACATCCCTCAGCCGTTGTAGGGCTGCCCTCAAATGCGATGTATGAGTCTCCATGTCCTTAGAGTAAATCAATATGTCATCGATGAATACGATGACCGAAGTGTCCAACATGTCATGGAACACTCGGTTCATCAGTTCCATAAACGACGCTGGAGCATTAGTCAACCCGAAAGACATAACCAGAAACTCATAATGCCCATACCTTGTTCTGAAAGCTGTCTTCGGAATATCTCCGGCCTTGATCTTCAATTGATGATACCCCGATCGGAGATCGATCTTCGAGAAAACCTTTGCACCCTGCAGCTGATCGAATAGATCATCGATCCTAGGCAAAGGATACCGATTCTTGATCGTCAACTTGTTCAGCTCACGATAGTCAATACATAGCCGTACACTTCCATCTTTCTTCTTGACGAACAACACAGGTGCTCCCCAAGGTGAAATACTAGGTCGTATGAAGCCCTTATCCAGCAATTCTTGTAATTGGGTCTACAACTCCTTTAACTCGGTCGGGGCCATCCTGTATGGTGCTTTAGACACCGGAGCCGAACCTGGTATAAGGTCTATCACAAATTCCGTAGCCCCGTCTCGGGTGGTAAGCCCGGAAGATCTTCCGGAAATACATCCGGAAACTCCCGAACCACCTCTATATCTTCCATCTTGATGAAACTATATTCCTTTCCCTCTTTGTCAGTAAGCATAAGCTTCCTTTCACCACATAAAAGGACGGCCGAATGATGGCTTAGCCAATCCATCCCTAAAATGACATCAAAATCTGCCATCTCAAGTATTACTAGGCTTGCTTCTAAGTCTCGGCCCTCGATACTTATAGTACATGGTCCATAATACTTGGTCAAAGCCACTTCGACTCCTAGTGGAGAGTGAACTATCAAGCTTGGGTTCAATTGCTTGATTGGTAACTCCATTCGCTTCCCAAAAGAAACAGAAACAAAGGAGTGCGTGGCCCCAGAGTCAAATAATACTCTAGCGGGTAAACCGGCTACATTTACCATTCCTGGAATATATTGCCCCTTAGTTCTATATGCTCATGCAACTGAAAGAATAAACCAAATAGTAAGGGATAAAGTCGTACCAGTTACCACATCAGGTGATGCGGCTGCCTCTTCAGTGGTGACTGCATAAACTCTGGCTTGCTGGGGAGCTTGCTTCTTAGGTAGCGTGCAGTTCCTTGCAATATGTCCCAGTTGCTGACAGTTATAACATTTAATATTTGGGTTGGGTCTGGCTAATTGTGGCACAGGTGGTGCCAGGTTGTTTCTCACAGGTGCTGTAGCAGTCTGCCCCCTGTATGGGCGGAATGGTCTAGTATTACCGCCACCCGAGCTCTCTCCAGCAAATCTCTTCACTCCCCTGTTCTGAGCGAAGAAGCTGTCCCTCTGACTGGACTCTATCACCCTCGCAACCTGCACTGCCTCGTTGTAAGTCTTCTTGTCCAGACCCAAAAGGTGCTCTCTGATGCTCCCACGTAGTCCCATGGTGAACCTACGTATCTTTGTCTCCTCTTCCTGCATACTGGCTGGTGCGAAGAAGAACAGCTCTTCGTACCTCTGCTGATATACATCTACGGTCGACTGACCCTGCTGCAGGTTGAGAAACTCTCTCTCCATTTGATCTCTGAAGCTCTTTGGAAAGTATTTGTCGAAGAAAGCCAGTTTAAACACTTCCCAGTCAACTAGTGTGTACTTGTTCTCCAGATATGCCCGTGTGGAATTCCACCAAGCATTTGCGTCCTCTCTCAGCATATGAGTGGCAAACAGGACCTTCTCCTCCTCAGTGCAAGTCATCAATCGAAAGTTCTTTTCCATTTCGGAAACCCACTGTGCTGGCCACAATGGTTTCCCTGTCCTGCCGGTGAACGATGAAGGTTTCAACTTCAAGAATCTGTCCACTGACCTGCTCAGATCATGCTGTCCCTGTGTATCTGCTCCGTACCATGGTGGTGGATACGGATACGCCCCTGGATACGCAGAAGGCGACGGAAACCGATGCGGTGGTGGTACATTCTGTGCTTGGCCCCTCGGCCTTGGGCTACTCTGCACCGGTTGTGGAGTGTTAATTCCTCCTGACTCGGGCGTCTTTCCAGCGGAGACAGAACCTGCTTGCCTGAGCATCTTTAGTACTTCGCTCAGAAATTCCTTCTGTTGAGCGTGCATCTGATAGACCAAGTTTGTAACTATGGTCTCGGAATTCCTGTGAGGTGGTCCCGGTAATTCTGTCGGTACTTCCGGGGCCTGTTCCTCCTCCACTTCAGGGCTGGTTTCTCTAACCTGGTCCGCTCAGCTTGCTCTTCTTCTAGGCGCATCCTGACCTGATGACGCTTCCGACCCCTTCGACCGTTTCCACCTGCCATCTCAGACTATTTATTTGGATCTGAGAAGAAGACATAACACGTGAGAATCATCAATAATAGTAGTGTTAGTCTTGAATAATACAGGGAAAAATAGTCGAGAAGTAACATTTCAATTACAAAATTTTAGAAATTTTTAATTCAATTTTTTTTTCTGGCTCCTTGAGGCGTACCGGTCGCAACATACCGGTCGCACACCTGTGGAAATATGCTGCGACCGGTATAGTCGACCGGTCAGAATTAAAATTCTGACCGAGACATAGCGGTCGCATGTCTATGAGATACCAGTCGACACTCTGTATACAGTGTTGCGACCGGTATAGTCGACCGGTCAGAAAAATTTTCTGACCGAGACATAGCGGTCGCATACCTGGGGTGATACCGGTCGATAGGTATAGACAAAATCGTCGACCGGTATGCCCAAAATTGACTTAAAAATCGCAAAAAGTGAGATTTTTCTCACTTTTCTTTTCTTCTTTCTCTCCGGTGGCGATTCTCCTCTGGGTTCCGAGTTGCTACAGTCCGACTGGTGCTATTTGAAGCCGATTCCTTCCATTCAAGACCTAGCATATCGTCTCCAGGTAGGTCTCTTCTCTCTCTCTCATATTTTTAGGAATTTTCCATATCGTCTTTATGTAGAAATTTAAGTTTTTCTTTGTTCGAGATGTTTTAACCGTAGGAATTCTTTTCCTTAGGCTTAAAAAGGGTTTAGGGACCCCCAAGAGCAAAAGCCCTCAACTAATTTGGGGTTCCACCGCAAGGTTTTGATAAAAATCAAATTTTTACACTTTTTAACCTAGGTTTTTCAAAAATTTCAAAATTTCTTGGTTTTTCTCAAATTCTCGAAATTTCTTATTATAATTGCTTGTGATTGGTTTGTCGAAGAGTGTGGGGGTTACGTAAGTCCTCCTCCCCATGTTTTTGGGTGAGTACGAGGCTTTTTCCCAATTTATAGCCGTTATGCTGCCGAAATTTCGAAAATTTCTAACTTTTTATCTTGTTTTCTTTTGTTTTACAGATTCTAAATGGCTCCTAGACGCACTCTCGGGAAGCGCTCACATGGTTCTAGTTCTCGGGTTCCCTCTCCGCCAGTTCCTCAGCTAGATTAGCTATGGTTTCGCTCCTTGGAAGCTCAAGCTTGGTTTTCCTGGTTTGATAATAAGAGTATTGAATCCGGGCGCCGGGTCAACGTGGAACAATTGCACCGGTTCAATGTAGAGACGGCTTTTGGCGCTCTAGGTTGGTTTCCGGTTATTTCCTACACAGAGACCACACGCCCTAATCTGGTCAAGCACTTTTATGCAAATTTGGAACTCGAGGGGGATGTCGAAGACCCGAACCAGTGTAAGGATCTACGCATCACCAGCTACGTCCGGGGTGTACATATTTCCTTCAACACCCACCAGTTGGCTGATCTGCTTGGGGTTCCCAATGATGGAGATTTGGTGTACTGCGCCCCCAAGGCGAAAGGTTACTTGACTGAAGATTTGCGCCGGGAGATAGCGCATCAGATCCTCAACCCTGGGGCTCCTATGAAGGCAGCTAGCTTGAGACCTATACCCCGGGTCTACAGCCGCATTATCCAGTACGATATAGTGCCACAGAGCGGCCACTACAATGAGTTGTCCCAGCTCACCCACTACGTCACCTATTGCGTCTGCACAGGAGAGCGGATCTCACTTCCTTACCTCATCATCCGGACTATGCATCGAGCGGCTGTGGCCGATCGGGCCAGCAACCTTCCCTATGGCCGTCTCGTCACTTTCCTTCTTCGCCGTCTGGGCGTGAGTTTCAGAGGAGAGGTAGCCGTCGAGGACACCATGACCTCCGACATCGACTGGGATACGATACAGAGGATGCAGATGGTTGATCTGCCCGTTAGTGATGACGAGTTGGAGGCTCGCCCTCGTCCACTTGGGAGAGTAGCAGCAGCAGCCGCGGCCAATGCGGCCTATGCGGCAGAGATGGGGGATGATGATGATGACGATGTAGTTGGGGAAGCACCAGTGCCTGCCCCACAGCCTCCACCTATACCACCACCATCTGTTCCCACAACTTGGGCCATCTCAGCCCCTCCCGACTCGGTGTTGAGTATGTTTACCGAGATCGTGGGACACCCAGAGGGTCATCCTGGAGTCTCAGCGAGCGATGGGTCAGGAGTTGGGACGCTTGGCTCGTGGTCTACGGGTGACTCAGGACCAGGTGCATTGGCTTAGGGTCGCATACGAGCGGGACTATGATATAGCTGACCCCATTCCTCCCAGGCCTCTTACCCCATGATTTTCCATTTACTTTTCTTTTTATATGACGGTTTATATAACAGGGTAACTTTCCGGTTTGTGGACTGTACCCTGTAGCGTGGTTACATTTGATAAACTTTTCTATTTAATGAAAGTTCATGGTTTTTCCTAACTAGTATATGTGCACAATTAAGTTTCATATTTAGAATAGTACATTATTCTCTTTCTTAATCCGTCTCAGGTATCAAACAATGCTTAGGGTGTGTTTGTATTAAGATTTTTAAATTTTCCTAACTCAGTTCATCGACCCCGTTATGTGCAGCATGGTTTGTTGGAACAGAGCCCGAGAGCTCTGATACCAAGTTGTCACACCCCAATTCTGATCCAACCAGAATGGTGTGAGTGAACCGTCATTGAACCAACGGTTCACACCAGGATCTCGAATAGGCCGTGTTCACCCATACAAACCAATTACACATAACCACAATCAGAATATAAATGTACAGCGGAAGACTTTAAATAGAATTAACTGAGTATCTAATGATAATTTAAATAAATATCCCATTATTCAAATTCAAACACATAGAATAATAATCTTTTACATCCCTTTAATCCAATCAAAAATAACTGAAATAAATAAATAAAACAAATCAAAGGTACACGCAGAAAGGGCACTCGCATGAAGCATCATGCTCGTCCTCCCCTGCTTGTACATCCAAAGCAGCTACACCACCGTGCGCCGGAGCGTTCACATAATCGTCCACAGTGTATCCTGCATCAACATCTAAAAACAATGTATATACAAAGGGTGAGCACACAACACAGCTCAGTAAGACAATCAGACAGTTTCACAAGATTATGCATGAGTAACAATCAATTTTATACTGTGGTCTGGTTTTAAGTTTGCAATGTGCTATAGAAAGGTTTGGTGGCCCCCGCACCTCTATACACGAGTGTGTGGCATCGCACAGTAATCACACTACCACCAACCCACATGCACCCATCATGGAATAGAGATAGAGCTAAGGTATACCCGCACCTCCCCTGATACTCTACCCATACCAGTACCTAAGCCCCTACGGCCGGGGCTCGCAAACCGGGCTCGCAACTAACCAATCCTATATGTCAACAATGTATGCTCTATCCCGAAGACAGCCGTCTACGGCATAGAGATAGAGCTAGAGTGTGCAGGCCGGGTCGGAGACCACCACACCTCACCTCCCCCTGATACCCTATCCGCAACTAACCCACTAGGATAGAAACAATACGCAGGTAGACCCTATCCCAACATAACTCCCTACGGCATAGAGATAGAGCTAAAGCATCGTGGACAAGCCAGCGTCGACTCGGAATCCTCAGTACCACACAACGATGGCCGGGACAACATCAATATCAGAGACCACCGTACCACGATCTTTCCCTATACCCCACCCGTACTAAGCATGTTAAGATAGAATACTACAAAAGGTGCCAGTGTGAAGAGCGATCCCAGGCCCATGCCCCACTCCACACACCAACGAAAACAATCACATGCCTAACAATCACATCCTATGAATGCATGAACAATAATAATAACTGAAAGTAAAGGATGGCCTGTGAATATGCACAAACATCACATCATAGATATTCAATGATTAACAACGATTTATTGTCCATTAATTATTAGGTTTAGGTCAGATTCCCTTACCTGACGCTCGTTCAATAACTTGCTCCACGTCGCAAGGTCCAAACAATAAGTCACAGAGTCCTACATAATATTAGGGTTTCATTAGAATATATTATTTAGGATTTCATGTTGGTCGAAAACCAACAGAGATCACAAAATACCCTCACAGAGCTGACCGGTGGCATGTACCGGTCGCAGCTCTGTGGGAAAGACTGGCGACCGGTATGGTCAGCCGGTCCCCCACAAACAACCTCCCGAGAGGTAGCAGTCGCAACATACCGGTCGCACTATGTGCAACCGGTATAGTCGACCGGTATGTCTCCGGAAGACCATACATGGGTTCTTCGACTGCCATCGATCATCCTCCATGGATTCTCAGGGTTTCCTCTATCCATTCTAAGTCTAGGCTTTGAGTTAGAGTTATCCCCAACTCATTCAAGTTTCGTTTCAGTGAATATCATCTCGAAACTCAAATCTAGGGTTTGACGGCAACTTAGGGTTTATTGGCCAATTTAGGGTTTTAGATCAATACCTACTTTGCATGGTATTGATCCACCCACAAAACTATCATAGGGTAAGAAGAGGGGTTCAAACACTTACCGGTTGCAGGCGTAGCGTGAGCTTCGTCAAACGGTAATGGCGGCACCTCCTTCTTCTTCCTAGCTCATTCTCCTTTCCAAGCTCTTTCTCTTCTCTAGGGTTTGTGAGAGACAATGGAAAGGATTTGAGGGGGTTTAAGGGTGTATTTATAGGCTAGAAATAGGGTTTAGTAACCCTACTAGGATTAGAAAACTTCTAGGATTCAAAATCAGAAAAGCGGGACCCGCAGAGACAAATTTCCAAATTCCCGCACATAGCTGTGCAGGCCATACCGGTCGACCGGTACCATCATCCGGTACCATCAACCGGTATCTAAAATCAGGTATAATTGGTCGACTTTGGTCCGATTTTGTACCTGTTTGTTATCCGCTTGCCCCGTCTGGCTCAGTGATGATCGGAAGACCTGTCATGACACAAAACCAAGGTTTAGACCGGGTTTTCAGAGTGCGGGTCTTACATTTTGATGTCATTCCTGATGAGATTCTGACAAATCCTAAGTATAACCCATATTTCAAGGTAAAAAATTATAATGCTATTATTTTATAGATACTTCTAATACATTTTAGGATTACATTATATTTTACATAATATTTCTGTATTTTAGGACTGCATTGGAGCCATTGATGGGACACTTGTTCCTAAATCAAACCAACAATGATACTTTAATTGAAAGGGTTTAGTTACTCAAAACATCATGTGTGCATGTTCTTTGATATGAAATTCACCTACATTTATGCTGGATGGGAAGAAAGTGCAAATGATTGTCGGATATTTGAAGATGCTCGCACAAGCACAACTACTAATTTTCCTCATCCACAAGCACAACTACTAATTCTCCAAGAGAATTTTTACAACGAAATAAGGGTTTAACAAGAATTTGGATTACCTATATGTACTTGTATCATTCATGGGATACTATCACTATCAATATAGTGTAGGATCCATCTTTAAAGTATGGAATCCCAAGAAAAGTACAAGTACATGCAAGTGAACTTTTCTCACAATTACTGTATGTAAGGTATATTTGATAATATTTTCCGTTGGATGTTCTATTTTTCTTGTTTGTATGGATACTTGTATTAACCATTTTGATTTTTATGCTTTATGATTGGCATAAATATTTTATATGTTAATTCACGCAATTGAAAAATATATGCTTAATATTGAAAAATGGTTTTCTTAAAACAAATTTCCATATTTGTATAATTAAATGGAAATAATATAAATTTGAAAAAATGTATTAGTTTAGTGTCAATTCGATAATATTTGATTCATTTGGAATAAAAAGATGTTCTAGAACAAATGTTACCACACAGTAAATTGGTCAGAATAGTGTTTTCACACTAATTCTAGAACATATTTATCAAACAGGCTAAAGGCTAAAAGAACAGTCAAAGAACACTATTCCAAAATATAAACAGAAAAAAAACCATCTCTTGAAAAAAAAAACACTGGTCCAGAGCAAGAACATGACAAAACGTTACCAAACGTAGCCTCAGAGTTTTATTGCTAATTGTTTTTCTTTTTAAAAATCATTAGAGTTCTATTTTTAATTGATATACTTACCTTAAAAGTCATTAGAGTTTATTTCTAGTAGATTTACTTACTTAAAAAATGTGATTACTAATTCACCAAATCAATTAGCCAAATAAAAGAATTAAAAGATAAAATTTATTTAGCTAAGGGACCGTTAACTCTATAGGACACTTATCATCCAAATAGCATACTAGAAGAGTAATAACTCTTACTCTTCTAGTGAGTGCAAGTGATCCGGACTCATCTTTTTATATATATTTATTTTTTTAAATAATTAATCATTATCCTGTTCATTAGCTTATGGGAAAGGTAATGTAACGCCCGCCCGAGAGTAAGGCGCTACATGATACTAGGATTGTAAGGTTCGACGAATACTATTGGAAATTAGGCTTAAATTTTTTTTCTCCTTCCCATACACTGTAACTGAGTCTCAAATAACACATAACACCGTCATGTGTTTAAACTTAAACACTCATCACATTATAGAAAATCAAATAATATCAAAGTATAGCAGAAGCTACTTCCTGCTATCAAGAGAAAAAAAATACCTCGCAAGGTACTCTCTGTAACATGCATCTAATACTGAAACATATAAATAACCGTTCCCAACTTTTAACTATTCTTCCCTAAGTGTTAATACATTTTTGTAAAATGATAACTCACTCAAATGTTTAAGGAAAACATCTACTGATCTTTAAAATTATTACTTTCCTCAAAATATTACTCTTTCTTTTATTATCTCTGGAAATCTTGGGACTCATACTTGCCCTCCTCTGGCGGTGACTGCTCTTGTTCAGTGGGAGTCTCTACTATAATCTCCTCTGTCTCTGTTTCATCAAAGATAAAGGTGTGAGCTCACAGAACTCATACCCATCTAAACTTAAACATGTTCATCAAACAACATATACACTGGAAACAATGATATCAAAACCATTGAGAAAAACAAGAGCATATGAAGATACAAGCTAGCAACATTCAAAAACATAAAATAGAACTTCTAAGATATCCTACACAAGCAGCATGCGAAGACATGGATTAGAATTTCATGATATATTATATACTAGCAATATATGATACATAAGTTGGGGCAACATATGATTGGCATACAAAAGTAACACACACATATTCATAATAATATATAAACTATCCTCACACTTAATATATACTTGTTGATGTTTCTTTTTTAAGTATAGACTATCCTTATACTCAATACTTGCTAATGTTTCTTTCTTTTTCTTCCTTCTTATTTTTTTCTCTTATATCCCTTTGACTCAGCGGATTGACTATTTCTTGCCTGTCACATTGGCTCAATGGATTAGCCGTTCCTTGTCTTTCACTTTGACTCAACTGATTTGCCGCTTTTTGTCCTTCAATAAACTCAATGGATTTTCCATTTCTTGTCTCTTGTCAACTCAACGAATTTACCGTTTCTGGTCGTCCTTTTTGGCTCAACGGATCATCCGTTTCTTGCCTCAATTACCTTATATTATATCACTTATTTCTTCAGTAGGGTTACATGATTTCATGACCTATCGTTGGTTTCATGTCATCAATTCTCGTTCTTAAATTAAGTAAAATCACCATATAAGCTTGCTTATTTTGAGCTTAACTTAATCTTTGCATAAGTTGGCTCATTATTAACTTAACTTAGATCTTTGTATAAGTTGATAGGTGATGTAATAAAAATATAACCACATACTTTCATATATCATCCGTGATTTCTAAATATCTCAAGACATCAACCATTCACATAACATCACATTCAAGCATAAATGAGTAAGTCCCCTCACCTAGTGTTCTATTACTCCCTATCCCATCATTATATGGAAAAGCTTGTTTAGTTCATTTCCCAATTCTTTGGTCTCAGCTTTTTCTCTATCTATTTAATAACATAACACATTCTTTTTAGAACTCTCTTAACTGTCTAACAAAAGTAATAATCTTACTAAATCTTAAAATAATTGATTAAAATCCCTTCTCAATCTGTTAGATTTACACTTGTTTAATGCTCTAGCAAAGGCCATGGGCAAAAAGTCATTTTCTAGAAATCTCCCTCACTTAGTTCCTTCCAATGCCCTATCCTCCATGTTAGGGGTAAAATGGTCATTTAGCCACAATACCCCTTCCATAACATTGTCCACAATCCTTTCTTACTTTTCTAGGGGTAAAGTGGCCTTTTAAAATTTTCTAAAATACTAGTTCATATCTTGGGGCAAAAGGGTCTTTACCTTGCTGCAGACTCCAAAGGGGAATGGCTCTGCAGCCGGGCTGGGCAGGCTGCATGGGCGGCTGGTCCATGTGGCCTGTCCCGTCTAGGCCACTGAGGTCGAGCCTCCTTGGGCCCTATGGCCTTGATCTAGTTCTCTTTTTTATTTTTTTTCCCATCTTTCTAGTACACCTATACACATGAGTTCCTCACTTGCTGTTCTGTGTTTTGACAATCAAAACACTTCAAACGTATGGTTCTAAACTCATGGCATACCCTCTATATAGCTTAACAAGATAAAACACTATTATTCATTACTTTTGTGAAACATAATTTTGCTGTCCTGTACAACAGCAGTTCTTCTAAATTAATCATAATTTATACTTATTATATCAGGCATTTGCTGGTTTCTTTCCACTCATGAAAACTGTAGTTATCAATTGCACATCCCATCATCTTTCTTTTCTCAGTTCATAGGTTATATTAGCCATGTTGTCCAGCAGGTAAGTAGGTCATTACTTGGGTAGGTTTTCCTTTAAATTATATAGTCCCACAAACCACTCCTTTTCCATGTTCCATGTTAGGGGTGCTGATAGTTTCGGCCAGCTTAGCAAGCTGCCCAAACCTCACTCAAAAACCCATAATCCCATTCCAATCCTTTTCCATTTTAAAATCCTTCTAGCTCCTGAAACATATATATATATATATATATATATATATATATATATATATATATATATATATATATATATATATATATATATATAAAAAAAAAAATATAATATATATAAAATATATATATATAATATATATATATATATATATATATATATATATATATATATATATATATATATATATATATATATAGGTTTCTTTCGTTTCATCAATCCTTGTTCCTTATTTCAGCTCATAGTTCATTAGCAATAGTCGGTCCCTAGGTCTAGGTATGCTGTCCATTAAACAGCCCTTAGATTGATCATAATCATTTTTCTTTTTCTTTCTTTCTTTTTTTTTTTTTTTTTTTGGTTTTTTATTTTATTTTATTATTATTACAGAACTTCAAAGCTGCTGTCCATCTTCAATTCTCAACTGCTGTTGAGTTTCCAAATGCACAAGGTGGCCTCAGCAAGGGTGGTTCGGTCACCAATTCTCTGCTACCATCCCTCAATTAGAAGCTTCACCCATTTCTATCTTCTTCCATAAATTCAATAGATCATGAGATAGATTTAAATTCCTACCTTAACTGGGAACTCCTTGCAGCTGCTGCTGTTGGACTCCTCTTATTCTCCTAGCGAATCTGATGAAGACTTCTTTTCTTGGGTTGCTACTCAGCTGCAACACTTTCTTGGGTTGCTACTCAGCTGCAACGCTCACCTCAACCTTCACCCATCTTCCCTTTTTTTTTTGAAGACATAAACACCAACGTATGGAGAGGAATGAAAAATGGATTGTTTGCTTAGACTCCAATTAACTTATAGCTTTAATTAGTAAACTGATTACCTAGGAAAATTACTGATATGCCCTCATATTAAACTAATTAATCACACTAACTCATAACTAATTTGGTACCCCTAACAAATAATTTCATAGGAGCCCCTTCACTATTGAAGAAATCCCTCAAAGTCCTTTGGGCAAAAATACTCTTTCCTTGAAACCCCACACCTGGTCCTACAGGTGTAGGCCTATTTAACACCCAAATGACAGCTCAACGCATGAGCTGTCCTATTGCATGGAAGCCACTAATTTTGGGTGGGCTAACCTGGTTTGTTGGCTGATCCTTGGGCCGGCCAGGCCAAAACCGGGTTGACCACCCTTCGTTTTAAAAAAAAAAAGAAAAAGTCAAAACTCATAATCTTCTTCTCACTTTTCTTCCTCTCTCTCATCAAGTGAGGTCCACTTAACCCACTAACAACAAATATGGATTTCGATGATATTTATCTAATAAAATAATATAATATAATAGCAATAATATTTTAATACATATCATAGTATATGATTAAATTAATGCTATATTTACAAATAGGCTATAAACTCACATTGGACTGACATTTTACCAAAATATCCCCTTATTTCTTTGAAGGTAGAATGATTCTCTCATCATTAGTACCTCAAAGAATTGAGCTATTACATCCTTCCCCTCTAAAATAATTTCGCCCTCGATATTCATAAAATCACGCATTTAATGATGATATATCATCAAGAATTGAACCTCAAAGGAGAATGTGTGTAGATTATTAAATTACTAATTACCTGGATTTTAAGGTTACTGTCTCAATTGCTTCCTTTATATCATTTTCACAAACTTGTTTAGGTTTGATATTAAGCATAGTGGTTGTTGATCAGATTGTTGTCGTAGATGTTATTGATTTCATTGAGCAAAAGCCATATTCACGTAAGAACAATTCTCCAAATCACCTTGGTCTATAATTAATCCTGATTTAGTGGGTTCAGACATTTTTCATGTCATCTAAATGACTGGTTCTAGATAATTTCAAACCCAATGCCATAGCGAAAACATTCTTGGGTTCCTCCCTACGTTCTCCTAAGTGCCTAGCTGATTTCTCAAAAGCATGGAGGAGCAACAGAAGGGACACAGGGGGAGCTTGTTAAGGGTTAAAGTTGAGAATTAAGAGAGAGAGAGAGAGAGAGAGAGAGAGAAACCACGTTTAGGGTTTTTGGTATTTGGAACAGAGTCAGGATTGAGCATGATGGTCGAGTGTGCCATGAAGGAGTTCTGCGGTGGATACGCCGGGGGTGATATGGCAGACTCCGACGGTGACCTTTATGATGGGAGAAGCGTCAGATGTCAACATCAGCAGGGGTGCATGCATGCACCAGATTCAGGGACTGAATGGGGGGCTGTTCAATTCAATCTATAGCAGTGTGACGGCGGATCAGATTGGATCTCTGGTATGCATCAGCAACGGCGAAAGTCTGACTGCGGCTGGGTGATTGTTGTCGATGGCGGTTTTTCCTGCAGATGGCTCCAATGGCGGCAGAGATATGTGGGATCTGGGTTTCGATTGCAGCATGCGATATCATCGCATGTGGGAGATGCTATGAACTAGATCAAGTTTATGTGGAAGAAGCCTGGGACGATGGCAGGGAGGTGTCTGGAGATCCCTCTACCAGGGATATGCTATCGTTGGGTATATTGACGGCGCCGGTGAATGGACAGGTAGCTAGGGTGTTTGCGGATCGGCGGATCCAATGGGGAGTTTCCCTCTCGTCGCAGGGAGGTCTCTGTTCATGGAGGTCTTCGTTGCAGGTGGTGTTCAGCCATGATGGCTCTCAAGGGAGGTCTGTTGGTGTTGCAGTGGAGCATCTGCAACAGGCATTGTCGCAAGAAGGTCTGCTCAGTGCGGCGGAGGACCTGAGGAGCTTCGGTTGCAGGTTTTTTCATGGTCGTCAGGGTTTTTGACATCGACGACAGGGATGTTCATCGATAGAGAATCCAAATTGTCTCCTATACGTATGGGCATAGGAGATGAGGCGGAGACCGTCGGATGGCTGCCACGTGGAAATGCGGTCATCCAACGATCTTAACAAAAATTTCTGTAGAGAAAGAGGGTTTACGGCTCAACACTAGAAAATCTACCGATTTTGAAATTCCAAATGAAAAGAGGCGAGGGAAAGAGAAGAAGAGAGGAGAGGGAAAAAAGGAAGCACGAAGCAGAAGCCAAGAGGAGAAGATGAAGCAGAGAGGTGGAGAAGACGGAAAAACCGAGTCCTCTTTCCATTTCAAGTTTCAGAAAGAAATCGTCATTGAGAGGGAAAGAAAGAAAAAATCTTCTTTGTTGGAACCCTATCCAAACAGTACAGTGAGAGTTGTCATTGGTGGCAATCTTAGCAGAGAGAGTGATATGGAGGAGAGAGAGTGTCTGTAGGACCCTCTAACAGACAGGGTGACTGGGTTGATGCAACAGCCGATGAGAAGTCCAACTGATGAGAAAGACCAGATGAGGAGAGAGAAAGAGGAGAGAGAAAGAAGAGAGAGTGGATGAGGACCATGTGGGTCCCACCTGGGGTGGCCAGGCCAGCATGGCAGCCAGCCTGGCCAGCATGGTCGATGCCAGTGGCATTAAGCCAACAGCAATGTGGCAAGCCAGCAGCACACAGCAAGCCCACCCCACACATAGTTGCATGCCATGCACAGCCGCGGCACCAAGGCAACAGCACAGTTGCATGCCGTGCATAGCAAGCCAGCAATGCTCGCAAGCCCACAGGCCCGCATAGCATGCCCCGCATGCGCGTCGGGTGTTCGACATAATGCCGCAAAGAAAGATCACCTCAGGACCTTACCGGAAAAATTCTGATATACAGGGCATTACCACAGTTTGTTGAAGGGCATTTTGGTCCTTTGGAAAAGAGAAGATTCTAAATCAGCGGCCAAGGAAGTGCCATGTATGTTAGATTCCAAATCGACATCCCACAAAGAGGCGGGATTCGATGTGACTCTTCAATCGCGTCAAGATTCTTGCGTGAGTCCTTTGGTTGGCTGGATGCAACTTAAAATCATGATTCGCGCCGTACGAAACTGAATCCAGGATTCAGTGTTGCACGCGCATGGTGCGTCGACGTCATGGATCTCAATCTGACGGCCGAGGTGTATCCCGATCGCGCCTGACGTGATGAGGCCGATCGTAAGGCCTAGATCAAATCCCGCATTTAACTGATCGATCCAGCGGCTCAGATTGAAGATTCCGCTCTGCGCCAATCAGAGCTCAACAACGGCATACGGTGGGTCAAAGGCGGCGCGCTATGGTGCTTCGCGGCACATAGAATCAGTTTGAAAGATTCCCTTTTAAATGTTCTGGTTGGCTGATCTTTTTCGGGGCATATCTCTGCCATCCGATCTCAGTTTGGAGCCTGTAATATATCAAACTGAAGCTTTTTAGAAGCTTAAGCTTTCAGACGAAGTTGCAGCTCGAGCAGAAGAGGAAAAATGGAGATTTTAGGGTAAAATTATCATTGAAGCTTCTAGGAGCTATGATTTAACTCCTATTATCTGTGTGAGGCCATTAAAGCTTCATTGAAGCTTAGAAAGAGTGCTTGGACCAGCTGTGAGAGTCAAATGGAGCCATGGTGGTGAAGAATGACCTGTGTAGCTAGTAAGGAGGTCGAGAAGCTAGCACAGAGTGTAAGAACCATGTTCTAAAACCGGGTCTAAACCATGGTTTTATGTGATGACAGGTGTTCCAATTATAACCGGACCGGAGGGCGAAGCCGGGTGACGAACCACTCAAAGTTCAGGTAAGAAAAACTATAAAAAAATGCCTGAAAACTCATACCGGTCTCACTATACCGGTTGCAGTATAGTGCAACCGGTATGTGCCACTCGTATGGGCATATAATGCCCATAATGCCATACCGGCCTCACCATACCGGTTGCACCATACCGGTATATGCCACCGGTATGGTATACCGTTGGACTATACCGGTTTGAGTGAGTCCGGGGTCTCCAACCGGTATGTGCGACCGGTATACCCATTTCTGGCTGTAGATAGACTCCAGTGAGCCTTTTTCTCAGAATGGAAACTTAAAAAAGTTTCCATTCTGAGGGAAAACCTTCCATGGATGGTCTCCCTCTATTAATAGAGAAGGAGACACTCCATTGCTCCTTCTCAAACACTCTCGCCGTCTGGAGAAGAACTGAGAAGGAGCAAGGAGGAGGAAGCCGCCCAGGAAGGAGGAGCACACTGCCAACCGACAACCACAGTCGGTAAGTGCTCCATATTGTATTGTTATTTAGAGAACAGATCGGAGCCGCGAAGTGGCGCAACGATCCAAAAGGATTAAAATTTCCATGGTTCTTCCTCATTCGAACCTAAAGCCACTAAAGACACAAAAGATTAGAGTTTTCATTTTATACGGCATTATAGCCGAGATCCGAAAGCCACTAGAGGGCTTGGAACTTAGGAAAAAGGTAGCGAAAAACCTTAGAGACCTAACTGTTAGCCGACAAGGAGGGGAGATCCGAGATCTCGTTCTCGGATCCAACCGCAGGGTATACCGGATGGACTTTAGGTCCAGCGGTATGACCTTGCGGTATATACCGCAGCCACATACAGGTCTCACTCAGTGAGATCTGAGTGAGACCGGTAAGTGCAACCGGTATATACCGGTTGCACATACCGGTTGCAGTATGTGCAACCGGTATGGTGCCACCGGTATGCATACCGGTGGCACATACCGGCCTCACTATGGTGAGACCGGTACCTGCAACCGGTATGGGTTTCCGAGCCTGGTTTGCTTGGCCAAACCTGGTTCCGACCCTTGAAACTTTAATAAATGAATTCTAACATAAGTATGTGGTTATGTAGGACCTGTCGACGCTATGAGTAAGCTCTCTGACGCACAACCGGATCGATATCACACGTCAGCTAAGGAACAAGACCCCAAACCTAAATAACTAATCAACAGTAAACCTCTGTGATATATTTCTGTATTTGTAAATACATATTGTTTGATGTAAGACCCGCACTCCGTAAACCCGGTCTAAACCTTGGTTTTGTGTCGTAGCAGGTCTTCCGATCATCACCGGGCCAGACGGGACAAGCGGATGACAAACAGGTATGAAATCGAATCAAAGACGACCAATAGTCATCATTTTATGTTGACCGGTCGATGGTACCGGTCTTGGTACCGGTCGACCGGTATGGCTTGTGCAGCTAAGTGCGGGGATCTGGAAATTGGTCTTTGCGGGTCCCATTTTCCTGATTTCGAATCCTAGAAGTTTCCTAATCCTAGTAGGGTTACTAAACCCTATTTTTATCCTATAAATATACCCTTAAGCCTCCTCAAATCATTTCCATTGCCTCTCACAAACCCTAGAGAAGAGAAAGAGGTTGGAAAGGAGAAGGAGCTAGGAAGAAGAAGAAGGTGCCGCCATTACCGTTCGACGAAGCTCACGCTACGCCAGTCAACGGTAAGTGTTCGAATCAATCTTCTTATCCTATGTTAGTTGTGTGGGTGGATCAATACCATGCAAAGTAGGTATTGATCTAAAACCCTAATCTGGCCAATAAACCCTAAGTTGCCATCAAACCCTAGATTTGAGTTTCGAGATGATATTCATCGAAATGAGACTTGAATGAGTTGGGGATAACTCTAACTCCAAGTTTAGATATAGAATGGATAGGAGAAACCTTGGAAATCCATGGAGGATGATCGACGACAGTCGAAAACCCATGTATGGTCTTCCAGAGACATACCGGTCGACTATACCGGTTGCACATGGTGCGACCGGTATGTTGCCACCGGTATCCCTCGGGAGGCTGGTCTGTGGGGACCAGCTGACCATACCGGTCGCCAGTCTTCCCCACAGAGCTGCGACCGGTACATGCCACCGATCAGCTTTGTGAGGGTGTTTTGTAACCATGTTGGTTTCCGACCAACATGAAACCCTAAACAATATATTCTAATGAGACCCTAATAATATTGTAGGACTTTGTGACATATCGTTTGGACCTTGCGACGTGGAGGAAGTTATCGAACGAGCGTCAGGTAAGGGAATCTGACCTAAACCTAATAATTAATGGACAGTAAGTTGTCGTTAATTACCTGAATATCTATGATGTGATGTTTGTGCATATTCACATGCCATCCTTTACTTTCAGTTATTATTATTGTTCATGCATGGATAGGAATGTGATTGTTAAGCATGTGATTGTTTTCGTTAGTGTGTGGAGTGGGGCATGGGCCTGGGATCGCTCCTCACACTAGCACCTTTTGTAGTATTCTGTCTTAACCTGCTTGGTACGGGTGGGGCATCAGGGAAAGGTCGTGGTACGGTGGTCTCCGATGTTGATGCTGGCCTGGCCATGGTTATGTGGCATTGTGGTCTCCGAGGTCGACGTTGGCTTGTCCACGATGCTTTAGCTCTATCTCTATGCCGTAGGGAGTTATGTTGGGATAGGGTCTACCTGCGTATTGTTTCTATCCTAGTGGGTTAGTTGCGGATAGGGCATCAGGGGAGGTGTGGGAATGCCTTATCTCTATCTCTATGCCGTAGACGGCTGTGCTGGGATAGAGCATACATTGATGACATATAGGATTGGTTAGTTGCGAGCCCAGTTTGCGAGCCCTGGCCAGTAGGGGCTTAGGTACTGGTATGGGTAGAGTATCAGGGGAGGTACGTGGGTATCTTAGCTCTATCTCTATTCCATGATGGGTGCATGTGGGCCAATGGGGGTGTGAACCATGAGGTGTCACACACTCGTGTATAGAGGTGCGGGGGGCCACCAAACCTTTCTATAGCACATTTCAAACTTAAAACCAGACCACAACATAAAATGATTGTTACTCATGCATAATATTGTGAAACTATCTTATTGTCTTACTGAGCTGTGTTGTGAGCTCACCCTTTGTATATACATTGTTTTAGATGTTGATGTAGGTTATACTGTGGACGATTATGTGAACGCTCCGGTGTATGGTGACGTTGCTGCTTTGAGTGTGCAGGCAGGAGAGGACGAACATGACGCTTCATGCGAGTGCCCTTTCTGCGTGTACCTCTGATCGAATTTTATTTATTTATTTTCTTTATTTTCGATTGGATTAAAGGGATGTAATGATATTATTTTAGGTGTTTGATTTTGGATAATTGGATAATTATTTAAGTTATCAATAGATACTCAGTTCATTTTATTTAAAGTCTTCCGCTGTATATTTATATTCTGATTGTGGTTATGTGTAATGGTTTGTATGAGTGGACACGGTCTATTCGAGATCCTGGTGTGAACCGTTGGTTCAATGACGGTTCACTCACACCATTCTGGTTGGATCAGAATTTGGGGTGTGACATTTGATGTCTGTGCATTTCACATGCCATGTAGTTGCTTTCTTTTATCGTATTATAATCATGCATTTCATATGCTAGGATTGTTGTATGTTTAGGCATGTGTATGTTTTCGTTAGTGTGTGGAATGTGAAGGGGATGTGCCCTGGATATATCCACAGCTAACACTTTTCTCGTATCACCCTTACCTTAGCAAACTCAGTGCGAATAGGGTATCAGGGGGAGGACGTGGGATTGTGATTCTTCCTGCCCACCAGACTCGAGCCCTATCTCTATGTCGTAGGGGGTTGTGTTGGGGTAGGGTTATATAGTCTTTACCTTAGCGGACTTGGTGCGAATAGGGTATCAGGGGGAGGACGTGGGATTGTGGTTCTTCCTGCCCGCCAGACTCGAGCCCTATCTCTATGTCGCAGGGAGCCGTGCTGGGGTAGGACCTTGGATACTGTATTGACATCTAGGACTGGTTAGAAACGGAACCCACTTGCAAGCCCTTGCCAATAGGGGTTTAGGTATTGGTACGATATGGGGTATCAGGGGGAGGATGTGGGATTGTGGTTCTTCCTGCCCGCTAGACTAGAGTCCTATCTCCATACCGGAGTGAGTGTTGTGGGGCAACAACAGTAGTGTGGTAGGTGCCTGACTGTTGGGTGTGCTCACACTCTCGTGCATGGAGGTGCGGTGGCCGCCAAACCTTACCATAGCATATTTGCAAGTTATACCTAGCCCAAATTGTAATGTTATCTCATGCATATTGTACTGTTGCATTGGTCTTGTACTTACTGAGCTAAGTTGTGAGCTCACCCAAATATATATATATTTCTTTTCAGATATTGATGCAGGGTATACGGTGGAGGACTTCATGACTGCTCCAGCTTACAGCACAGTGGCTGCCCTGGACTCCCAGACAGTGGAGGACGAGGATGATGCGTCATGCGAGTGCTCGTTCTGTGTCTTTTCTCAGTGATAGATTTATTTTCAGTTAAAGCTTTGTAATAATTACTATTTAAATTTTGATGGATGATGGAATAAGTTGGATATTTATTTAAATTACAATTTAGATCTCGGCTCATTTATTTATTTCCGCTGCTATGTAATATATCTCTGATTTTGTTAGACTGCTTGGGAATGATTGGTTGACACGGTTTATTGAGATCCTGTGAACCGTGGTTTAGAGCCGTTTCACCCACACTTCTGGTTCAACCGAAATTGGGGTGTGACAACTTGGTATCAGAGCCCTAGGCTCTGTCCAGCTAATCATTCTGCATCTAACTGTGTCCAATGAGCTGAGTTAGGAAAAAAATTAAAAAAAACTTTAATAAGAACACACCATAAGCTTGTTTGATGCCTGAGACTTAAGAAAGATGCATAATATACATATAATGGAAGAACAATTATAAACATTTAAGAATTTAAAGGAAACAAATTAGTCATTTCATAAAAATTTCTTCAAGTACAAGTGAACAACATCCACAAGTCGGACAGTTACTCTAGTAACAAAATAAAATACATGAGAATCAAATAAAAACTACATTTGCCTAAGGTGGTGTAGCAGGCCTGGATGGTACTGGGTCTGCAATATCATAGTCTCGCTCGTACACCTCTCTGAGCCAATGAACCTGGTCCTGTGTGACCCATAGGCTACGAGCTAAACGCCCTAACTCCTGACCCATCTCACGCTGAGAATCCATGAGTCCTCTCTGGGTATCAAGAATGTATCTCTGTGTATCAAGAATGTTCCTTTGGGTATCAAGGATGACTCTCTGGGTATCTCTAATCTCCGAAAACATGCTCGACACAGGGTCCGAAGGGGGACGGGATGGTCCAACAACTGAGAAGGCCTGGATGACCTAGTAACTGGAGAAGGCCTAGATGGTCCAGCCACTGGAGAAGGCCTAGATGGTCCAGCCACTGGAGAAGGCCTAGAAGGTCCTGCAATTGGAGAATGCTGGGGTGTATGTGCTGAGATGTCCTCCATGTGCGCATCCCCATCATCTCCCCTCTCAGCTGCCTCTGCTGCTGCAGCTGCTGCTACTGCTAGGGCTGCATGGTTCCTAGGTAGGAGGGGACGAGCCTGTAACTCCTCGTCACTGAGCTCTAGATCATCCATCTGCATCTTATAGATGGCCTCGGCATCTATATCAGAACTCATGGTGATCTCTCCAGCCAACTCACCCCGCATGTCCACACCCAGACGCTGTAACAAAGCTGTGATCAGCCTACCATATGGGAGATTGCCCGACACATTAGGCATGGCTGCGAAGATCATAATCCGCATAATTAAATAAGGCAAACAAACCTGTTGCCGAGTATCCACACAATAGGTGAGGTATTGAGTCAACTGGGATAACTTGCCATAATGTCCACTCTGGGGAACAATGTTATGCTGAATAATCCGGCAGAAAAGGCGAGGTTGAGGACATAGGTTGGAAGCCAGCATAACTCTACCAGGCAACAAGATCTGTGCAGCAATGGCTGCCCGCAAGCCGTCAGTGAGATACTCTTTCGCTCTGGGCGGACAATAAATGAGTTCCCCGTCATCAGGAATCTCTAGAAGGGCAGCTAACTCGGCGACGCTAAATGAAATCATCACCCCTTTCACATAGCTGGTGATGCGAAGATCTCTAGCATGCTCCCAATCATCTAACTCACCCTTCACCTCCAGGTTGGTGTAGAATAACTTTACCAGGTTGGGACGTGTAGTCTCCCTATACTAAATAAGGGGTAACCAACCCACAATCCCAAAAGCAGACTCCACATCGAAGCGGTGAAGGTGCGCCAAGTTTACAAAACGGTCTGCTTCAATGCGCTTGGCCCGAAACCATTCAAGGCGTGAAGCGGCCGCCTCTGACCGAAAATACCTATCATCATATAATACTGGAGGTGGATGTGGCATGTGCATACCAGACATATATGAGCGTTTCCCTGCTCCACGACGGCCAGACAATGTGTATCTATTAAGCAAGAAACCATAGTTAGTTAGAGACAAATATAGAAAATGATGAAAAACCCTAACAACATATCGAATATGAATGAAACTATCTATGGAGGTGGTACAAGGTTAATATAGGTTAAACAAGTTCGTAAAAATAAAGAAATGAAGGTATAATCACCAAAAATTGTCAAAAATCTCGAAAAAACCTAGAAACCTAGGTTAAAAAGTCAAAATTTTTAGGTTTCCAGTAAACCAATCGATAAAACTCCATATTGGTTGAGGGATTTTACCCATTTAGACCCCTAAAACATTTCTCAAGCAAAGAGAGAAGTTTTCTATGGCTAAAAACTTCCAATTCAAGAAAAAACTAGATTTTGGTATAAAAGACGATGAAAAATTTTCTAAAAAGAGAGAAGAGAAGGAGGAGCTTACCTGAGAGACGAGATTGGCACACTAGAATCAAGTAGAAACAATCTTTTAGACACCGGATTCACTGTAGAGACTCGGAGACTCGGAGAGAAATCGCCACCGGAGTAAACACAAAAGAGAAAAGTGAGAAATGAACAAAAAATCACGATTTTAAAGCATTTTTGGCTATACCGGTCGCACATCTGGGCTGAATAGTGCGACCGGTACCTCCCTGTGGTATGGTGCGACCGGTACCTACCACAGGGTATACCGGTTGCACATAGATATGGGGTGTGCGACCGGTATCTCCCCTGCGGTATAGTGCAACCGGTACCAAACCGCAGGGTATACCGGTTGCACATAGTTATGGGGTGTGCGACCGGTACGCCCTCTGCGGTATGGTCCAACCGGTATGTCTGAACAGCCATACCGGTCTCACTCCAGGAGAGACCAGTACCGCCATTGGAACCCTACAGAGAGAAGTGATGCAAAACCATCCCGATAAATTGTCGGAACTCGATTCCAAACCTCACACTTGCATAATAAGACATTGTTCATATGGGAAATTTCAACAGAATAACTGGAAATTTTGTTTATAAAAATTTTCTTTCTTTTCTTTCCTGTTAATGAATCCCTAAGCTGCATATGTTGAAGCTAAATTATTGGAATAATTTTCTAAGATTTTCTATGTGTTTCAATGTATTCAGATATCGTACAGGAAAAGTAAATTTCTTCAATGGTAGGAGGAAATGGACGTAGAGTTCATCGCCGGCGCCGTCACTCAAGGGCGCCTACCATGGATAGAAGTTCAGGGACAGAAAACTCAAAAGAAAATGCCGAAAGGGTGAGAGGGGAAGAACTCAACCCCCTAAATGACACTGAAGATATGGTAAAGGAAAATGAAGAAGGTCCATCACAGGGACAACCTTCTTCTAGCTCTGAGACAATGATGGCAAATTTGGTCACTAATATGGAGGCCCAGCAGAAGAAGTTTTTCGAGGAAATGCTAAAAATGTTTAGGCCACCTGGGCCTGTGTCAGCACCTACATACATGCCATCCACAAATGTTGAGAATGTACAAGCAGCACCAGTTGGGATTAGCACAGCTAATGAAGTACCACCACAACAAGATCAACCCAACACAGTACCCCAACCAGTTACAGGGACGCCAGTTCACAACCAATATCAGGGGGGGTATCAGTATCAGAATCAGGGTGCATACTATGGTGGATATCAGGGCGGAAATCAGGGAGGCTACCCATATCAGCCACAATGGAATGGACAGGCACCATATGGGCAGGTCCCTTATGCTCAGAGTAGCCTATCCAGGGCCGTGGATGGATTTTTGAAGCTCAAACCACCTACCTTTACAGGAAAGTCAGGGAAAACACTGTGGCCAGCACAGTGGATAGCTGAAATGGAGAAAAACTTTCGGCTATTGGATTGCCAGGATGGGGACAAAGTGTTATATGCCACCCATATGCTGAAAGAAGAGGCCAATGGGTGGTGGAGCTCTACCAAGTCGTACCTGGAAACCAAGCATCAAATTATCACTTGGCCCCTATTCAAGGAGGCCTTCTTTGACAAATACTTCACCAGGAGTTTTCGTGATCAGATGGAAAGAGAATACCTTAACCTACAACAGTCACAGATGACAGTGGAAGCCTATCAGCAGAGGTATGAGGAGTTATCCTTCTTTGCCCCAACCAGTATGCAGGAGGAAGCAACAAAGACTCATCAATTTATCATGGGTCTTCGGGGTGCTATCCGAGAACATGTATTGGGCCGGGGAATGAACATTTATAATGAAGCGGTACAGGTGGCTCGGGTCATTGAGTCAAGTCAAAGAGAAAGTTTCACTGCACAAAGTAGGGGTCTGAAGAGACCTAATCCTGAGGTCCAAGGTGGAAGAAACAATAGGCCATACCGCCCATTCAGGCCACCAACTAGCACCGTGCCTCCCGGACCGGCTCTTGCAATGCAACCACAGGTCACAGGGCTTAACCCTAATGTAAAATGCTTCAATTGCCAACAGGTGAGGCATTATGCCAGAACATGCCCACAACCAAAGAGAGACCAACAACAAGGCAAGGTGTATGTTGTTACCACAGAAGAGGCAGCTGCATCACCAGATGTGGTTACAGGTATGATTTTGTATTTATTTCTTAATTGTTGCATTAAATTGTTTATGCATTTGAAACTAAGGGAGAATTTGAACTAAAACCTCAGGTACAGTAATTATAGTAGGGGTACCCGCAAGAGTCCTATTTGACTCCGGGGCAACCCATTCTTTTGTATCCGTGTCATTCAGAAAAGGGCTAGGTCAACCCATCAAGACTCTACAACCAAGTCTGTTAGTTCAGTCTCCCATGGGAATGGAGGTGGTATTATCAGAATGTTATGGTCCTTGTCTAGTGCATATTGAAGGACGAGAATTGGAAGCCAATCTAGTCCAGCTGGAGATGTCAGATTTTGACGTGATTCTGGGAATGGACTGGTTATCTCAACATTCGACAAACCTGCTATGTGCAGAGAAGAAGTTAATATTCAAAGACAATGAAGGAACTAAGTTTAACTTTAAAGGGGCTAAGTTGCCCCGAAAAAGAAAGCTCACACTCTCAGCCTTAAAAGCAAAGAGGTGCCTAGAGAAAGGGGAGTAGGATACCTTGTATTAGTGGTGGATGTGACCGCCGACCTGCCAAAAATGGAGGACATCGAGGTAGTACGGGAATTTCCTGATGTATTTCCAGAAGACCTACCCGGGTTGCCACCAGACAGGGCTACTGAGTTTGTGATAGACCTACTACCAGGGGTAGCACCGGTGTCTAAAGCACCATACAGGATGGCTCCTACCGAGTTGAAAGAATTAAAAACTCAGCTGCAAGAACTGCTAGACAAGGGATTCATAAGTCCTAGTATCTCACCTTGGGGAACACCTGTACTCTTTGTCAAGAAAAAGGATGGTAGCGTACGTCTCTGTATGGACTATCGTGAATTGAACAAGCTCACTATCAAGAACAAGTACCCATTACCAAGGATAGATGATTTGTTCGATCAATTACAAGGTTCAAGTGTATTCTCGAAGATTGATATGAGATTAGGGTACCATCAGCTCAAGATTAAGGAAGCAGACATCCCCAAAACAGCTTTCAGAACGCGTTATGGACACTATGAATTCCTAGTGATGTCCTTTGGGTTGACAAATGCACCTGCATCCTTCATGGAGTTAATGAACCGGGTATTCCATGACATGCTGGATACGTCGGTTATCGTGTTTATTGATGATATCTTAGTATACTCTAAGGACCAGGAGACGCATGCAGTGCATCTAAAAGCAGCATTACAAAGACTGAGAAGAGAGAAGCTATATGGAAAATTCAAGAAATGTGAATTTTGGTTAAAGGAAGTGGCCTTCCTTGGTCACGTGGTGTCTGCTGAAGGAATCAAGGTAGACCCCAGTAAAATCTCAACCATCGTAGGATGGGAGGCGCCGAAAACTGTGGCTGAAATTCGTAGTTTCTTGGGCTTGGCTGGATACTACAGAAGGTTTGTGGAGAACTATTCCAAGATTGCTGTTCCACTCACAAGATTGACCAAAAAGGGGGAAAAGTTCATATGGACCGACGAATGTGAAAAATGCTTCCAGACGTTGAAGTCAAGACTGGTATCAGCACCTGTATTGACTATTCCAGCCCCAGACCACCCATTTACACTATATACAGATGCTTCAAGTTTAGGACTGGGTTGTGTGCTGATGCAAGGAGAGCAGGTGATAACTTATGCCTCAAGACAGCTGAAAGAGCATGAGAAGAACTACCCTACACATGACCTAGAATTGGCAGCGGTCATTCATGCTATCAAGACTTGGCGACACTATCTGTATGGCGAGAAGTTCCAGATTAAGTCTGACCACAAGAGCCTGACATATCGTTCACTCAGAAAGAACTGAACATGAGGCAGAGGAGGTGGCTTGAATTACTCAAGGACTACGACTGTGACATTCAGTATCACCCTAGTAAAGCTAACATAGTAGCTGATGCACTGAGCAGGAAATGGGCATCGAACCCTGAAGCAGGACCAAGTACAAATGCAGCGTTGTGCGCTGCTATTCCTGGCTCATCAGAGGATGAAGAACAACACCTAATAAAGTCAGCAGACGATCCTATTGAGCAAGGGTTGATACACCAGTTTACCTTAATGTTTGTAGCGTTGAAGATTTTGCCCGATCTGAAGGACGAAATAAAGGCAGCAGTCCTACAGGACCCATACCTCAGGACGGTTCAAGTGGATTTGGAAAAGGGTCGAGCCAATCCTGATTTTACTATTGATGCAGACAAGGTACTCAGATACCGTGGATATATGTGCATACCTGAGGATGAAGAGCTGGAAATCCAAAATCGGGTTATGTTGGAGGCTCCTTCCACCCCATATTCGGTACACCCTGGAAGTACTAAAATGTACCATGACTTGAAAAGGTTGTACTGGTGGAGGGGTATGAAAGCTAATGTGGCCCGACATGTGTTTCAATGTTTAAACTGTCAACAAGTCAAAGCGGAAAGACAAAGGCCTGCAGGATTACTACAACCATTACCCGAGCCAGCATGAATGGGTTTGCATAACCATGGATTTCATCACTGGATTACCTATGACTCCGAGGTCGGTAAATGCAGTATGGGTAATTGTAGATCGTCTCACCAAGACAGCCAGATTTATCCCTGTCAGACCACAATATACTATGGACAGGTTGGCAAGGCTGTACGTGGACAATATAGTCAGACTCCACGGGGTTCCAGAGAGTATTGTGTCTGATCGAGATCCACGCTTTACATCTAAGTTCTGGGAAGGACTTCAGAAGGCAATGGGGATGAAACTAAAATTTAGCATAGCTTTCCACCCTCAAACTGATGGTCAGTCGGAGAGGACCATTCAGATCTTAGAGGACATGCTTCGGGCATGTGCTATCGATTTCAAGGGGGCTTGGGATGAGAAGCTTTCACTCATTGAGTTTGCTTACAACAACAGTTACCAGTCTACGATCCAGATGGCCCCATACGAGGCCTTATATGGCAAGAAATGTCGAACACCTTTATTATGGGACGAGGTTGGAGAAAGACGGATCGTAGGACCAGAATTTGTGGAAGAAACCTGTAAGGCAGTAGATCTAATCAAGAACCGAGTAAAGACAGCTCAGGTGCGTCAGAAGCACTATGCTGACAACAGACGACGGGATCTTGAATTTATGGTTGGTGACAAGGTGTTCTTGAAGGTCTCACCAGTAAGAGGCTTGAAGCGGTTTGGCAGAAAAGGAAAATTGTGTCCTAGATATGTGGGACCATATGAAATCCTGTCCCGATGCGGCAAAGTAGCCTATCAACTTGCATTGCCACCAGCGATGTCTAGTGTCCACGACGTCTTCCACATGTCCTTACTGAAGAAATACGTGAGAGACCCCTCACACATTCTTGTTGCAGACCCCCCAGATTTGACAGAAGACTTAACCTTCGAAGTGGTGCCAATCCAGCTCATTAGTAAAAAGGTACAACAACTTCGAAGGCGAGCTATACATTATGTCAAAGTGGTTTGGAAAAGTCAGGACGTAGAAGAAGTTACTTGGGAAGAGGAGGATGCCATGCGACAAAAATATCCCCATCTTTTCGACTCTGAAGGTACGTACAATTTCGGGGGCAAAATTTCTTTTAAGGGTAGGGGAATTGTGAGACCCACATGCAAATTTCGGGGACGAAATTTCTTTTAAGGGTGGTAGACTTGTAAGAACCATGTTCTAAAACCGGGTCTAAACCATGGTTTTATGTGTTGACAGGTGTTCCAATTATAACCGGACCGGAGGGCGAAGCCGGGTGAGGAACCACTCAAAGTTCAGGTAAGAAAAACTATAAAAAAATGCCTAAAAACTCATACCGGTCTCACTATATCGGTTGCAGTATAGTGCAACCGGTATGTGCCACCGGTATGGGCATATAATGCCCATAATGCCATACCGGCCTCACCATACCAGTTGCACTATGGTGCAACCGGTATGTGCCACCGGTATGGTATACCGGTTAGACTATACCGGTTTGAGTGAGTCTGGGGTCTCCAATCGGTATGTGCGACCGGTATACCCATTTCCGGCTGTAGATAGACTCCAGTGAGCCTTTTTCTCAGAATGGAAACTTAAAAAAGTTTCCATTCTGAGGGAAAACCTTCCATGGATGGTCTCCCTCTATTAATAGAGAAGGAGACACTCCATTGCTCCTTCTCAAACACTCTCACCGTCTGGAGAAGAACTGAGAAGGAGCAAGGAGGAGGCAGCCGCCCAAGAAGGAGGAGCACACCGCCAACCGACAACCACAGCCGGTAAGTGCTCCATATTGTATTGTTATTTAGAGAACAGATCGGAGCCGCGAAGCGGCGCAACGATCCAAAAGGATTAAAATTTCCATGGTTCTTCCTCATTCGAACCTAAAGCCACTAGAGATACAAAAGATTAGAGTTTTCATTTGATACGGCATTATAGCCGAGATCCGAAAGCCACTAGAGGGCTTGGAACTTAGGAAAAAGGTAGCGGAAAACCTTAGAGACCTAACTGTTAGCCGACAAGGAGGGGAGATCCGAGATCTCGTTCTCGGATCCAATCGCAGGCTATACCGGATGGACTTTAGGTCCAGCGGTATGACCTTGCGGTATATACCGCAGGCACATACAAGTCTCACTCAGTGAGATCTGAGTGAGATCGGTAAGTGCAACCGGTATATACCGGTTGCACATACCGGTTGCAGTATGTGCAACCGGTATGGTGCCACCGGTATCCATACCGGTGGCACATACCGGCCTCACTATGGTGAGACCGGTACCTACAATCGGTATGGGTTTCCGAGCCTGGTTTGCTTGGCCAAACCTGGTTTTGACCCCTGAAACTTTAATAAATGAATTCTAACATAAGTATGTGGTTATGTAGGACCTGTAGACGCTGTGAGTAAGCTCTCTGACGCACAACCGGATCGATATCACGCGTCAGGTAAGGAACAAGACCCCAAACCTAAATAACTAATCAACAGTAAACCTCTGTGATATATTTCTGTATTTGTAAATACATATTGTTTGATGTCTGTGCATTTCACATGCCATGTAGTTGCTTTCTTTTATCTTATTATAATCATGCATTTCATATGCTAGGATTGTTGTATGTTTAGGCATGTGTATGTTTTCGTTAGTGTGTGGAATGTGAAGGGGATGTGCCCTGGATATATCCACAGCTAACACTTTTCTTGTATCGCCCTTACCTTAGCAAACTCAGTGCGAATAGGGTATCAGGGGGAGGACGTGGGATTGTGGTTCTTCCTGCCCACCAGACTCGAGCCTATCTCCATACCGGAGTGAGTGTTGTGGGGCAACAGCAGTAGTGTGGTAGGTGTCTGACTGTTGGGTGTGCTCACACTCTAGTGCATGGAGGTGCGGTGGCCGCCAAACCTTACCATAGCATATTTGCAAGTTATACCTGACCCAAATTGTAATGTTATTTCATGCATATTGTACTGTTGCATTGGTCTTGTACTTACTGAGCTAAGTTGTGAGCTCACCCAAATATATATATATATATTTCTTTTCAGATATTGATGCAGGGTATACGGTGGAGGACTTCATGATCGCTCCGACTTACGAGACGCTGGCTGCCCTGGACTCCCAGACAGTGGAGGACGAGCATGATGCGTCATGCGAGTGCTCGTTCTGTGTCTTTTCTCAGTGATAGGTTTATTTTCAGTTAAAGCTTTGTAATAATTACTATTTAAATTTTGATGGATGATGGAATAAGTTGGATATTTATTTAAATTATAATTTAGATCTCGGCTCATTTATTTATTTCCGCTGCTATGTAATATATCTCTGATTTTGTTAGACTGCTTGGGAATGATTGGTTGACATGGTCTATTGAGATCCTGGTGTGAACCGTGGTTTAGAGCCGGTTCACCCATACTTCTGGTTCAACCGAAATTGGGGTGTGACACAGAGAGCCTTACATCAGTTGTGAGCAAGACCGGAAGGTAATCACGCACACAAACTCTATTTTTGTATCAATGCCATATGGGAAGGGTTTGTAATATCAATTTGATAAATATTGTGTAACCGGTCAAGTTGGGAGCTTGACTGGAGTTGGGGTTGTTGCCTAGGACACAGTTGTAGCTGTGAATGCGGTTGATGTTATAGCATCGGGGTTGTAGGTGCAACCATAGCATTGAAGTAGGGTATTGGGTATAATACGAAACCCTGGTTAGGGTATTGCCCCGGGAGTAGCCATCACAGTGTGTGATAGGTAAACCACGGTACATTGTGTGTCATGTGGATGTGCCTATGAGTGTGGAATAGAAGTCTGTGTGCTGCAGGTCTAGGTGTACACACTTGGCAGGCCAAGCCCCTGGTATGGATACCTGTGGGTGTGTGGTTGGTGTGTGCACGAAATGTGTTTGATATATTAACTGTGAGAAAAGTTCAACTAGTCAGCTCAAGGCAGCACAGCATAGAGAGACAGCTCAAGGCGGCAGTGTTTAATCAGTCAAGACTGACCTCACATTGTTTGAAATATTTTTAGTGATCACTGATTCACCCCCCCTCTTAGTGTCAACCTGGGAATTACATTCTTTTCACTCAGTTGGAGAAGACGAGAGGCGTGAGACAGAGAAAGAAAAGATGAGAGAGGAGAGGGAAAAAAAGAGAAGATGAAGCAGAGAGGTGGAGAAAACGAGAGGCACGTGTGAGAGAAAGAGGGTTTGGAGAGCTCTTCCCTATCAGCTTAAAGAATCGTGATGAAGAAAGAAGAGATCTTTTGTTGCAACTTCTTCTTCTTCTGAACCAAACGGTGTAGATCGATGGACTCCATTGTCCGATTTCAGCTGATGAAACCGCTCAACCTCTTCTCGTCTTCAGTATTGGATTTTCCATTCGAGTCCCACCTCAGTTTCTAGACATTTACTGAACCAGAGGTATTAACTAGAATGACTTAACATATTCTTTTAGAGAGTTTTTCATGTCATCTCGATCTTCTATTTGTTTGTATTTTCGAATCTGATTTTGTTTTTACAATTACTAGACTTGCTTGAATGGATTGTTTTAGTGGGATTTTTTGTACCTAGTTGGATTTGTAAGAAAATTTTGTTTCTCTTCTTCATTTGATGTTCTCTTTTCTCCCTTTCTATTTATCAAATTTTCTTTTCATTGCATACCTGATCCATTTGGATTGCTTTCATTTTCCTTTGACCTATCTATGGAATCGCATATCTCATATGGGGTTTCCGACCTCTATTTTTGATCGGCTTATCATTTGATCTTTGCTTCATGTGATATTTTTTTTCGGATAAATGTTTCATGCGATGTTTCCTTTTAACTGATTTCTAAAGATATTTTCTTTTTCAGCTTCTTGAGGGAGCACTTGAAGAATGCGATAATGATTTCGATTATGCCATCAAGAGTTTGAATGAGCTTCCTTTAGAATCCACAGAGAGAGAGAGAGTTAAGTTCATTCTGTTGTAGGTAAACTTGCTCCAAATATTGATGCTCAAATACCATCATAAGGTATGTGTAAGTTTGTCTCAGTGAATTCTCATTTTGTTATTTTCTGACTGCTTCCATCAATCCATGTGTAATACTTCACTTGTTTCCTGTAGAATTTAAAGAAAAACACCACTGGAGAAAACTGCCTAATGGGTCCTAGTTTGCATATAGAGTTTATCTTAACTGTCTGTTCATGATTCATGTTACGGTTGTTGGTGACATAACCTTGTGTCACACACTACAATCTTGGTTAACTAATACCTAACCCCCTACATGTTGTCCACAACCGCATGATAATCTATCTTCAATAGAAATATATGCAACAGGTAGATATTCTAAGCAAAATAGTACAAGAAGTTACCATGATTTATATAAAAAAATTACAAAATATATTTCTCTTTTTGGGCTTATGATCATATGTCTCTCTCTAATATGCTTTTTAATTAAAAATTGTTCACAATTCCAAAGGCTTCAGCTAATGTGCTTCAAATCTCCATTTCTAATTTTCTGAATGTAGAGTGTACTTTAGGGGCCATTGCTTAAAGCAATGGTATAAGGTCCAAGCTACTAGGAAAATGCCCGGTTTGGACTCTCAAGGGCGACAACTTTGCACAAAATAGCTAAATTTAGGGCTTGACTTCAAACTCACCCTTCCAGGACCCCACATAGGTGGGATCAACACTGGGTAATGGTCTCTTAAGAGTGGCGATTTAGGTTCTTCATGAAATGGGCCCCATATGGGTTTGCTAATGTACATTGTATGCTAATGTACATTGTATCAAAAAAAAAATTTTGGTAAAATAAAAAAATATTAATTGAATTATATAAAATTTTTAATCAGGAAAAAAATTATTTTCATGGTCCCATATATATTTACTATGTGGTGGCTCCATTGATATACAAATTTGATATTATGTAGTCCTCTGACATGGATATATGATGGTTTATAAGTTAACTGATAATTCAACTTTGGCATTCTTAAGGGAAACTTTGATTCAATGATGAAAGCTAATTGATGCTTCTTTCATTTTATTTGTGAAATTTATGGTTTTGCTTTGCTTCTTTCATTTTGTTTGTGAAATTTGTGAAAGCAAACTGATTCTCCTTTTATTGTGTGATTTACAGTTTGAGATACTATCATCACAATCAATCTGATTAAAAAGCTTTGACCCTGAATTATTGGTTTATTCAATACTATCAAAGAAATGAAAGATCACAACATTGAGGAAGATGTTAAGGATATGCCTGTTATTGGAATGAAGTTTAAGTCTGAGGAGGAAGCATATAATTTTTATAATGCATATGGGAGAAGTATGAGTTTCGGTATTAAAAGAGATACTTGTAATTGGAGAAGGGAACCTGATAAGAGTAAGAAACTCTTAAATTCGAGAATGTTTGCTTGCAACAAAGGTGGATATAGAAAAGCTAATAAACGGGATATTCATACCGTTTTGCCTCGGGAAGAGACAAGGACTGGATGTTCTGCAAGAATGGGGATTCATTATTTATATAATGAAGAACGATACGAATGTTATAATTTTATTAAAGATCACAATCATTTTCTCCACCTACCGACTACTATGAGTGCTGATATTTAATAAGAGTCTAAGGTAATTACATAATTATGATTGCATAATCCAATTTCTTTTTTATGATCATGGTTTTATATGATGAGACTGAAATGGAACTGTCTATGGAATGTTAGGCTGATGCATCGAAGAAGACAATTCAATTAATTGTGTGGGTGCTCTGATTGATCCTGTTTCAGTATTTAGTAAGAAAGAAATGATATCTGATCCAATTATCTATCTAGCTTTGAGTTACACCACCCAAAATGATAAAATTGATTGATCAATCCTACAATTTCTGATGTTTATTCTAGGATCACCGGATTAGCAACTTACACAGAGTCGACTCATCCTCATTCCTCCATACTACCATGGACTTTCTATTTGGCTACGATTGCTTCATTTGAAAGATAAGGATTATGGATAACTCACTAAACTTGAAGTTCCCCCCTTTTGACTTTTCCCTACACAGATGAATACAAATGCTGAGACATCTATTAATGGAGTGATGATGTGATTGAGCCTGAATTTCACTTTCGATGAATCTTAAGGTTTTCTATTCACTTGTCAAGTTTCGCCCAATCTGAATTCCAAATAACAAAGCATTTGATGATCCCTGAAATGTAGCTAATAACAAAGCATTCACTTGTCAAGTTTCGATGAATCTTAAGGTTCTCAAAATGCATGAATGATCCACCCACAACAAATCATGTATGCCATATGACAAGTTGTGACTAAATTAATTATAAATGATCTCACTTCTTATATCAAAGGAAACTGGGATTCTTGAGATGAGGGTGGATTTTACCAATAAAAAAAAAGAAAAAAAGAAACATGAGGGTGGATATAGGAGAATGAGGAACCAATAAACATGCATGGAGAGAGAAAACATTTGCAAAGAAAAAAATCATCTTCAATGATAAGTACAAGTAATATTAAGAGTTTGGTTGGTAAATTAGATTGGTTTTATTGGGGGTGGGGCCGGGGTGGTTGGGAAAGTGGGGTAGTATAATGTTCTATACAGAATTCCTGTATTAATGTCCTATAATTTGAGTTTTTTTTCTTTTTTGCTTTTCATTTTTGTTTTGTCCTCCGAAAGTAATTTAGTCTGCCTCATGAACTCATATGGCACAGTTTCTTTTGAATTAAACACTAAAGTTTCAAGCACCTGTATCCCTCTAAATTTGGAAGAGTAATTTAGCCTGCCTCATGAAATGTTGATGCCTTGGAATTCTTCTAAATACCATAAACAGTACGAATATCATATCACTTAAAAAAACAGAAAAAAAATTACTAAATACAAGCTACAAACTACAGTCAACTAATCAATTCTTTCTTCAGGATTCTTCAATTCTAGCTTCTCGATAGCTTTGAGGAATTCTTCATACAACCTAGAATTTTGTGCATTAGCTTTGATAGCTCCTCTTAAGTAACCTCTCAGATAAGCTAGAGACGTATCACTTGCTGTATTTAATATTGTCGTCTGCGAGCTTTTTCCTGTCTGCTGGGAGCATTCCCCTGACTCAGCAATTGCATATGTGGTGCTACCACCCTGAGAACATACTGATGTGTCTAACCATTCAAACATCCCGCATCCAGGATTATCCACCTACACCAAGACAATTTTATAAGAAAACTATCATTGAAAATGACAATTATACATGACAACTATCATTGAAAATGACAATTAGTAGATTAACACTGACCCTTGTAGAACGTGGGCAACACTGGAATTGTCGTCCATTGTTTGTTGTTATTTTTGCCGTTCTAACTTTGGATTGTCCGGCTCCACATGGGCATTGATTCAATTGGTCCACCCACATAACAAACCTTTGACATCTTGGGCAACGATAGTACTTCCTTCCAAAAAAAATTTCGTTATTGGTTGTACGTGTCACACATGTCACACCACAAGACTCACATTTGGCATTCATGTTATTAATAGAATAACCTCTAATAATAATATATATATATATATATATATATATATATATATATATATATATATATATATATATATATATATATATATATATATATATATATATATATATATATATATATACTTAGACTGGTATGTAAAAATTGAGTTTTTACAAAACGTTTTTCATACCTTTGGATATCGTGGTTCATCACCCAGCCTCGTCTTTCTGGTCCGGTTATGATTAGGAGACCTGTCACAACGTAAATCATGAGTTAAGCCGGGTTTTCGACTTACGATTCTTACACACAAACCTCTTAGAAATAGCAAACAACAACAGCAAAGCCTCATCCCTACTAAATGGGGTCGGCTACATGGAATTTTGTCCTCCAATCAGCTGTGTTTGATGCCATACTTGAAACAAGGCCTAAGTTATGCATGTCTTTCCTCACCATTTCCCCTAGAGTCATCTTTGGTTTATCCTTAGCTCTTTTAGATCATTCAATCATGGAATAAAATCTCGCCTATCTTGACAAAGGCCGAGACGAAAACATGGTCGATAATGGATTTCGTGTTGGCCTTGCGTGTTATCGTCGAGATCTCGATCTCTCGGTATATCTTGCATTATCTCGCAATTTCTCGCATGTTCTCGCGATATCTCGCTGAGAAAATGCATTTTGGTTTTTTTTTCTCTTTATAAAAGAGAAAGATCACTGTTCTCGGTCGAGTATATATATATATATATATATATATATATATATATATATATATATATATATATATAATCATATCGCTATATATATATTTACATATATAATATATATCAGGTATTTATATACTCACAATTAAATTTTAAAACTTCAACACAAAATTATTTTAATCAACCAGATCAATCGAGCCCCAACTCTTAGGATAAATTCCAAAGTCTCATGTTACCCAAAACCATGGAAAACTAAAATTGTGAAAATAATATCCAAAGTAAAGGAAGATTTTATTTTATTCTTTTAATATTGCACAAAATCTACCCCACAAAGGTGTTGCACTTTGGATTGTAATTGTCGGCAACTCGGATCAAGTTTGATGAGGGAGAAATACTGGTTATCCAATGAAAGAAAGAGAAGGAAGAGAGAGAGAATCTGAGGCCGAGTGCAATGTGGCCGAGGCCGAGAGGCAAGGTAGACAGCCTGGAAGAGGGCCATGGGAAAGCAGCAAAGGCCGAGGACCATGGGCCGAGCCGAGGGCAATGTGGCAGAGACCGAGTGGCAAGGAAGTCAGCCTGACCGAGGGTCATGCAAGCAGCAAGGCCGAGGGCCATGGACAAGCAGCAAAGGCCGAGGGCATGGGCCGAGGCCGAGGGCAATGTGGCCGAGGCCGAGCGGCAAGGCAGCCAGCCTGGCCGAGGGCCATGCAAGCAGCAAGGCCGAGGGCAGTGGCCGAGGGAAGTGGCCGCACAGCAAGGCCTGCAGGCCTGGCGTCGCAAGCAGCATGGCACATGGCGCATGGCGCAACATGTGTTCGACGAATTTCCAGGAGAGAGAAAACCTCTCTGGAAAATCAACTCTGTAAACTTTTAACAAAAGTGTAAAAAGTTACAGAGGCCATTTTCTTAATTCTCAGGGGTATTTTGGGCAGTTTGCAAAAGTCAAAATCCCATATCAACGGCCCAGATGAAGCCACGTTGTCTCTATTCCAATCTGATGGCCAGAAAAAGTGCGGACTATGGTTTTTCTCAGGCGGAGTCATCAGATACTCCCGCGCATGAGCTGATTGGCCAGACGCTGTGCATAATCATGCACCGCGTCACATGGGAGCAGAGCCGTGATTAGGTGTGACGCACGCCCAATACGGAAGCGGGTCAGATCCAGATCTAACGGCTGTCGTTCAAGCCGATTTTCGGAGACGTGGATTATCCAGATCCGAGGGATCAGGTCCGATCCCGCCTTTTTGAGTGAGATCCGACAGCCAATTATACAGATTCTTTCTTCGGCCTATCAGAGCGCGACACCCAAGCGGCAGGGCGCGGCTACGGTGTTTCGCATGTGCATCAAATGAGACTCAAAGATTCATTTTTAAATTTTCTTATTGGCCAAACTTGTTTTCCTCATAACTTGATCATCCGGAGGCCAAATCCGACAATCCAAATTGCACCGAGCTAGGTTTTTCATGCTCTTTCTATTGAGAATGGTTATAGAAGCTGCTGGCCGCGTGAAACAGAGGGAGAGAGGCGATTTTGAAGAGCAAAGCTTTATTTCTTTATTTTTGATGATCTCTGATTTGGGGAATTGAAAACAATCAATCATTCTCTCTATTCGTGCCCATGTCGATGCACCGCTGTGTTTTTTTGAAGGATGGTGAAGCTTCTCTGCATTTGACAAGGAATTGATTGATTATCAGAAGAAGAGGAACGTCGTCAGTTGTCAGGAAAAAAATTGGTTGTGAGATTTTCTCAACTCCCTTATTGTCTATTGAATTAATGTATTGTATGCTAGCATTAGGCAAAAATATATATATATATATATATATATATATATATATATATATATATATATATATATATATATATATATATATATATATATATATATTGAATGCCTTGCTAGGTTGGGAATAAATTGTAGGGCATCATTATAAGCCCCAAAAATTATCTTAGTTGTGGTGTGTTCAGTGGGTCTTTGGACACCGGCTTTATGCCCGAATTCGACGTTGTTACGCCCTCTCGCTTTATCTTTGGGAAAATTTAGGGTGAGCATCCTTGTTCTGTAAAGGGCTAAAAGTTGAGTATTGAGTAAATACGGAGCCCATTGGGCATTACTCCGTGGATTAGCCATCACTCACTGTGGTGGTGAACCACATAATTCTTCTGTGTTGTGGTTTGTTTTAATTATGTACTTTGTGAAGTGCGTGGAATGAATTGCAGGATGGGTGTACAAATCCGGTAGACCTGGCCACTGAGTGGTTGTGAGGTAGATTTGCATACGATTGTTTGTGGGGCAGTCTGGTTCATTATAAGCACTGGGCAGCAAAGAAATATCAGGGAAAAAAGTATTCACACTGATTCACCCCCCTCCCACTCAGTGTCATTCAAGGTCCATCAAAAGGTAAGGTGGGATCAGCTCATCCCAAATCACTGTTATCAATGGTTCAACGAATGATGGTTAGTATAATTTGTAAGGAAAATGTAAAAGAGAAGTCATTCAGACCTAATTGAAGTGTGAATGATTCTACCATTATAGCCCGTAAAAAAGCAAACATGCAAAGCTAGATAATCCAAAAAAGATAACTTATATTACAAGAATCTTATACTATGAAGAATCTAAAAGAAGATAGCCCACAAGTAAACAAGCATAACCTGTTTCCTCAACAGTTAAAAAAAAAATTACAAAAGAATCAAAGAATTAAGTATCTGATATATGCATGACAATCGATAAGAATCGGATTTTAATTTTACTTGGATTTTTATTTGGGAAATAAAATAGTAAATTAAGTTTCTCTGCAAAATTTATTTTACACTGTAAAAAAAAATTTTCTAGCAACCAAACAGGAAAAACATTTCCTCTATGAAATAAATTTGAATGAATTGATTGTTGGAAAGAGGATTTCTACGAGATGAATAGAACACCGGTGAAATTGGAAGCGACATCAAAACGACGTTTGGGATAAACCGAGGTCTATTATTACCCGAGTGAAAATTTGTCACAAAAATACATCGTAGGAATTAATAGGAAACTAAATGAACAATCAAAACCATATTGAATTGAAGAATTTGTGGAATAGCAAACACTAATAAATCAAATCGAAAAGATTTTCCAACAAAGAAAGCGATCCAAAAATCAGAGATAAGATCAATTCTGAACTTCAAGAAAACAGAGTGAAAGACGTAGCACAACCTATTTTCCACAGTTAAGTTGAGAAATGAGAAGAGGGAATATAAGGAAATCCAGCGATAATATCATTGAACAACTGCAACAAGATGGGGAAAAATGATTGGAGAAAATCAAACATTTTCATTACACTATATCATTGAACAACTCCAAAGAGATAGGAAAAAATTCTGGATGAAAGTTTCATCCTCCATGGGAACAGTTACTACAACAAACCCTAAAATCACACAATAAGCAAAATTGCAAATTCTACCTTAGATTGCAAATTATAGCAAGATTGGTCTGAGATAATGATTTTAACAAAGAAACCACACAATAAGAAACCCTAGAAACTAAAATTAGTCCGATGGCTAAGGAAAGGAAAGGCGGGAAGCATTTTACCCCTTTCTTTACTTAAAACCAGCTATCTATGTCTAGCAGAACGAAGGTCCGAATCGTGTCTACTAGAGCTGAAAGCACGAAGAGAAATGCAGAGAAGAATGCGCAGCTTAAAGAGCTCTCCCAACCCTCTTTCTCTATCTCACGCCTCTTGTCTTCTCTACCTCTCTGCTTCATCTTCTCCTTTTTTTTCCCTCTCCTCTCTTGTTTATTGTTATTTTGTGGCTTGAAATTTGGGTCTTTTATGGTTATTATGGACCATATCGTATCTTCCTTTTTTAGTTAAAAAGAAAATAGGAAAGTTGTGGGAAAAAGATTCCCTATTCCCTCAATTACTTTTGTCCCATAAATATAATTGTAGGAGAGGGAATAGTTAAGGATTTTTTCTGACCTAGCCACAAAACGTAAGGGGAAGAGAGAAAAGGAGAGCAACTAAGGTTCTTGTTCAATGTTGAAGCTGGTTGCAATCTTGTGTATTCGTGCCACTCTATAAGGTGCACTTTGTAATCTTCTTCTTCTTATTGATCTAGTGAAAATCTCTTCTCGTCCGTGGATGTAGATCACATTGATCGAACCACGTAAATTTCTCGTGCCTTTATTCTTAATTGTTTATTAGAATTTCATACTGCCATTACCTGCGTTTTTCCGCTGTGTTTGTCGTAACAAACTGGTATCAGAGCTTTGATTCGATTTCAAGGGCTTTGTGTTTGTAATGGCTTCCATGAAATTCTCGGTGACTCCTTTTGACGGTCAAAACAATTTTAGATTATGGAGAATAATGATGAAAGCTTTGCTAAGGCATGAAAGTACGGTCAAGGCTCTTGACGGAAAGTACTCGGAGGATATGACTAAAGCCGAAATTGAAGAGATGGAAGAGAAGGCTCACAGCGCCTTGCAATTTTCGCTTTCTGACAAGGTGCTTCGTGAAGTTGCTGATGAAGAAACAGCAGCTGGGTTGTGGGCAAAGCTCGAAAGTCTCTACATGAAGAAATCTCTTACAACAAGGTTGTATTTGAAGCAACGTCTTTATACTCTAAAGATGAAAGAAGGTACGCCTATCCAGGAACACTTAGATGAATTTAATAAAATTATCATGGATATGAGAAATCTAAATATTAAACTTGAGGATGAAGATCAAGCCCTTATTGTATTGTGTTCCTTACCTGACTCATATGAAAATTTTGTTAACTCTATGTTGTATGGGAGATAATCCATAAGTTTAGAGGATGTGAAGGCCTCTTTGAATTCTACTGAGTTGAGAACAAAATTGAATGGAAAAAGTATTGAAAATTAGGCTGACGGTTTGCTTGTTAGAGGTAGATCGAGGACCAAGGAGGGTGGTAAAGGCAAATCAAGTAATCGTTCTAAGTCCAGATCGGGCTTGGATAAGAAGAATGTTGAGTGCTACTATTGTCACAAGAAAGGGCATTACAAGTCAGAATGTCATGCTCTTAAGAAGAAGGAAAACCAGTAGGGTCAAGCTTTAGATTCTGCAAATGTGGCAAAGGCTAATAAAACCGATGTTGCTGAGAATGTTCTTGTCGTATGTCCCTTGGATGGCCGTTCTGATAGGGAATGGATTTTGGATATAGGTGCGTCTTACCACATGTGCCCAAACAGAGATTGGTTCACCACCTACAAGGCTATCGAGGGTGCTTCAGTCTTGATGGGAAACAACGCAATTTGTAAGATAGTTGGTATTGGTACAGTTCGCATCAAGTGTCATTACGGGATAGTGAGGACTTTGACAGATGTGAGGCACATCCCAGACTTGAAGAAGAATCTTATTTCCTTGAGTACCTTAGACTCCATTGGGTGTTCCTACACAGGTGGAGGTGGAGCTCTTAAAGTTTTTAAGGGTTCATTGGTTGTGATGAAGGGTAACAAAGTAAACAGCATTTATGTTCTACAGGGTAGTACTGTGACAGGTTCTGCAGATGTGTCATCATCTTCTGACTCTGACAAGGACACAACTCACTTGTGGCATATGCGATTAGGCCACATGAGTGAAAGAGGTATGACTATTCTGAGTAAACGTGGTTTGCTCTGTGGTGATCATACGACATCACTTGACTTTTGTGAGCATTGTGTATTTGGGAAGCAAACCCGAGTCAGCTTCTCAACTAGTTTACATACGACAAAGGGCACACTTGTTTACATCCATTCGGATTTGTGGGGACCAGCTCAGGTTCCATCCAAAGGTGGTGCTCTCTATTTTTTGACATTTATCGATGATTATTCCAGAAAGATTTGGGTTCATTTTCTTAAGCGTAAAAGTGATGTGTTCGAAAATTTCAAGAATTGGAAAATTCTTATAGAGAATCAAACCGGAAAGAAGATCAAACGTCTCAGAACAGATAATGATCTAGAGTTTTGCAGTGGTGAGTTTAACAAATTCTGCATAGATTCAGGGATCGTACGGCATCGCACGGTCAGACACACTCTTTAGCAGAATGGAGTGGCAGAGCGTATGAACAGGACCTTGATGGAGAGAGCTAGGTGTATGCTCTCTAACTCTGGATTGGAAAAGGATTTTTGGGCTGAAGCTGTTAACACGGCTTGCTACTTGGTGAATCGTTCTCCTTCCACTGCCATTGAATGTAAGACTCCAAACGAGGTATGGTCAGGTAAGCCTAGTAACTATTCAAATTTAAAGGTATTTGGATGTCCTGCTTATTATCACGTTAAAGATGGTAAGCTTGAGCCTAGAGCTAAGAAAAGCATATTTGTTGGTTATGCTGATGGTGTTAAAGGATATCGTTTGTGGAGTTTGGAACCTGATTTCCCTAAGTTTATTATTAGTAGAGATGTTACTTTTAATGAAAAATATATGCTTGATCATGGGAAGGTTTCTGTTGAATCTACAGGTAATGTAGAGAAGACTATGGATGAGGTGGAGCTTCAGGTGGAGCTTGAAAGAGAGACTTCTTAGAAGTCATCTCCAGATGTTACTTCTACATCTAAAGATGAGCAACTTGATTCAGGTTCAGATGATGATGAGATAAAATCTGAACAACCTTATTCGATAGCTAGTGGGAGGGAAAGGAGACAAATTAGACGTCCTCAGAGATATTCCTATACTGAGTTAGTGGCATATGCTCTCACGGCAGCTGAAGAGATGGGTATTCAGGAGCCATCCACTTATTCTGAAGCTGTCTCCTGTGCTGAGTCTGGCCAGTGGGCCATTGCTATGACAGAAGAACTTGAGTTTCTTTACAAAAATCAGACTTGGGACTTGGTGAAATTACCCAAGGGTAATAGGGTCATAGGAAGCAAATGGGTTTTCAAGAGGAAGGAAGGGATCCCAGGGGTTGAGGATGCTAGATACAAAGCACGGTTAGTAGCTAAGGGCTATAAGCAAAATGAGGGAATTGACTATGATGAAGTGTTTTCTCCAGTTGTAAAGCATACTTCTATTCGTGTGTTGCTTGCCATGGTTGCTCTACATGATTTGGAGCTTGAGCAGCTTGATGTCAAGACTGCATTTCTGCATGGTGAGCTTGAGTAGACTATCTACATGTCTCAGCCAGAGGGATATTCCGTGGAAGGTAAAGAAGATCATGTTTGTAGATTGAAGAAATCTTTGTATGGCCTGAAGCAATCTCCAAGACAGTGGTACAAGAAGTTTGACAGTTTTATGCTTAGTCACGAGTACTCGAGATGTACTTATGATAGTTGTGTGTACTACATGGTGTTGGGAGATGGTTCTTTTGTATATCTTTTGTTATATGTAGATGACATGCTCATTGCTGCAAAGAACATGTCACATATTCAGGTTTTAAAGACACAACTCAGTGATGAGTTTGAGATGAAAGATCTTGGTGCAACGAAGAAGATCTTAGGGATGGAGATTCAGAGAGATAGAAAAGTTGAAAAATTATATCTCTCGCAAAAGAGTTATATTGAGAAGGTGCTTGAGCGTTTTGGGATGAAAAAAGCCAAACCTGTTGCTACTCCTTTGGCTTCCCACTTTAGGCTTTCAGTTCAAGACTCACCTCAAAGTGAAGTCGAGAAGAAGGAGATGTCTCGAATCCCGTACTCCAGTGCAGTTGGTAGCATTATGTATGCCATGGTTTGCACTCGTCCAGACATTGCACAAGCAGTCAGTGTAGTGAGTAGATACATGGCTCAGCCAGGGAAGGCACATTGGTAGGCAGTAAAGTGGATTCTTAGGTATCTCAGAGGTACTTCAGATTTGGGTTTAGTCTTTGATTGCAGTGCTTCGGAAACCTCAATTGTAGGTTTTGTAGATTCTGACTTTGCAAATGATCTTGATAAAAGGAAATCTTTGACTGGTTATCTCTTTACGCTTTCTGGTTCAGCAATTAGTTGGAAATCAACCTTGCAGTCGACAGTTGCTTTGTCTGCTACGGAGGCAGAGTACATGGCAGCAGCAGAAGCTGTAAAGGAGGCCATTTGGTTGAGGAATCTCGTGAGTGAGCTTGGGCTTCAGCAAGAAGCTAGTTCAGTTGTCTTTTGTGACAATCAGAGTGCGATACATTTGACAAAAAACCAAGCACATCATGAGAGGAAAAAACATATTGATGTCAGATATCATTTCATTCGTGAAGCAGTTGCCGAAAGGAACATCACGGTGAAGAAGGTTAATACTGCAGACAATCCAGCGGATATGTTGACTAAACCGGTTACGGCAATCAAGTTCAAGCATTGCTTGGATTTGGGTGGCATTCGCACTTAATTAGTAGCCCCTGTTGGGGCATTGGTGGCGAGAGGAGAGGTGTTCACTAGTTTCGGTTCTGAAGTGAATAATTCTTTTTCACATCTCTTGTTTCTTACAATGAGTTAGCTCACGTAAGCTTAGAGATATGTTTGAGATATTGTTCGACTTCTAGATGGTTTGAGGTTTTCAAGCCAAGGTGGAGATTGTTATTTTGTGGCTTGAAATTTTGGTCTTTTATGGTTATTATGGACCATATCGTATCTTCCTTTTTTAGTTAAAAAGAAAATAGGAAAGTTGTGGGAAAAAGATTCCCTATTCCCTCAATTACTTTTCTCCCATAAATATAATTGTGGGAGAGGGAATAGTTAAGGATTGTTTCTGACCTAGCCGCAAAACGTAAGAGGAAGAGAGAAAAGGAGAGCAACTAAGGTTCTTGTTCAATGTTGAAGCTAGTTGCAATCTTGTGTATTCGTGCCACTCTATAAGGTGCACTTTGTAATCTTCTTCTTCTTATTGATCTAGGGAAAATCTCTTCTCGTCCGTGGATGTAGATCACATTGATCGAACCATGTAAATTTCTCGTGTCTTTATTCTTTATTGTTTATTAGAATTTCATACTGCCATTACCTACGTTTTTTCGCTATGTTTGTCGTAACATTTCTCTTTCTCTGTCTCACGCCTCTCGTCTTCTCCAGCAGAGTGAAAAGAAGATTTTTTTTCTTTCTTTCTCTCTCAATGACGATTTCTTTCTGAAACTTGAAATGTAAAGAGGACTAGTTGTTTTCTGTCTTCTCCACCTCTCTGCTTCGTCTTCTTCTCCTAGCTTCTGCTTCGTCTTCTTTTTCCCCTCTCCTCTCTCGTCTTCTCACACCTCTCGTCTACTCCAACAAAATGAAAGAGGGATTTTTTTCTTTCTTTCCTTCGCTTCTTTTCATTTGGAATTTCAAAATGGGTAGATTTTCCAGTATTGAGCCGTAAACCCTCTTTCTCTATAGAAATTTTTCTTAAGACCGTTGGATGACCGTATTTCCACGTGGCAGCCATCCGACGGTCTCTGCCACGTCTCCTATGCCCGTACGCATAGGAGACAATTTGGATTCATTGACAGAACAGGGCAGGCAGTCGCGGCAAGTATTCCGACTGTTTCTGGGTAATAGACGTTTACAACAAAACATGAGATGGTATTGCATGTGGGAGTCGACAAGAGAGCGGGCTCGTCTGTCGCACTTTAAAGTGTGACACAACGTGCTGCATCCGCTGGATTAATGACACATGGGCGACTATAAATCCAACCGTCAATTTAAAAAGAAACACAGTAAGAATCGATAGGAGGAGAAGCATTGAAAAAAAAAAAAAAAAAAAAAAAAAAAAGCCAAAAAATCCCAATCTGAGTTTGCGTGCAAAACCAATAATCCCATCCTACCCAAATTGAAGGTCAGGAGAAAGAGGCATCGGAGGTCAGAGGAGAAAGGGGTTGAGCACTTCCTGTTTTGGTCTCTTTCACTCCTTTCTCCACTCTGCTTCAGTTAAAACCCCCAACGAAAAACCCCACATCGAAGGAGGATTCCTAATCTGTTAATAAAAAAAAGAAAGAGAGAATAAAGCACCATTGCCAGACTCACCTCTCACTCAAGCGCTGCACAATTTATTGGTTTACGACAATGGGAAAAAAAAATTAAACCGTAGCAAATGCCGTTTCAAATGCCGTTTTATGATTTTAGACTTCACTTTTTTTTCTTTTTTCTTTTTAAATTATTTCGTTGGATTTCTTGTGATTCTGAGTATTGATACTTCTCCTTGGGGTGATTATCATATTAATTAGTTTTAGATGGAAGCTCAAATGCTAAGATATATTCACCTGCAATAGGGCTGGTCCTCCTTGGTGAGATCCTAATTCAGTAAATTCTATTTATTGTTAGGCTGCTAAATGATTGTTTGTTGGGGTTCAAAAGAGATCCAAATCGTCTTATTCCTGAGATTCGGGAGGCATGGCGGTGACCCCACTGGATGGTCGCCATGTGGAGGTCGGATGAATCCGACCCCTTCGTTCGAGCAGACAAGCCGAGCCGACAAGAGAGTGTCGGCTCGAACGGAGGGGTCGGATTCATCCGACCCCCACATGGCGACCATCTAGTGGGGTCGCCGCCACACCTCCTGAATCTCAGGGATGAGACGATTTGAATCCGTTCAAAGGAAAGCTAACAATAAAGCTAATGCTTGAGGTCATTCACTGCCTTCCACCCTTGAGATCGGACCGTAAAGCAGATATAGAAAAAGCTTGGTTGGATTTGGTTCCACGCTGCTTCTACAATCAGATTGGTTTTTTTTTTTTTTTCGTTTTTTTCCAATACTTATCTGTTTATCGATTGTTATGGTGTTTTATTTCAAATTGACGGTCGGATTTACGTTTGCCTATGTGGCATTAATCCAGCAGATGCAACAAGTTGTGTCGCACTATAGAGTGCGACAGACGAACCCACTCGAGTTGATAGGTGCAGTACAGGATGGTGGTTTCCTTCCAGGACATGTGGGATCAGATGCCGCAGGTTAAGGCGAGGTCGTTGGTGAGGAGAGTGATGCTAGGAAGAGGCAGAATTGGATCTATTAATGGCCACGATCTATTATCACATGTGGCAGCAAGAGGAATAACCACACGGTCGGTGGCCACAGGGATTCAAATCAGTCTTCATCAGTTGTTGCAAAGGGTTAGTAACTTGGTCTGGCAGTCAGTTATAATAGCTCCGGGTACTCTGGCCGTGAAAGGGGAGTAGTCGATGATATAAGTCAGGCTTCAAATTCTGCAATAGCTAGTTGCAGAAGGTAGAAGGCGTTGTTCAAATAGATGCATCTGTGAGAGTACCATTAGTTGGGTTCTCTCTGATAAAAGAAAGAAAACCAAAAGTGTAAGACATCATCGTCACACTTTGTGTGTGTGTGTGTTTTTTTTTTTTTTTCTCCGGTGATCTTTGGGACATTAGAAAAAAATAAAAAAAAAGGTGTTTTATTTATTTATTTATGATTAGAATTTATAAATAAGAAAAAAAAAAGAAAAAAGAGATAGCAAATGGATCTTGGAAAAAAATTTTGGACTTTCATTATGGAAGGAGTATCTAAAGTTACTATTTCTGAGAAGATCAAGACAGATTCAATGATGCAGACCTATAAGGGGTAGCCAATATGGTACATCTCCATAAGACAGCGGATCTACAAAGGAATTCTATTAGGCCTCGAATGATGGTGGAGCAACTCCACCATGCAGTATCGCACGTGGGTCTTGGTGATAGTTGAGTGGATGGTCAGCAACGGCTAGGAGACCCTGATGGGACTAATGGAATGATGGTCGTGGACCTGATCAAATCAAGTGTTGGATCCGACGACAGGTTTGAATCCCAGCATAGTGTGCATAATGGCCAATTGATGCTGTACCATGTGGTCAAGAAGGACTGACAGGCTGTGGTGAGGAGTCGGTTTTCTAGGTCTGAGCTAGAAGTGCAAAGGTGAGAGGCTCGGGTTCCAGGCGTATCTAGTGTTACAGCAAACTGTGAGTGACGTTATATTTTCAGTGATGCTATGGCAGTGGAAAAGGTAGAGTCACATCACTTTATATGGCGATCAGCTGTGCATGACACCCGGACGGGGTGTGGGCTATGCCCATTTGGGTGTAGCGATCTAGCAGAGACAGGTTTACAGACTCAACATCAATGGGTTCCTCTTCAAGGTGGCTTATAAAATTCAAGCCAGGTGGAGATTTGTTGGGTTATGTCTTGTATTCTGTGGGTTCCACATTGTTACTGGATTTTACTTGTATTATGGTTTGAGTCTACTACATGTACATAGTAAATCTATAATTGTCTAGGGATTAGGGTTTCTAGGGATCCATATATATTGTCTTTGTGAGGAAAATCCTAAATAAGGCTAGGTGATAATTGTAAAGTTGACAGAGAAAAACACTCTATTAGGTGGAGATCTGTAAAAGTTTCTGGGCAATAAAAAATTCTCTTTTTCTCCGTGGACATAGGCAACCCATAATGGGGTGTTGAACCATGTTAATCTTCGTATTTTTTTTCTTGTTTGAGTCACTGATCTTAACACTTACGAAGGAGAACTTGATCTCAAGAGCAATAAATGCTTTGTTCAAGTCCCCCACCTATAAACCCTCGCACCCATTCCTAGCACACGCCACGTAAGATACTGAGCCCAAGCTCTTTGTCACTACCACCAACCCATCAGGGGAAGATAGGCAGCGACGACAAAGCACCCCCAACACTTCTCTGACAATGAAAGACAGAAGATGCCTGGCTTAGATATGCTCAGTCTACTAGTCTCCCCAGCCCAACATGTCTGAGTCAACTGTTCTGTCAGTTATCCTATCAAAACACAAGACAAGGCATCACCCGTGCCCAGTTCATCACCCAACGCCTCTGTGACAAACAACAGCTCCACCGTCTTGATTCCAATTCTCTAGGCCTCCTCACCAAAACCGGTTATACCTTGTATGCCACCTCCATCATCAAGTCCATGCTTCGTTCTGGTTAACTTGTCCATGCTTCGTTCTGGTTAACTTCCCCATGTCAAGGCATCGAGCACTGTTGTCAAATGCCTTGCTACCTCTGGTGATGATGGACCTACTGAGGCCCTACAACTGTTCAATTCCATAACCGAGGGAGTTCGTCACTACTTTTCTTGAAATTATTAAAATAAAAAAAATACTAAAAAGAAAATATAAAAATGAAAGTGAATAGTATTAAGGGTAAAAAAAATATTTTTAATTATTTTGTGAGTTTAAATAATGTTTGGATGTCCTCGGGAGATGTTAAGGATATTATCACAAACAAAAGCGAATGGATAAGATTAAAACATACTACAAAGAATGTAACAGATATTTTTCAAAAAACAATGCAAAGACATGAGCCCATCAAGGTATTTGGTTGTTGTTGTAATACATCAATGTACAGTTTTGAATTCTTGAAAGAGCAACTTTCTTGGGGAATGACCCCTCCCATCATTTATTTTGTTGAAGAAAGGTTTTGCATTCTTTCTCTCTCCTCTTCTGCCCAGTTGATGAATCCACCATGCTCCTTTGATTGGTAAACACACGGGCACTGAAAGAACCCTTGCCCTCCCTTAAATGAGAATCTTTTTTGTTTTCTAATGCAACTATATATTAAAGGTGGGTCAGAAAATCAGAATGCAAGAGTATGGCCATAGAGAGAGAGAGAGACCGGGGGGGGGGTGTAAGTTTGGCCCTATAAAGCCTCAGGGCTGAGATACCTTGGCAGTGAGTGCGGGTCAGGACTGGAATTTTTGGCCCAGAGTGTGGGCTGGAAAAGGCCAGAGTTGAGGCCTTAGACTGAGCTTGGACCTTTCTTCTCCTGTTCCTTCTTCTTTCTTCTTTCTTCTTCTTCCTCTCCTGGACCAGACCCAGGCCCTGCATCTCCCTTCACCTCCCCATGGTCAAGATCAATTAGGGTCCACCAGCCCGGCCCTAACCGTGGGTTAGGGTTGCATTCCAGGCCAGGCCTAGGCCTTGCTAAAGGGGACTCAGGGTTGGGCTGGGGTTTTAAAAAGCTCGGCCCAGCCCGAGCCTGTTGCATCCTTATAAGAGAGAGAGATAGAGAGAGAGAGAGAGAGAGAGAGAGGGATTTGGGTAAGGCCCACTCTATTGTATTTATATTCCGGCCCAGAATACATTATGCTTAATTGTAGTTCATGCCGTCAATTTGCTTCGAGGTTTACTCCAAACAGTTCTAGAAGGAGGAAGGATCTCCGGAAGATGGAAGATCTTCACAAGAGGATTAAGCTAGACTGAGTTCCCCCTAGGGAAAATGCTTCATTATGCAGGCTTTTGTCTGCTTAAAGCATAATGATGCGAAAAAATAATGTTAAAATTTTAAGAAGTATGGGCTTAGATTTCAACTGCATGAGGCCCATTACAAATTTAACAAATGCTACGCCAAGCTTAAGAACGCAAGTGGGCAGTCTGGGTTCCGCTTCACAGAGCCCAGGCCCAGTACAATATGTGAAATCCCCAACCCAAAGCCGACACAGTCAGACCTTAGGTTAGCATAAGGGTGTCGATTGGTTCGGTTTGGGTTTATCAGTCCAATTTCAGATTATTTTAAAATGTAATGAACATAAGTCAAAACTGAATCGATTATTAATCAGTTTTAATTTTCCAAACCAAAACCGGTTAATAATCGGTTTGGATTTTTCGATTCCTAATTGGTTTCCCCTCCAAAGTCTTTTTCTGATGGTGTTGCATAAAAGCACAATATTCCAGCCACCCACACACAAGGAGGATTCAATGTAGAAAAACTGCAAAATTTGTTGAAAGAGTGTGGAAGTGTATTGAAAGAGTGTGGAAGTGTATTAAGTTTGACAGCGACAATGAGAGATGAAAAATAGAGAATACTGAATAAGAGATATTACAATATTCAATTGATTTATGGTTTATTCAGTTTATCTATTTGCAATCGATGATTGTTAGACTTTAAAACCAAAGTCGAATCGATTACCTACAATTCGATTCGGCTTGGTTTTTAACCATCATTTTCGTTTTATTTCATTGGTTCTAGTTCAGAATTGACATCCTTAGACTCACATGCAAGATCTAGCCCAACACAGTTAGGTTCAGTTCAGTCCAAGTTTAAGGTATTTGGGTCGGGGTAGGTGTCACACCCCAATTCCGCACTATTCAGAATGGTGTGATGAACCGCTAGCAAACCAACGGTTCAACCAGGATCTCGTACAGATGGTATCCGGCTGATCTAAACCTCATACATCCACATTCATAATCAGAGTAAATACACAATAGTGAAGTCTTATAGTAAAATGAACTGAGAATCTACTGTGATATTAATATAAAATAACAATTTATTCTGTATCAACTGAGACATAAATAAATATCAAATACATGTCCTTAATAAATCCAAATAAAGAAATCTAGAAAAATCTAATCGAATACACATGAGTTGCACTCGCAAGAGGAGTCATGTGTATCCACTGCATCTTCAACTTCCATCGCCGTCACGTTCCCGTACACTGGAGCATTTATATAATCTTCGACGGTAGTACCTTCATTATCAACTAAAAATATTCGACGTCGAAGGGGTGAGCACACATCATGGCTCAGTGAGCAAACAAAATAATGCAACAATACATATGCATGCAGTCAATTCATATCTTTAGTCTGGTGAATAAGTTTGCAATGTGCTATAAAATGATAGGTGGCCGTCGCACCTCCATACACGAGTGTGTGGAAACGCCTAATGAAAATGGCACCGTCGCCCCACATGCACCCACCATGGACAATATACACCCCATGAAAACAGCATGGCTGTACTGGTTGCCCATACCAACACGTAAGCCCCTATTGGCGAGGGCTTGCAAACTGGGCTCGCAACTAACCAATCCTAATGCCAAACAGTGTATCCAAGGCATCACCCCAGCATCCCTCAGAACATCCATAGAGATAGAGCTAAGGCCCCCCGATAGAGTCAGAGACTACAAGGACCGAGACCACCTCCCCTGATACTCTACGACATAATAGTTCTGCTAAGGTAATGGCGATACGACGACGTCAGTGAACTTGACTTGAGTAGAACAATGGCACAATATACCCCGATGAAAATGGCATCGAAGTACCGATTGATACCATCCCTACCTGCACCATATACACTGGTCAAACACAAACATTCACATGCCTATTCCTATCATCATCATCATCATCATGTTATAAACATAAAGTAAATATGCATGAACAAATAAGAGAAATATTGGATGACATGTTGAATGCTTATACAAGCATACACACACAGAATCAATATGGCATTGGACTCAAGAAATAAAATAATTTATTATTAACCAATTAGTTTAGGTCTTGTTCCCTCACCTTAGCTTGTTAATAGATCCTCTTTCAAGCTTTAGAATCACCTTTATATTGTTATTATATTGCTAGAAGACCTAACAAAGTCGATCGAATTTAATTACAATTAATTCCGAATTTAAAAATCATACTGTTAACTGGGGGTCGGAGGTAGGGTCGGAGTAATGATCGACCCCTGGTGCAACCACCCCTATTCTGGACTTCCCGAACACTGGGAATCGATGCTCAGGGTCTGGTAGGGTCGATTTGTCACATCCTAATTCCGCACTATTCAGAATGGTGTGATGAACTGCTAACAAATCAACGGTTCAAACAGGATCTCGAGTAGGCTATATCCATGTTATCTAAACCCCATACATCCATAATCATAATCAGAGTAAATACACAATAGCGGAAGTCTTATAATAAAATGAACTGAGGATCTATTGTGATATCAATATTTAAATAACAAATTATTCTGTATCAACTAGGACATAAATAAATAAATATCAAATACATGTCTTTAATAAATCCAAATAGATAAAACTAAAAATCTAATCGAATACACATGAGTTGCACTCGCAAGAGATGTCATGTGTATCCACTTCATCTTCAGCTACCATCGCTGCAACGTTTCCGTATTCTGGAGCATTTATATAATCTTCAACGGTTGTACCTGCACCATCAACTAAAAAAAATATTCGACGTCGAAGGGTGAGCACACATCACGGCTCAGTGAGCAAACAAAACAATGCAACACTACATATGCATGCAATCAATTCATATCTTTGGTCTGGTTTTAAGTTTGCACTGTGCTATAGAAAGGATAGGTGGCCACCGCACCTCTATGCACGAGAGTGTGGATACGCCCGATGACTCTCACCATCGCCCACAACACCTATAATAAACATTGTACAACGAAGGTCACGTTTATCGATGAACAACTCCATACCAACAAATTAACCCCTGATGGCTAGGGCTGCAAACGGGGCTCGCTACTAACCAATTCTAATGTCAACCAATGTATCCAAGGCCTCATTCCAGCATCCCTCAGAGCACCCGTAGAGATAGAGCTAAAGCCCCTCGGTAGTATAGGACTCAAGGACCGAGACCCTCCTTGATGCCCTACGTCGCAATAGTTCTGTTAAGGTAATGGTGATACGACGATGCTAATGCACAAGACATGAGTCAGAGATAGAGCTAAAGTGCCCGGATCAAACATCGCATAACACCTCCCCTGATGCCCTACTCGCATCAAGCACACTAACCACACACAAACATTCACATGCCTATTCCTAACATCAATCATCATCATCATGTTATAAGTAAACAAAATTAAATATGCATGAACAATAATAGCAGGATATTGGATGACATGTTGAATGCACATTACAAGCATATTCGCATAGAATCAAGCATGGCATTGGACTCAAGAAAATAAAAGTAATTTATTATTAACCAATTAGTTTAGGTCTTGTTCCCTCACCTTAGCTTGCTAATAGATACTCTTCCAAGCTTTAGAATCACATTTATATTGCTATTATATTGCTAGAAGACCTAACAAAGTCGATAAAATTTAATTATAATTTATTCTAATTTTTAAAACCATTCTATTAACTGAGGGTCGGAGGTAGGGTCTGAGTTATGACTGACCCCTGGTGCGACCCTCCCCTAATCTGGGCTTCCAGAACCCTGGGGGTCGATACTCAGGGTCACATAGGGTCGGATGGTCATCGACCCTCTGTGCGACTCCCTGTGGGTTTTGGTCAATTTTCCTCCTTTTAGTCAATTCTTCGTGTTTGGGGTCCTATGGTTTGCTCCTACAGTCCAGTCAACATACATTCCACGATCTGAAACCATGAATCATCCACCTATATAGCTTTTATGTATTCTCCCATGGTTTTTCATGGAAACCTAACCATGGGTTGATGGTTTGGATTTCTCCGAGATCACACTCTCATCCTTATCTAACCTAAGGTCTGTAGAAATTCATGGAATTAGTATCCATACCTGAGAAGAATACTCCTTCTCTGCAATTCTTCTCCTTTTTACTTTTTCTTCTCTCTCTTGCTTATCTTCTTCTTCTCTTCCTTCTCTTCTCTTTCTCTCAATTCAATTAGGGTTGTAAAAGGAGTAAAAGAGGCTTAGGGACGTCCTATTTATAAGGTGGAAACTCCAAAACTAAGTCCCATTGAGATTTGAAAGGAATCCAATCGAAATTTGGAAACTTTCCTAATTTCAGTTTCTGGCGGCAATTGAGGGTCGATGAGAGGGTCGATGATCCCGTCGACCCTTGGTTTCCTAAAGTGTCCGACCCCCTCTGTAAAACAGGGGGTCTGACTTTCTGTCTTGGGGGGTCCGACCCTCCCTTGCTGGGTATGCGACCCTCCCTTCAAATTAAGTGTTTTTGGGTCGATTTGATACCTAGGATCAAGATCTCCTTCACGCCCTTGGTCCATTCATCTCGTCCAGGATGGGTAAACCTGGTTCAAGGTGGTAAGATCGGGTTAGTTTGATACGGGTCTTACAACTCCCCCCTACTTATAAAAAATTTCATCCCCGAAATTATACGTACCTTCTGAATCAAATAAGTGAGGGTATTGCTTCCGCATAGCATTCTCTTCCTCCCAAGTAATTTCTTTCATGTCTCTACTTTTCCAAATGACCTTAACATAATAGATATCTCGGTTGCGTAGTCGTTGAACCTTTCGACTGGTGATTTCTGTTGGTGTTACTTCAAATGTCAATTCATCAGTCAATTTCGGTAGATCTACTATCAGGACGTTTGTTGAATCCTTGACATACTTCTTCAATAGGAAAATATGAAATACGTCATGCACACTTGACATAGATGGTGGTAGTGCTAACTGATAAGCCACTTTTCCACACTTAGCTAGATTCTCATACGGCCCGACATATCTTGGACTGAGTTTCCCTTTCTGCCCGAACCGTTTCAATCCTCGCATAGGCGATACCTTCAAGAATACTTTATCTCCTACAGCGAACTCAAGATCTCTACGTCGAGTATCTGCATATTGCTTCTGACGGTTCTGAGCTATTTTTACTCTTTCCTTGATAATGTCTACCACTCGACAAGTCTCTTCAACAAATTCCGGCCCAACAATACTACGTTCTCCAACTTCATTCCAAAACAACATAGTTCGACACTTTCTGCCATACAGTGCTTCATATGGTGACATCTGTATAGTAGCCTGATAGCTATTGTTATAAGCGAACTCGATCAGTGGTAATTTTTCATCCCATGATCCTTTAAAATCAATTACACATGCGCGTAGCATATCTTCTAGAATCTGGATTGTACACTCTGACTGTCCATCTGTCTGTGGGTGGAATGCAGTACTGAACTTCAATGTTGTACCCATGGCCTTTTGCAATCCTTCCCAAAACTTGGAAGTAAATCGAGGATCTCTATCGGATACAATGCTCTCTGGTACACCGTGTAACCGAACAATATTATCCACATACAGCTTTGCTAACCTTTCCAGTGTATACTGAGGTCGTATCGATATGAAGCGAGCTGTCTTAGTCAGATGGTATACAATCACCCAAACTGCGTCAACTACTCGAGGAGTCAATGGTAATCCCGTGACGAAGTCCATAATTTTGCAGTCCCATTTCCATGCTGGTTCCGGTAACGACTGTAACAATCGTGCGGGTCTTTGTCGTTCAGCCTTTATTTTCTGACAATTTAGGCATTGAGACACGAACTTAGCTACATCTGCTTTCATTCCTCTCCACCAATATAGTTTCTTTAGATCATGATACATTTTTGTGCTTCCAGGATGTATCGAATAAATGGTGGTATGGGCTTCTTTCATCAGTCGGTGTCTAATGTCCACATTTTCTGTTTCGGGTACACATATTCTTCCTTTGTACTTCAGTACTTTCTCTCCGTCCAAGGTGAACTCAGGGTTGGTCCTACCTTTTTTGATATCTTCTTGTACTGCTCTCAGATAAGGATCTGATTTGATAGCTGTCTTTACTTCATCAATTATATCTGGTATACTCTTCAATGCCGCGAACATATTTGAAAACTGATGAATAAACCCTTGGTTGGCTTATCCATCATTTGTATCTATCACATATTGCCCATTGCCATGATTGAATACAATTCCGGTAGTACATATAGCTGCAGTTGTACTAACCTCCCCTTGAGATTTTATCATCACCTTTATACTCAACGCATCCGCTACTACATTAGCTTTCCCTAGATGATATTGGATATCACAATCATAGTCTTTCAATAGTTCCAACCATCTTCTTTGTCTCATATTCAACTCCTTCTGATTAAATAAATAAGTAAGACTTTTATGGTCCGACTTAATCTGGAACTTCTCTCCGTATAGGTAATGTCTCCATATCTTGACAGCATGTACTACTGCCGCTAACTCCAAATCATGAGTGGGATAATTTTTCTCATGCATCTTTAACTGTCTCGAGGCATAAGCAATTACTTGTTCTCCTTGCATAAGCATACATCCTAATTCCAGTCCTGACGCATCAGTGTATAGGGTAAATGGCTGTCCTGGGACAAGAATAGTCAAAATCAGAGCGGATATCAATCTGGTCTTCAATGTCTGGAAGCTCTTCTCACATTTATCCATCCACACAAATTTTTCACCTTTCTTAGTCAAACTGGTGAGAGGTACGACAATCCGAGAATATATCCAGCGAGACCCAGAAAACTTCTTATTTCTGCAATGCTTTTTGGTGCTTCCCACTTTACAATAGCCTCGATCTTGCTAGGGTCCACTTTGATTCCTTCAGCGGATACCACATGGCCTAGGAAGGCGACTTCACTTAGCTAAAACTCACACTTTGAAAATTTTGCATACAGCTTCTCTTTCCTTAAACGTTGTAGGGCGGCGTTTAGATTCTTAACGTGGGTTTCCTTGTCCTTGGAATATACCAATATATCATCAATAAATACTATAATCGACGTATCCAACATGTCATGGAAAACCCGGTTCACAAATTCCATGAAAGTTGTTGGGCGTTTGTTAATCCAAAATACATGACCAAGAATTCATAATGTCCATATCTAGTCCTGAAAGTTGTCTCAGGAATATCACCCTCTTTAATCTTCAGCTGATGATAACCGGACCGAAGGTCGATCTTAGAAAATACTTTCGCTCCTTGCAACTGATCGAATAAGTCATCGATCCAAGGTAGTGGATATCGATTCTTGATTGTCAGTTTGTTCAGCTCCCGATAGTCGATACATATTCGAACGCTACCGTCCTTCTTCTTTACGAATAATACCGGTGATCCCCATGGTGATATACTTGGTCGAATATAACCCTTGTCCAGCAGTTCCTGTAGTTGCACTTTCAATTCCTTCAGTTCCGTAGGAGCCATTCTATAAGGTGCTTTTGATACTGGTGCGGCTCCAGGTATAAGATCTATCACAAACTCGGTGGCTCTGTCGAGTGGTAATCCTGGTAGTTCCTCTGGAAATACGTCGGGATAGTCCCGCATGACATCAATATCTTCCATTCGTGGTGCTTCCTTGGTTAGGTCGACTACTGATACTAGATACCCGACTGCCCCCTTCTCAAGGCACTTCTTAGCCTTTAGTGCTGAGAGTATGAGCTTGCGTTTACAGGGCAGTTTGGTTCCCACAAAACTAAATTCTGATCCTTCTTTGTCTTTAAATGTTAGCTTCTTTTCGACGCATAATAGGTTTGCAGAATGCCGAGCTAACCAGTCCATTCCCAAGATGACATCAAAGTCTGTCATCCCAAGTTGGATCAAGGTTGCATCTAAGGTTTTCTCGCCAATGAGAACTGGACATGGCCCATAACCTTTCTCTAATTCCACTTCTAACCCCATCGGTGACCGTACAAGTAGTTTGTAGTCCAATGTTTTGATGGGTAAGTTCAGTTTCTTTCTAAACGACACAGATATAAAGGAATGAGTAGCTCCTGAATCGAAGAGTACTTGGCGGGTATGCCATTTATAGGTACCATACCTGTGATTTGTTTAAACTTAGTCTACATGCTTACACATTGTAATACAGCTTAAAGGTTTAGGTCATACCTGTGACCACATCGGGTGATGCGGCAGCTTCCTCAGACGTAACAGCATAAACTCGTCCTTGATGTTGTGGCTTCCGGGGTTTAGGACACTCTCTCATCATATGTCCCACTTGATTGCAGTTATAACATCTTGGACTTTCAGTATTTGGCTTTGGTTGCTGCTGAGCTGCTTGAGTGGTCTTGGGTGCAGTGGTGAAATTCTGAGTACGGAAAGGCTTGTATGTCTTGTTATTATCTCCGTTTTAAGCATTTTCGGCTGGTCTTTTTATGCCTCTGTTTTGTGTAAAGTAACTTTCCTTCTAGCTCGATTCGATAACTCGAGCGATTTGGACAGCTTCATTATATATCTTCTTCTCTAAACCCAGGATGTGCTCTCTGATGCTTCCTCTAAGTCCCGTGACAAACTTATGGGTCTTAGTGTCTTCCTCTTGCATACTAAGTGGTGCAAAGAAAAACAGCTCCTCATAGCGCTGTTGATATGCATCCACAGACATTTGGCCCTGATATAAACTCAAGAACTCCTTCTCCATAGCATCTCTGAAGCTTCGGGGAAAATACATCTCAAAGAACGCTTCTTTATAAATAGCCCAAGTCAATAGGGCGTGCTTGGTCAGTAGATATGCCCTGGTAGATTTCCACCAATGATGTGCATCGTCTTTTAGCATGAAGGTGGAACATAACACCTTTTCTTCTTCAGTAATAGTCATCATGAGAAAGTTTCTCTCCATCTCGTCGATCCAATGTGCTGGCCATAACGGATCCGACGGTTTATCGTTAAATTCCTTGGGCTTCATCTTCAGAAATCTCTCAACCAGTCGAGAGTGATCCATCTGATTTTGGGGGTATGCCCCAAACATAGGTTGTGGATACTGATACTGAACCTGAGCTGCTTTCGAACAAGGTACTGGGATCTGTGCAGCTGGTGGTTGAGGTGTTTGAGGTGATGGGTGGTTACCCACCGGTGCTGCACTGGCTTGTCCAGTCTGCATGGGTGTAGCATGTGCGGCCTAGAACATAATCCCCATTGCAACTTGCATTTGAGCCTATGCATGTTGCAACTGTTGTAGCTGCTGTGCTAGATTCATTACCACGGTTGCTAACTCCGGTGGTGGAGGTGGCAAGTTAGTAGGATTTGCCTGGTCTAGATTTCCTGGGGGTACAACCTATGGATTTCTCTATGCATATATATTCTCCTGGCTAGTTTCCTCCACAGGTGGTGGTGGAACTGCATTTCGAATCTGCCTGGTTACTCTACGTCCAAACATGTTTTCTTCTCAGATTGGTGGTACCTGAAAATCATCAAAATAGGTGAGTCAATCATTTATACTGCATGTAGGCATGCTAACCGATGTAAATTCCAAATTTTTCAGCTCATTTTTTGAAAAATACTGTCTTTTCTATGCAGGGTCGATGGCGGGGGTCAATGGTACGTCCGACCCTTAGTATCCAACCCTGGGAATGGCCTGTTCTTCCCGAGAGCTGGGGTCGATATAGGGGTCGATGGGTATCCGACCCTCAGTATCCGACCCTGGTTTTCTATCAGATTCCCGAGAGCTGAGGGTCGATCTGGGGGTCGATTCGAGGGTCGATGATCCTGGTCGAATTGTCCGACCCTCAGACCAAAAATAAGACCTTTAAGATCCGATTCTGGGTTCATTCCCCATCATTTCTCTCCCGTTTCGACTCGTCTCCCACCTCTGAGTTGCTACAGTGCCACTCTGCTATTTTGGTCAACTTAGATCCGTGTTCGACGTCCACATCATCCCTACAGGTATGCTTTCTCATTTTTACCTGTTTTTAGGTTTTCATTTCTAGGTTTTTGTCCATTTAACTTGTATTTTTCAAATTAAACTTTTTCCAACCGTAAAAATTCAATTTTTATTGGGGGCTTTTGTTATTGGTGTCTCGAGGAACGAAAACCCTCAAAAAATTTTGAGTTTCATCGGTTGGTTATCGAGAACTTGGATTTTTTGCTCTTTTTGCCCTAATTTGTCAAAATTTTCGATTTCTCACAATTTCTTCAAATTGGACTTCATTAGCTAGAATTTCCTACTGTCTGAGTGTTGTAAGACATGTTGGGACCTACTTAAGTCCTCCTGCCCACATGTCTGGGTGACAAGTGAGGCTTTTGGCCAACTTACGTCGTTATAATGTCAAAATTTTGGATCTTCTATCTTATTAACATATTATCTATTTTCTTTTCTTTCTTATTGACAGATACCATGGCTCGTACCAAGGTACCCAGAGTTCATGATCCTCTTCGCTTCCGTTCCAACGAAGTCGAGGCACAATATGCCCACTTTGTTCGTAAGAAATAGAGGGAGGTCGTATGGTAAACTTGGCTGAGTTAGCCTTGTTCAACGTGGAGAGAGCCTTTTGTGATATGGGGTGGCTCCCTGTCATTACCTACGATGCTTGCACATGACCGGATTTAGTGCGACAGTTTTATTGTAATCTCCAGGTGGTAGGGGATTACAATGATGTGGATAGGGGTCACGAGCTCAGGATTACTAGCTATGTCAAGGGAGTTGAGGTCTCTTTTGACTACCGGCAGCTAGCGGATTTGTTGGGCATTTCCTATGATGGCCCTATGGTTTTCTGTGCTCCTGGAGAGCCCCAGTTCATCTCCACAGAGATGAGGGCTGAGATTGATAGTTAGTTGCTACGACCTGATCGTTGGCAGATGAGGGCTTGCTATATGCGTCCGGCTCCACGGATCTTTTGTAAGATTATCCAGCATAATCTGATTCCACAGAGTGGCCATTACGAGAGGGTTTCTCAGCTGACCCAATATCTTCTGTACAGCATTTGCACTAGACAGCCTATCTGCCTTCCTTACATCATCATGCGGACTATGATCAGTGTCACATTGCCCAGTCATAGGGGTAATCTACCCTATGGACGTATGATCACCATATTGCTGACCCGCCTGGGAATTGATTTAGCGGATGAGAAGATTCAGGAGAAAACCTTCTCGTCGCCTCTAAATTGGGAGGCTATTTGCAAGATGGGCTTGCGGGATGCCTAAGTCAGTGACGAGGAGAGGAACGAGATGGTGCACCCTCACACTCGCATCGAGATCGCTGACGCTGAGGCAGCAGCAGCTGCAACTGGGGTCCCTGGTAGTGCTGTTGGGGATGATGATCGTCTTTACATGGATGTGGATTCCATACCACCTCCTCCTTCTACACATGCTGCTGGAGCGAGTACATATTTTGCGGCTGGTCCTTCACATGTAGCTGGTCCTTCGCGTCCACCTTCTGATGACGTGCTGAGTATGTTTCAGGAGATTAGAGAGGCTCAACGCGCATCAAATCTGAGGATAGTGGAGCTTCTAGACGCTCAGCACCAGACTGATCAGCGGGTGACTGATCTCACAGCTAGTATTCAGGAGACTTAGACTCAGGTGGCCTGGTTGACTAGAGTCTATGCCGAGGACTATGAAAGAGACCGCGAGGCACCGCCTCCTCCTTCACCTCCAGCTTCATGATTATATCTTTTCCTTCTTCTTGTACTACAGAGTAACTATCCGGATTGTGGACTGTACTCTGCTTTAAGTATTAATATATATATATATATATATATATATATATATATATATATATATTTGTTTATCTCGCATTGTATTTAAAATTTATTTCTCCTTTAATAGATGCATTATTCTCTTTTTAAATTGATCTCAAACATCATTTGTGCTTATAGTGTGTTAATATTACAGTTATTATTTTTTATCCTATCTCAGTTCATAATTGGTTGTGAAAGTATGCTGGTCTAGTGGACAAGGCCTGAAGCTCTGATACCAAGTTGTCATACCCTAATTCCACACTATTCAGAATGGTGTGATGAACCGCTAACAAACCAATGGTTCAACCAGGATCTCGAGTAGGCTATATCCATGTTATCTAAACCTCATACATCCATAATCATAATCAGAATAAATACACAATAGCAGAAGTCTTATAATAAAATGAACTGAGGATCTATTGTGATATCAATATTTAAATAATAAATTATTTTGTATCAACTAGGAACTAAATAAATAAATATCAAATACATCTCTTTAATAAATCCAAATAGATAAAACTAAAAATCTAATCGAATACACATGAGTTGCACTCGCAAGAGATGTCATGTGTATCCACTTCATCTTCGGCTACCATCGCTGCAACGTTCCCGTATTCTGGAGCATTTATATAATCTTCAACGGTTGTACCTGCACCATCAACTAAAAAAAATATTTGACGTCGAAGGGTGAACACACATCACGGCTCAGTGAGAAAACAAAACAATTCAACACTACATATGCATGCAATCAATTCATATCTTTGGTCTGCTTTTACGTTTGCACTGTGCTATAGAAGGATAGGAGACCACCACACCTCTATGCACGAGAGTGTGGATACGTCCGATGACTCTCACCGTCCCCCACAGCACCCATAATGAACATTGTACAACGAAGATCACGTTTATCGATGCACAACTTCATACCAACAAATTAACCCCTGATGGCTAGGGCTGCAAACGGGGCTCGCTACTAACCAATCCTAATGTCAACCAATGTATCCAAGGCCTCACCCCAGCATCCCTCAAAGCACCCGTAGAGATAAAGCTAAGGCCCCTCGGTAGAGTATAGGACTCAAGGACCGAGACCCTCCTTGATGCCCTACGTCGCAATAGTTCTGCTAAGGTAACGGCGATACGACGATGCTAATACACAAGACTTGAGTCAGAGATAGAGCTAAAGTGTCCGGATCAAACACCGCATAACACCTCCCCTGATGCCCTACTCGCATCAAGCACACTAACCACACACAAACATTCACATGCCTATTCCTAGCATCAATCATCATCATCATGTTATAAGTAAACAAAATTAAATATGCATGAACAATAACAGCAGAAATATTGGATGACATGTTGAATGCACATTACAAGCATATTCGCATAGAATCAAGCATGGCATTGGACTCAAGAAAATAAAAGTAGTTTATTATTAACAAATTAGTTTAGGTCTTGTTTCCTCACCTTAGCTTGCTAATAGATACTCTTCCAAGCTTTAGAATCACCTTTATATTGCTATTATATTGCTAGAAGACCTAACAAAGTCGATAAAATTTAATTAGAATTTATTCTAATTTTTAAAATCATTCTATTAACTGAGGGTCGGAGGTAGGGTCTGAGTTATGACCGACCCCTGGTGCGACCCTCCCCTAATCTGGGCTTCCAGAACCTTGGGGGTCGATACTCAGGGTCACATAGGGTCGGATGGTCATCGACCCTATGTGCAACCCCCTGTGGGTTTTGATCAATTTTTCTCCTTTTAGTCCATTCTTCGTGTTTGGGGTCCTATGGCTTGCTCCTACAGTCCATTCAACATACATTCCACGGTCTAGAACCATGAATCATCCACCTATATAGCTTTTATGTATTCTCCCATGGTTTTTCATGGAAACCTAACCATGGGTTGATGGTTTGGATTTCTCCGAGATCACACTCTCATCCTTATCTAACCTAAGGTTTGTAGAAATTCATGGAATTAGTATCCATACCTGAGAAGAATACTCCTTCTCTGCAATTCTTCTCCTTTTTACTTTTTCTTCTCTCCCTTGCTTCTCTTCTTCTTCTCTTCCTTCTCTTCTCTTTCTCTTAATTCAATTAGGGTTGTAAAAGGAGTAAAAGAGGCTTAGGGACGTCCTATTTATAAGGTGGAAACTCCTAAACTAAGTCCCATTGAAATTTGGAAGGAATCCAATAGAAATTTAGAAACTTTCCTAATTTCAGTTTCTGGCGGCAACTAAGGGTCTATGAGAGGGTCGATGATCCCGTCGACCCTTGGTTTCCTAAAGTGTCCGACCCCCTCTGTAAAACAGGGGGTCTGACCTTCTGTCTTGGGGGGTCCGACCCTCCCTTGCTGGGTATGCGATCCTCCCTTTAAATTAAGCATTTTTCGATCGATTTGATACCTGGGATCACGATCTCCTTCACGCCCTTGGTCCATTCATATCGTCCAGGATGGGTAAACCTGGTTCAAGTGGTAAAACCGGATTAGTTTGATACGGGTCTTACACGATTGGCCATCGACCCCCCATGCGACCCTATATGGGTTTTGGTCAATTTTCTTCCTTTCAGTCCATTCTTCGTGTTTGGGGTCCTATGGCTTGCTCCTACAGTCCATTATACACACATTCTATGGTTTAAAACCATGAATCATTCACCTATATGGCTTTCGAGACTTTCCCATGGTTTTTCATGAAAATCTAACCATGGGTTGATGGATTGGGTTTCTCCGAGATCATACTCTCTTCATTATCTAACCTAAGGTCTGTAGAAACTCATGGAATTAGTATCCATACCTGAGAAGAATACTCCTTCTCTGCAACTCTTTTTCTTTTTGCTTTCTTTTCTTCCTTGCTTCTCTTCTTCTTCTCTTCCTTCTCTTCTCTTTCTCTCAATTCAATTAGGGTTGTAAAAAGAGTGAAAGAGGCTTAGGGATGTCCTATTTATAGAGTAGAAACTCCTAAAATAAGTCCCATTGATATTTGGAAAGAGTCCAACCGAAATTAGGAAACTTTCCTAATTTCTGTTTCTGGCGGCCACTGGGGGTCGATGAGGGGGTCGATGATCCCGTCGACCCCTGGTTCCTAAAGTGTCTAACCCCCCTGTAAAACTGGGGGTCTGACTTTCTGTCTTGGGGGGTCCGACCCTCCCTTGCTGGGTATGCGACCCTCTCCTTAATTTAAGTGTTTTTGGGTCGATTTAATACCTGGGATCACGATCTCCTTCAAGCCCTTGGTCCATTTGGCTCGACCATGATGGGTAAACCTGGTTCAAGGTGGTAAGACCGGGTTAGTTTGATACGGGTCTTACAACTCCCCCCTACTTATAAAAATTTCTTCCTCGAAATTGTACGTACCTTCTGAATAAAATAAGTGAGGGTATTGCTTTTGCATAACATTCTCTTATTCCCATGTAATTTCTTCAATGTCCCTACTTCTCCAAGTGACCTTAACATAATAGATATCTCGGTTGCGTAGTCGTTCAACCTTTCGGCTAGTGATTTCAGTTGGTGTTACTTCAAATGTCAAATCATCAGTCAAATCCAGTAGATCTACTGTCAGAACGTGCGTTGGATCCTTGACATACTTCTTCAATAGGGAAATATGAAATACATCATGCACACTTGACATAGATGGTGGTAGTGCTAACTGGTAAGCCACTTTCCCACGCTTAGCTAGAATCTCATATGGCCCGACATATCTTGGACTTAATTTTCCTTTCTGTCTGAACCGTTTCAATCCTCGCATAGGCGATACTTTCAAGAATACTTTATCATCCACGGCAAACTCAAGATCTATGCGTCGAGTATCTGCATATTGCTTCTGACGGTTCTGGGCTGTTCTCACTCTTTCTTTGATAATGTCGACCACACGACAAGTCTCTTCAACAAATTCTGGCCCAACAATACTACGTTCTCCAACTTCATTCCAAAATAGAGGAGTTCGACACTTTCTGTCATACAATGCTTCATAGGGTGACAGTTGTATAGTAGCCTGATAGCTATTGTTATAAGCGAACTCGATCAGTGGTAATTTTTCATCTCATGGTCCTTTAAAATCAATTACACATGGTCGTAGCATATCTTCTAGAATTTGGATTGTACGCTCTGACTGTCCATCTGTCTGTGGATGGAATGCAGTACTAAACTTCAATGTTGTACCCATAGCCTTTTGCAATCCTTCCCAAAACTTGAAAGTAAATCGTGGATCTCTATCGGACACAATGCTCTCTGGTACACCGTGTAATCGAACAATATTATCCACATACAGCTTTGCTAACCTTTCAAGTGTATACTGAGATCGTATCGGTATAAAGCGAGCTGTCTTAGTCAGACGGTCTACAATCACCCAAACTGCGTCAACTACTCGAGGAGTCAGTGATAATCCCGTGACGAAGTCCATAGTGATGCAGTCCCATTTTCATGCTGGTTCCGGTAACGACTGTAACAGTCCTGCAGGTCTTTGTCGTTCAGCCTTTACTTTCTGACAATTTAGGCATTGAGACACGAACTTAACTACATCTGCTTTCATCCCTCTCCACCAATATAGTTTCTTTAGATCATGATACATTTTTGTACTTCCAGGATATATCGAATAGATGGTGGTATGGGCTTCTTTCATCAGTCGGTGTCTAATGTCCGCACTTTCTGTTTCGGGTACACATATCCTTCCTTTGTACTTCAGTACATTCTCTTCGTCCAAGGTGAACTCAGGGTTAGTCCTACTCTTTTCAATGTCTTCTTGCACCGTTCTCAGGCAAGGGTCTGATTTGATAGCTGTTTTCACTTCATAAATTATATCCGGTATAATCTTCAATGCAACGAACATATTTGAAAACCGATGAATAAACCCTTGGTTGGCTGATCCATCCGCTGTATCTATCACATACTGCTCGTTGTCGTGATTGAATACCACTCCGGTAGTACACATTGCTACAGTTGTGCTAACCTCTCCTTGAGATTTTATCATTGTCTTTCTGCTCAACGCATCCGCTACTACATTAGTTTTTCCCGGATGATACTGGATATCACAATCATAGTCTTTCAATAGTTTCAGCCATCTTCTTTGTCTCATATTCAACTCCTTTTAATTAAATAAATAAGTAAGACTTTTATGGTCCGACTTAATCTGAAACTTTTCTCTAGGTAATGTCTCCATATCTTGACAGCATGTACTACTGCTGCTAACTCCAAATCATGAGTGGGATAATTTTTCTTATGTGTCTTCAACTGTCTTGAGATGTAAGCAACTACTTGTTCTCCTTGCATAAGTACACATCCTAATCCCAATCCTGGCGCATCAGTGTACAAGGTAAATGGCTGTTCGGGAACGGGAATAGTCAAAATCAGAGCGGATATCAATCTGGTCTTCAATGTCTGGAAGCTCTTCTCACATTTATCCGTCCACACAAACTTTTCACATTTTTTAGTCAAACTGGTGAGAGGTACGGCAATCCAGGAATAGTCTTCTACAAATCTCTGATAATAACTAGCGAGACCCAGAAAACTTCTAATTTCTGCAACGCTCTTTGGTGCTTCCCACTTTACAATAGTCTCGATCTTGTTGGGATCCACTTTGATTCCTTCAGCGGATACTACATGGCCTAGGAAGGCGACTTCACTTAGCTAAAACTCACATTTGGTAAATTTGGCATATAGCTTCTCTTTCCTTAAACGCTGCAGGGTGGCGTTTAGATTCTTAATATGGGTTTCCTTGTCCTTCGAATATACCAATAGATCATCAATAAATACAATAACCGACGTATCCAACATATCGTGGAATACCCGGTTCATAAGTTCCATGAAAGTTGCTGGTGCGTTTGTTAGTCCAAAAGACATGACCAAGAATTCATAATGTCCATATCTGGTCCTTGAAGCTGTCTTAGGAATATCGCCCTTTTTAATCTTCAACTGATGGTAGCCTGATCGAAGATCGATCTTAGAAAATACTTTTTCTCCTTGCAGCTAATCGAACAAGTCATCGATCCGAGGTAGTGGATATCGATTCTTGATTGTCAGTTTATTCAACTCCCGATAGTCGATACATAATCGAACGCTATCGTCCTTCTTCTTTACGAACAATACTGGCGCTCCCCATGGTGATATACTGGGTCGAATATAATCCTTGTCCAACTGTTCTTGTAGTTGTACTTTTAATTCCTTTAGTTCCATAGGAGCCATTCGGTAAGGTGCTTTTGATACTGGTGCGGCTCCAGGTATAAGATCTATCACAAACTTTGTGGCTCGGTCGGGTGGTAATCCTGGTAGTTCCTCATGAAATACGTCGGGGTAGTCCCGCACGACATCAATATCTTCCATCCGTGGTGCTTCCTTGGTGAGGTCGACCACTGATACTAGATACCCGACTGCCCCCTTCTCAAGGCACTTCTTAGCCTTTAGTGCTGAGAGTATGAGCTTGCGTTTACAGGGAAGTTTGGTTCCCGCAAAACTGAAATCTGCTCCTTCTTTGTCTTTAAATGTTAGCTTCTTTTCGGCGCATAGTAGGTTCATAGAATGTCGGGCTAACCAGTCCATTCCCAAGATGACGTCAACGTCTGCCATCCCAAGTTGGATCAAGGTTGCATCTAAGGTTTTCTCGCCAATAAGAACTGGGCATGACCCATAACCTTTCTCTAACTCCACTTCTAACCCCATCGGTGACCGTACAAGTAGTTTGTAGTCCAATGTTTTGATGGGTAAGCTCAGCTTCTTTCCAAATGACACAGATATAAAGGAATGAGTAGCTCCTGAATCGAAGAGTACTCTGGCGGTTATGTCATTTATAGGTACAATACCAGTGATTTATTTTACTTAGTCTACATGCTCATACATTGTAATACAACTTAAAAGGTTTCGGTCATACCTGTGACCACATCGGGTGATGCGGCAGCATCCTCGGATGTAACAGCATATACTCGTCCTTGATGTAATTGCTTCTTCGGCTTATGACACACCCTTGCCATATGTCCCGTTTCAGCATACACTCCCTTGAAATATTGGATGACATGTTGAATGCATATACAAGCATACACGCACAGAATCAATATGGCATTAGACTCAAGAAATAAAACAGTTTATTATTAACCAATTAGTTTAGGTCTTGTTCCCTCACCTTAGCTTGTTAATAGATCATCTTTCAAGCTTTAGAATCACCTTTATACTGTTATTATATTGCTAGAATACCTAACAATGTCAATAGAATTTAATTAGAATTAATTCTGAATTTAAAAACCATACTGTTAACTGGGAGTCGGAGGTAGGGTCGGAATAATGATCGACCCTGGGTGCGACCACCCCTATTCTGGACTTCCCGAACACTGGGGGTCGATGCTCAGGGTCTGGTAGGGTCGATTGGCCATCGACCCCCCATGCGATCCCCTGTGGGTTTTGGTCGATTTTCTTCCTTTCGGTCCATTCTTCGTGTTTGAGGTCCTATGGCTTGCTCCTATAGTCCATTCTACACACATTCTATGGTTTAAAACCATGAATCATTCACCTATATGGTTTTCGAGACTTCCCCATGATTTTCCATGAAAACCTAACCATGGGTTGATGGTTTGGGTTTCTCCGAGATCATACTCTCTTCATTATCTAACCTAAGGTCTGTAGAAACTCATGGAATTAGTATCCATACCTGAGAAGAATACTCCTTCTCTGCAACTCTTCTCCTTTTTGCTTTCTTCTCTTCCTTGCTTCTCTTCTTCTTCTCTTCCTTCTCTTCTCTTTCTCTCAATTCAATTAGGGTTGTAAAAGGAGTGAAAGAGGCTTAGGGATGTCCTATTTATAGAGTAGAAACTCCTAAAATAAGTCTCATTGAGATTTGGAAAGAGTTCAACCGAAATTAGGAAACTTTCCTAATTTCTGTTTCTGGCGGCCACTGGGGGTCGATGAGGCGGTCGATAATCCCGTCGACCCCTGGTTCCTAAAGTGTCCGACCCCCCTATAAAACTGGGGGTTTGACTTTCTGTCTTGGGGGGTCCGACCCTCCCTTGCTGGGTATGCGATCCTCTCCTTAATTTAAGTGTTTTTGGGTCGATTTAATACCTGGGATCACGATCTCCTTCACGCCCTTAGTCCATTTGGCTCAACCATGATGGGTAAACCTGGTTCAAGGTGGTAAGACCGGGTTAGTTTGATACGGGTCTTACAACTCCCCCCTACTTATAAAAATTTCGTCCTCGAAATTGTACGTACCTTCTGAATCAAATAAGTGAGGGTATTGTTTTCGCATAGCATTCTCTTCTTTCCATGTAATTTCTTCTATGTCTCTACTTCTCCAAGTGACCTTAACATAATGGATATCTCGGTTGCGTAGTCATTGAACCTTTCGACTGGTGATTTCAGTTGGTGTTACTTCAAATGTCAAATCATCAGTCAAATCTGATAGATCTACTGTCAGAACGTGCGTTGGATCCTTGACGTACTTCTTCAATAGGAAAATATGAAATATGTCATGCACACTTTACATAGATGGTGGTAGTGCTAACTGGTAAGCCACTTTCCCACGCTTAGCTAGAATCTCATATGGCCCGACGTATCTTGGACTTAGTTTCCCTTTCTGTCCGAACCGTTTCAATCCTCGCATAGGCGATACTTTCAAGAATACTTTATCACCCACGGTGAACTCAAGATCCCTGCATCGAGTATCTGCATACTGCTTCTGACGGTTCTGGGCTGTTCTCACTCTTTCCTTGATAATGTCGACCACTCAACAAGTCTCTTCAACAAATTCTGGCCCAACAATACTACGTTCTCCAACTTCATTCTAAAATAGAGGAGTTCGACACTTTCTGCCATACAGTCCTTCACGCCCTTGGTCCATTTGGCTCGACCATGATGGGTAAACCTGGTTCAAGGTGGTAAGACCGGGTTAGCTTGATACGGGTCTTACAGTAGGTAGGTTCAAAACAAAAACAAAAAATTTCACCTACCACCTGTTACGGTTAGAAATCGTTCGCCGGTCTGCAATCCAAGCAACCTGCAATCATAGAAGTTAAACAAGGGAGTTGGGCAACTAAGCCCCGGGTACACTCCGATGCCTAAGTCAGATTCCCAATGTAAACAGTCAAGAGATAGCAGGAAGCTATCATCAATTTAGAGAAAGAGGAGGACGATGAGAGAATTTGAGCATATGAGAGAATTGAAGGTGAATAGTGAGATTGTGAACTTTTTTTTACCTTGAGAGATCGTCCTTTACTTATAGAGATTGGGAAAAAACATGAAAGTACCAGGACTTAGGGAAATAGATCGCCAATAGGACTGCCAGGTGTTGCTCTGAGGGACGTCTAGGTCATAGACTCCGAGTAGGAATGGGGGACTGTAGCCAAGGAAGCCAAGTCAGTCAACATTAAGAGTGACACGTGTCACCACATGGGTAGCCGTATGACCGTGATGATCAGCACCGTATCGTACTAGGAGAAGGACTCCTCTGACGTAACCTATTCGCCTTAGGACTCTGACCTCCGACCAAGAATAGTAACCGAATAGGTTTATACCTTCGACTAGTGTCGTGTCCTAACAGGACTGTAACTCCGAACGGGGTAAGCCGAGCGCCAATCGATCATAGATGGTCGACTTCGAGGATATTGATTGCCACGTGTAAGATTTTAATTGGATGATGTTTTTCCCTTATAACACCACCTAAAAAGTATTTGAAACATCACCTACCACCCATAGTTTCTAACATCATCTTACCATCCAAAATTTTTACACCATTAATTAAAGAGACCCAATCAGTTAAGTGAGTCCATTAGATATTTATATCCTTCTTATTTTAAATTGAAAATTTTTAAAAATTACTAATTTGAACTTCTTTCTCTACTAAAAAAATACTAAAAAGAAATCTGAAATCCCAAATCCTCGTGTGCTTAAAGGTGTCAAAAATGGGCCCGGCCCGATAACACGGACTGAGCCAGCCCGATATAACCCGAACCCAGTCCAGACCGAACCTTAATGGACAGGTTTCGGTCTTGGCTTGTAAAGCCCGACAACGTTTTAGCCCAAATCGAAACCAGACCGGACCAGCCCGTTAAGAAGCCCGAACTAGCCCGAACCAATAATACCTAACCCGAACACCAGTAAGGTCAATTAGAGCCCAGTTTCTTAATTTTAATGGTTTTAAATTTTGATGGATTATATTACACTGTTATAGTTCACTTCTTGATCCGAAAGATTATATGAATTTATAGTTGAAAATAGTATGGTAATTGTTACAATTTACTGAATTGCATGCATATAGAAGGAATGATGCTAATTTTATAGATAGAAATAATAAAATAGGCTATATATCTTACATAAAAAATAGGCCCGATAAGCTTGATAAACCCTGTCCGGACCGAACCAGCTCGAAATCATCTCAATAAGCTCAGCCCGATAACAAACGACACCAGACTAGTCCAATAGTTATTATGTCCAGCGCAGCCCAACCCAGCCTGAACTCTTAACGGACAGGTTTTGGGCTGGGCTTATAAAACCCGACATCGATTCAGCCCAGACCGAAACCGGCCCGGACCGGCCCGTTGACACCCTTATGTATGCTCCTTACCCTTCCCCTTCCCCCTCCCCCGATCTCTCTTCTCCTTCCCCTTCCCCACTGAACCAAGCACCCCTGAAGCCCAGATCATCGAAGCAAACTTTGACCCTTGTCCCCTTCTTGAAATCTCTTGAAGAAATAAACCAAAACCAGGAAAATAAAAATCGATTGTGCAGTGGTCAAATTACGAAATCTAGGGTAGACTTTTCCATTTTTATCAAATCTAGTACTGAGTTAGGGTTTTTGCTTTTTTTATAATCTAATTCATCCCTTTGCAGGTTCATAGGATCAATCATGTTCTGATTAGCTTTAGATAAAATCTTTTATTAAGTTCAGTTCATGCTATATAACTTTGGTATCTAAAAGAGTTGGGTTCAAGAAATCTTAGTAGCAGAGAAACATCAATTTGCAATAGAATAACGAAAATGGAAAAGGAAAATTTTGGGGGTCTGAAAAAATAAAATTCCCCCCCTTTTCTCTTTCCATGATGGAAACGAGAAAGAGATTGAAGGGAGGAAGACGAAAATGGTGTGTATTTGATTGGATTCTGGCTCAAGACAAAGTTCTTACACTTTCATTAAGAACCGCAAGACATTGAAGGGAGGAAGACAAAGATTTGTCCATTATTTAAGAACTTTTGCTATGTCGGCAACATTAGAGTTTTACGAAATGTTTTGGGAATGCGATTAGAGATAAAGGTCCCAGGAACGAAACCAGAGCTCTTAATACGGGCATGGACCTGTTTGCCCTCTTTTACGGCTCGCTGTTGGCAGCAAAGATGAAGAAGGGCAGAGTAAATTGCAGCAGATGGGTAGGTTTCAGAGCGAGGTCTAGGACTTCAATAGCTTCTTTAGTCGTTTCTATTGGCAAAGATGGATTATGGCATCTTTGAATTTATTCTCTACACATAGATGGCTTACGAGGCTATCTTTGTCATCTGGTCTCAATGGAGGTTTCTCGAAGACAGGTTTCTTCAAATGAGAGGTTTATCTCGTTTGCAGGGGCAGTCGGTGACAGGTCCAATTTGTTCACCGATTGGTTTTGGTGCTTCGTGGCCTGGTGTTGGCAATAGGTTTTGAAGGACGGCAACTTTTTGTGCTGGTATCAATCCCATAAGCAAGATCCTAGAGAGTTCTACTCAGTCGGGCTCCCTGGTGAAGTCGTCGGTTCAATTAGGGATGGCGATTGATGTTGGATGTAGTTTGGCGGATTGAGATCGTCTCCATTCCGTCTAGTTCATCCAGTCGTGAACTGATGGACTGGATTCAAAGGACACACATACCAATACATGGGGGCGTGTCCTTGGAATCCAATCTGTCCATCTACGACTGGACGACTGGACGGACTAGAGACGATCTTTTTCCGTAGTTTGGGTTCAGGTAAGCCTGACCAACAAGGGTCTTTGGATGCGGGATTTCATGATATTGGATCTCCATCTGGTCCTCGTGTTCGTTCTTAGCTGCACTCAATGAGGGTGCGACCTGATATTTCTCAAAAATAGGTTTCTTCAAATGAGAACTTGTCAAAGAAGAAAAGGACCAGTTCTGGGTTCGAGTGTTTAAAGGAGAACAAACGGATTTCAGAAAATTGGAAGAAAAACAAGAAGCTAGGTTATCCCTTAAAGAGAGGATTTTAATCAAAAAAAGATTTTTTGGGAAAGAAGAGAAGATCGGAGCTTCGATTTGAGAGATGAGTGTAAGGGTAAAATGGTCTTTCACCCTTAGAATAAGGGCAGTATTGTTCATGAAAATTTCAATTTGAACTGACATCATTATCTAATGAATTCACTTAACGGGTTGGGTTTCTTTGATCAACGGTGTAAAAATATTGGGTGGTAATTGATGATGTCAGAAACCTGTAGGTGTAGATAATGTTTCAAATACTTTTTGGGTGGTAAATGAAATTTTTTCAAATAAAAATAAAATGACTTCATTTTAGCAAATTATATTATTATGGTCACAACGGTATGTTATTTTTCCAAACGAAACTTTTATTCCGCCACCAGATGATGTGTTTATTCTTACAATTGATAGAAAGAATATGGGCATGTTCTAGATTAACCATGTGTCAAACATGATTTAACAAGATGAAGCTTGAAATAAACCACTCGAGTTTGTATGGTTTGATGGAAAGACCATTAGTTTCGGGTTCAACCTCCATCCACTTCAAAATTAATTCAGGAGTAAGCAAGAAGTAACAAGTGGGTAGGGAATCATTCTCCAAAAAGACTTTCTTCGAGCTGCCGTAGGCAAAATACACTGTGAGAATTGTGAAACTGTGGAAGATATGGAAAATATAGGCAATTCATTTGGGCTATGTTTGGATGTCGGAGAAAAAAATTGAAAAAAAAATTGAAATTGAGGGGTTTATTTCTTGGGAATGATAGTGGAAAAGTTGACAGATAAATCATCTTTACTTTCACTTTACATAATCGTACATGAAATTGTCACCTCACGATTTCTCGTTCAATTCGAGGTCACTGGATCTTTTTCCTTGTTAAAGAATCTCCTCCCTTCTTCCATTATGTTCCGAAGAATAACTAAGACCAATTCATTCATTTTCATGTTCCAATTGAACACTTTCCATTTTTTATTATTCTCAAAAAAGAAGATAATTCTTTGATAAAATTTCACGAACCTCCACAGATTTATATCATTTTTTTTATATACCAAATATATAAAAATTTAATGACGATCTTATAACCTATGACTAACTAATATTGCACAACATCATTTTGCTATATCAAGTCATATGTATAGGACCAACTGGAGGATTGGTCATGGTCGAAAAGGTATTTTAGAGGTTCAAAAGGATCCATTTACATGCCAAGGTCATAAAGCCCCTATCAGATCCCATCAACATCATGACATGCTCAATTATCTCTTAAGCTATCTATGTTTCTACGAGCTATTAACTCATTACCATTAAGGAACCAGAATTGAAGCCTCATGTTATTAAATAAGACTGGATCTTAATTTTAAGATCATTTATAAATAGGACATCTCTAAGTTTGGCTTCAGTGGAACTGAAACCATCCTGATTTACTCTGAACCGTCCAATTTAACACATTTAACAAAAAAAAATATCACATTTTGAAATCCTTATAGGATAAACTTGGGGGATCCACATCGTCTCCTCCCTGAGATTCGGGAGGAAGGGTGGCGACCCCAGTGGATGGTCGTCATGTGGGGGTCAGATGAATTCGACCCTTCCGTTCGAGCCGACAAGTCGAACCGACAAAAGAGTGTTGGCTCGAACAGAGGGATCGGATCATCCGATCTCCACTTGGCGACCATCCACTGGGGTCGCCGCCCCTCCTCCCTGAAGTACAGCGAGGAGACGATTTGAATCCAAACTTGGGAGTTCAAAAAGTCTCGCAAGCGTTTTGCGTTTAAATATTTTAATATTTTTGGATCTACATTTTATTAATTTGAGAATCTCGTAATTGGCTTTCGAAAACAAAAGCCACAAAAGAAGCTCTCTCAACTTTATAAAAAATGTCTTACAAAATTATATAAAAAAATGCCCACGAGGCAACGAGGTTGCCCTACGTCCATAAACAAACATGCTCAATAAAACAAACATATTTTTAAAACAATTACATTGATAGCAGTGAGTTTTTTTTTTTTTTTTTTCATATGATTCAATTTTTCAATATCCCGAATGGTGGAGTAATATTTTCACCCTAAACTTTAGAGTTATTAGATTAGAGTTCTGAAATAGTTGGCCGTATTATTGAATTTTATGATATAAAAGGCAAGTCACTTATTATCAAGGTTCTAAAACTAGGTATCAGACACAACGCTTAGGGTCCGGAAACAATGAACGGTATTATCAGAATTCATCAAACAAAAGGCAGGTCACTGATGATATAAAGTTTCTAAAACTAGGAATCCGACATGGAATTGGCAATGTCTAAAACCAAATCGATCCAATGGAAAACTGAAATACAACCGAAATGCATTAAAATAGAATAAGGGCAGTATTGTTTATGAAAATTTTGATTTGAACTAACATCGTTATTTAATGAATTCACTTAACGGGTGGGTCTCTTTGATTAATGGTGTAAAAATATTAGGTGGCAATTAATGATGTCAGAAACCTGTAAGTGTAGATAATGTTTCAAATACTTTTTGGGTGGTAAGTGAAATTTTTTCAAATAAAAATAAAATGACTTCATTTTAGCAAATTATATTATTATTGTCACAATGGTATGTTATTTTTCCAAACGTAACAAAGCTTTTATTCCGCCACCAGATGATGTGTTTATTCTGACCATTGATAGAAAGAATATGGGCATGTTCTAGATTAGCCATCTGTCAAACATGATTTAACAAGATGAAGCTTGAAATAAACCACTCGAGTTTGTATGATTTGATGGAAAGACCATTAGTTTCGAGTTCAACCTGCATCCACTTAAAATTTAATTCAAGAGTAAGCAAGAAGTAACAAGTGGGTAGGGAATTATTCTCCAAAAAGACTTTCTTCAAGCTGCCGTAGGCAAAATACACTGTGAGAATCGAGAAACTGTGGAAAATATGGAAAATATAGGCAATTCATTTGGGCTATGTTTGGATGTCGGAGAAAAAATTGAAAAAAAAAATTGAAATTGAGGGATTTGGTTTCTTTGGAATGATAGTGGAAAAGTTGACAGATAAATCATCTTTACTGTCACTTTACATAATCGTACATGAAATTGTCACCGATTATGAATAGAAATATATAGCCAGATCCAAGACCGATAAGAATCAGCCAATTATTTTCACAATCCATCTGGATGATTGAGATGCCTGCCATCCTTTTTAGTGCCTTTTTAGCCCTCACCAATAAACGTAACAGTAATTTTCTTTTCTTTTTTGATAGGTAGAGCACGAAGGAGAATTGAACTCATGATTTCTTCATTTGGGGTGGAACTTAATAAGTATTGATGCAGCTAAATTGATGAATTTACTTGAATGGGATGCTTAAGACTACCTTATGGGTTTCTTTAAATCAAAAGCACAAAAAGAGCTAAGTTGGTTACTTACAGTGTAAATTTTTATATCTAACATTTTGTATGTAAAAAAATTTTCTATGGTTTATTTCCAAAAGATAATATAATGATTTTTACAAGGGATGGAAAAGGAACTTTGTTTTTCATTTACCTATTGGAAACAAATTTTTGAAAAAAAAATTTCATATAAAATATTACACGTAAAATTTTAAATTTTACATCGAAACAAACGGAGCATTTGGAACAAACCTTTACAAATCACCATAATTGTATAATATATGGTTTCCCTAGGAAATTAATTAGGAGACATAAATCAATGGTTGAGAAAGGGTAATTTAGAGATTTTATAATTTAACCTTCTTCTTTTTTCTTGGGTTTAGATCTACGTGTAAAAGAAAAACACTAGAACCTCGAAAGAAGATAATTGGATAGTTAACCTAGGAAGAAGATAATTGGAGTTTGGATCACCTGCATGTACATGTACTCTTTATGGGATTCCATTATCGCCGATGTGGTGTGGGATCCACATCTACAATGTGAGATCCACTAGACATTCACGGTGATAGAATCTCATAGAAGATACAAGTACATGCAGTGAACTATTCTCAGATAATGGATAAGGAAACAGTGAAGATCAAGCTTGAGAGCATATTAAAATGAAAGGGAGGGGTCGTTACTTAGGGGGAAGATAAAGTGTATCCATATTATGTTGGTCATGTATTGTCATTGTTGACAACTTGACGGAGGTGGAAGCATAGTTGAGCTTACAGTCAGAGAAATGAGGAGAGAGAGTGTTAGTGTAGGAGAGAGTGTGTGGCAGTGATGAAGAAGCCTTAGGCGTGTTCCACAATGTTCTACAAAGTGAGTCTCAATATAAAGAAGAGAGAGAATGGTGATAGAAAGTGGAGAGATGAATTAGAGAGAGTGTATGGGTCCCACAAACTGCATGGCAATCATAGTTGATGTGTATGTGTTCAATAGTTTCGAGAAAATAGAGAGAGAATGTGGGTCCCACTATGGGTCCCACTGATGGTGTGGCAAGAGGAGAGAGAGTGTGGATTCTACAGTGGGCCCCACTGATGATGTGGCAATCATGGCTGATGTGGCAGGAGAGCAGAAGAAAGAGAAATTAAAGAGAGAAGAAAGAAAGAAGAAAAGAGACTAAAGAGAAAGAATGTAGAGAGAGAAAGAGGAGAGAGATTGTGGGTGGGACCCACTAATGAGGTAGCAAGCCACATGGTAGCTAGGCCACGTGGTACCTGGACACAGTAGCAACCAGGCTGCGACAAGGACCAAGCCATGCCACACCCCAAGCAGGTGCATAGGCATGCCATGGGCAGCCACAGCAAGCTACAGGCCAACCACATGCACACCCCTCAATCAGAGCCGCACAGCAGCCAAGGCCCGCAAGCAGCAAGGCCCACAAGCCTCAATCGCGCTGATGACCAAGCCCACCACTTGTTCGATGAAATGCAGGGGGAGAGAAAAGCTCACTGAAATTCTCTCCCTGAATATCAAAGTTGTGTTTTTAATAAACGGTTACAGAGGGTATTTCATAAGTTGTGGGGGGCATTTTGGGAAAATTAGAAAGCTAGATAAGCCAAATCAATGGCTTGAACTAAGTTTCATCATAGAGATTCTGATCTGAGGGCCATAAAAATGGCGCGTTATGGTGTGGTGCGGCGGTATCGTCAAGATTCTCCCGCCTGAAACGCTATTGGGTGGAAGCATCATATTATTATGAATTTCACCGCATGTTATTGGAGCTAATTATTTGGCGTGGCGCGCATGCAATGTAACCGCACTCCAGATTCTGATCTAAGGGACATCATCAACAACGATCGCCACCTGACGGGATTAATCGATCCAACGGCTGGAAATCATTCCCGCCACTTTTCAGAGAGTTAACAGATTAGATTGAAGATGCTCTGAGCAGCAAATCAGAACTCGACAACGAGTTCTGACCGGTCAGCATTGGTGTCACTATGGTGTGGAACGGTCCACCCAAATGCTTTGGGAAGATCCAGATCGTATGGTTAAAGTTTGATCTGATCGATCATGACGTCTTTTACCAAATCCAACGGCCGAAACTCAAGCCTGCCACTTCTAATTGATCCAGCGGCCATTATTAGAGATTTTGTGCTCCGCAAATCGAAACTCGACAATGCAACGGCGGCTCGACTTCCATGCTTCGCGGGTACACCTTATGCGATCAAAGATTCTATTTTAAATATTTTTCCTGGCTGAACTTGTTTTGATCATAACTTGATCATCTTAAGTCCAAATCCAACGGTTCAACTTGCATTCTTTTTGTTTTTGAATGCTCTACACTAAGAGCATGATTTGGGGATGATGAACTGAGTGGAGGCTCGGGTCATTGGCAAAAAATCTCTATTGGAAGATTTTGGTGAGTTTTAATGCATTGAATACCTACACCAACCTTCAAGGAGCTCATTGAGAGTCCATTGCAAGCTTGGGAATGATTGTAAGCCATTAATGGAGGTAATGAGAGCTTGCAAAAGAAGCATCTCTTGTTTTGACTGAAATACCAAGCTAATGTTTCAGTTTGGTTTTGTATGCAAATTATTTCCTCTCATTTACATGATGTGGGTTGTGTGAGATGTCATTGCGTCTATTGAAGACCTTGAAGAATGGTTGGCCATTAATGGTGATTGTGATGGCTTGGGAAAACTTCAGAGGAGGTAAATAAAGGGTTCTATTGTGTATTTACTGCATTGAATAAAAGAGGGAAGTGAAATGAAAAGGGAAGCTAGGGCTTGCTGTTGAAATCATTCGTTGAAGATTTTGAAGAGTTTTTGACTATTAAAGAGAGCTGTGGAAACTTTGTAAGCTTCAATGGAGACCGGGTGAGCTTGTGTGTGTGGAAGAGGATTCTGGTGAGCCATGTGGAGCTCCAGAGACATCTTTGAATTTTCGGAAGCGATGGTTGTAAGCATATCTATGCCTTGTATATTTACTTGCTTCCATCTATATATATGCTAGTGTAGGTGATTATGTTGAATATCTAACTAGTGGGAAAAAATTGTAAGGCAACTATAAGCCTGTAAACTGATACTGTTTGCTTCCCGTGGGTGCGGGTTAAGCGTAGTGTGTGCAGCGAGTGCTGAGCACTGGTACTTTGATACTTGAATTTTAGGCACATCTGTGCCCTCCTGATTTTATGCTGGATAAACTGGGTGTATGTACTCTCTGTTATATGTATAGCTAAAAATAGAGTATTGAGTATATACGAAGTCCATTGGGCATTACTCCATGGACTAGCCATCACATACTGTGGTGGTGAACCACGTATATCTTGTGTTATGGATTGTGCATATTTTATATCTTGTGAAGTGTGTGGAATGATTTGCAGGATGGATATGCATAACATGGTAGACCTGGCCACTCTGTGGTAGCGAGGTGGTTGTGCATACGACTGTGTGTGTGTGTGTGTGCATAACATTGTGATCAATGATTGAAGTATGAGCTCAAGGCAGCATTTGTCTTCAAAGGATCATCGAGAATAATTTTTGAAGACACTGATTCACCCCTCCTCTCAGTGTCAACATGTGATCAACATATTATCCAGTCTATCATCCATGACTTTCTCAACATCCTTTCAAAGATTCTTCTCCCAAATGTACGGTTCACGGCTACGAAAAATAAGAAAAAGGATTTGTCCTATTGGCAATTCTCTCAATCCGGCAAAAGTTTGAACTCCAAACCTATGTACACGGTCACTTCCTGCCTATCCGTCTACTGTCTACTGTCTACACGCTCACGGCTCAAACCAAAGCGAATTTAACCATGTTTTTAAAACACTGAATTGGATTTATTCAATCATCCGATTTGAATCGGATTGGTCAAGCCCGATCCCGTTACTCAAAATTATATGGGTGGAATGGATTGATTGGGATAAAGCCGACTCAAACTCCAATGTCCAAACACTCATGCGACCTTCTGTTGCTGACTAGCAATTTCTCTACTGCAGTAAGAAGGCCAATCTAAATATCTAATGGTGAGCAATGTCTTCCTGTTCAATCCACCCCAGAATCAAGCATGGTTTTAGGTACCTGGATTTGGGATTGCATACTCGAGTATTGGTATCCGCTGAAGTGATCGATACCAATACAATCTTTGATACCTTAAATTTTTTTTTTTTTATACTTTTTAATTTAGAATTGGTCACATGTCACTGTCGTTGGTTCCATATCAATCCAATACCGATCACATTTCAGTTTTCAAGGTAATTGATACCCTTTTGATATAGTGAACTAAAACCATGCCTAAATATGCCGATTAATTTCGTTGTTTGTATATCTCTCTCTCTCTCTCTCTCTCTCTCTCTCTCTCTCTCTCTCTCTCTCTCTCTCTCTCTCTCTATGTCCCCCCTCTCTCTCTAGCATATCTCTCCATCTCTAGCCGACCAAGGTGACATGCACCTCCCCAGGAGGATCTAATTAGGGGTGCAAGTTTTACCCTGACGATCCGAGCTTGCCCAAACCCACCCTGAACCCTGATAGGGTTGAACCCGGCCCGAACCCTAGCAAGGCTAGGTTAGGGCTCAAATTTTGATCAACCTTGGCAGGATTGGGTTGGATTAAGTTTGACCCTCTAGGTAGAACTAGGCCCGACCATATATATATATATATATATAGCAACTACCTTGGGAACTGGAGATCGAGAGAAACGGATGCTATAAGCTCCCTGTCCACACATCTAACCAATGCCCATGCCAGTTTTAGGTTGAACAAGGGGTGAAACCGGAGTTATTATAGGCCTCGTTGGAAAGTGACATACGTATGGTCATCACAAAAGGGTGACACCCTATACTCGCAAGAAGATTTTGTTTTCGTTCCAAGGCACAAACATGCCTATAAAGGGTCTTTCCTTGGTACGAAGTGTAGATGTGCCATCTTCCTAGCTGTGTTCTTGCTCTACTAAAGAGCCAGCAGGACAAAGGGTCTTCCCTTGTTTGCAGCAATTGATATTTATATTTTTCATGACTGATATTTTTTACCAATTGTGTTTGTTATATGTTTAAATTATATTTTATATGTATATTATTTGACAATTTGTTGTATGTTTCAGGGTCAATCTGACCCTGAATCAGGATTAATCAGGATTAATCAGGGTCAATCAGAGTAGGTTAGGGTTAGGCCCAACCCTGCCAAGGTCAGGGTTAGGGTTGTACACTTTCTTACCCTAGGAGGGTTGGGTTGGGTTAAGGTTAAGTTTAAATAGTCAGAGTTAAGGTTAGTGTTTGGAAAAACTCGACCCAACCCGATCCTATTGCATCCCTACTCCCATCTGTACCTCACTGATACGATATCAAAACCAAACCCAAAAGAGAAAATATAAATTGAACTTAATTCTACCATAAAACCGGCCCATTTTAACTCAAAACCCACTCGACAACTCTAATACCTATCGGCCAATTAAAACCCATTAAGAGAAAAATAATAATCTAAAACCGAACAGCCCAAATAAAGAGAAAACTAAGCCTATGTTATGATACCTAAACCAGACCGGCCCTACAACATCAGCATTTTTTTTTTAATATTCTTTTAAGAAGCCTATCAAATGACTAAAATACCATTGATGAGACGATGGATCTTACAGAATGATTTCACTACAATTATTTAACACTGAAGAAAGTGTTTGACCTGTCTTAAGTTATTTATGTTTGCAGAATATAAATCTTTATTTTATTATGTAATTTTGTTGTCTCTCATACTTATATTTGATGGAACAAAAAGTGCTTAAAGATTTCTGTACATTCATAGTAATAATATACGAGTTATGCAGCCTTAATTAGATCTTAATTTATAAAAGAAGACAAGTAAAACCCCTAAGAACCATGTCACATTCGACGACCGAAGAGATTACTGATGACTAGAAAATAAAATACTTCCCACATGACCATTATATAAAATGCATCACACCTTACCCAAAAAAGAAAAAAAAATAAAATTTTTTACCAAAAATATAAAATTAATTTTACAAATTAGGAAAAAAAAATCAGAGCTTGCCAGCATTTACAATTTACTGATCTTTTCCTAATGGTTCTTCAATACCAATGTTAGCTTCTACCGTGGTAAAGTGTTCGTTACTTTATCTAGCAAATAACTTTTACCCAAGAAAAACAAAAAAATCTAGCAAACAACCGCGTCCCATCCAGTCTTACCAAGGTGGAACCCCAAGGTTCAGGTCAATAAGGAACCCAAATCAGAGGATCCACAATCTTTTCTGTGGCAGCTGGAACTGTCTTTTGATCCAAAAGCTAGAGTTGAGTTGGCATCAATTGAATTCTAGCTGTTGGATCAGCCAGCAGTTCCGGCTACTGAGGAAAGGATTTCTATACCAAATGAGAATATCTGAAATCCAAGGATTTAAAGGGAAAAAAAAAAAGGACCAAAACTGAACTGGCAACAACCCAAAAATGAATCAATAAGAATCTAGTATGCTAATCTCTTTTAATAAATATATAATTAGGAAATTGGGAACCATACCAACTTGATCTGGATAATATATATATATATATATATATATATATATATATATATATATATATATATATATATATATATATATATATATATATATATATATATATATATATTATTTGATTTAGGGGGAAGGGGGAACAATTGAGTTTAGTGCTGCCATGGTTATCTAAGAGAGAGAAAGAGAGCGGGGATGGATTTAGAAATACCTTGCGATGCTGGTCTTAATATCAACTGTTTATGTATGATCCTTAGATGTTGGGTGATCAGTTCAAACAAATTAACTTCTAGACATGGTGATTTGATTTGAAAATTGTTAGTTGGGGACAACCAGAATTCAGTGTATAGTAGGAATGTTGTAGATTTCATATGGTGACTCTTGTTTCTTGTTTGCTGCTATAAATCACCTTCAAAATTTTGGTATGAGACCTAGATTAATTCGAGGGATATTTAAATATGAATGATTTCAGTACAATTATTCAACACTGAAGAAAGTGTTTCACCTGTCTTAAGTTATTTTATTTAATGTAGGTGCTTTTTAGGTCTCAGTTGTTTTGCCATGCCACTGTATCCATATTCAGCATCTCTCATTCACATGGCATTTTGTGTTTACATGTACCTAGAGAGGGTTTTTCTTTTGGGGGATTGGGGGAGTTTTTTTTTTTTTTTTTTTTTTTTTTTTTGGGGGGGTGGAGAATGGTTTAATGCCCCTAATGATCCTTAAGAGGTTAAGTTGCCTGGAACTGATCTCCGGAAATTTTGTTATGCAAGAGGCAGTGAACTGCTCCCATTAATCTCTGCATTAATTCTGGTAGGAGTACTGAGTGAGCCATGTGTATTACCTTTACTGTATGGAGATTGGAGAGTGCACTCCATTCAGAGCAATTGGCCTTTGTGCTACAATCTAAAGTCCACTTTCCCATCCCTAATCTGCTCTATCATGTGTACTGCTATTGGCCTTTCTGCTACAACCTAAAGTCCACTTTCCCATCCCTAATCTGCTCTATCATGTGTACTTTGTGATTTGTTTTCTCATTGTAAACTTAATCTATTTTTGGTTATGTGACTAAAAGATTATAATGATTGTGATGATATGAAAATTTTAAATGGGGAAGCCATTGCCCAGATCTGTCAAGAGAGTTTCAAAACAACCATCACTGGTTTGTGTTCAGCAGTAGCTTCATAGGGCAAATTATTTTTAAACACCCAGAGTAGTAGCTCCACACATATTTCTAAGGTGCACTTCTTATATCCCTTTATTCTACTATTTGAAAGTTTATATTATATACCAAAAATCAATCTAGGCAATGAAACAAGATATCAGCATGAGTATTATCATTGACATTGATTGCATATTATATGCACAAAACAAACAAAGTTAAAAATTGAAAATCTGAAAATTCCAGACCCTAAATTGTTTTATCAAAATGGATTTTTTCATCCATTTCAGCTTATGAAAATTCATATATACAAGTGACAAGATTAAATTCTGGATTTCGGAACCCTTTCAATTTTTGACATTCCCAATACCAACCTCCTAATCTTAAACTTCAATCACCTGCTTTCTTGACTGTAATCTGGCAGTACTCCCTAATTGTCGGCAAGATGAAAGAAAGGGCTCTGCATTTACAGGATAACATTGAATCAAGATTATTTAATGTTAATGTGAAAGAATATTACAAGAAAGACAACAAAAAGCTTACCAGAAATTCCATGGAGGCCAGAAAATTGGACAAATGCCAGAAACCGAGAACCAATGTAAAAAACGATCGAAGAAGATCAAGAATTAGGACAGAGTGTTTTCGGGGAAAAAAAAAAAGGAAAAAAATATAAAGAATCCTCTAATAGCGTCGCCCAGTTCTTCCTCCGAGGATTCGCAGAATGAGGTGAATACAGAAGTCGAATATAAACCGAAAGATATCACTGCATAATTCGAATACAGAATTTCATTAAATAATAAAAAAAATTGTTATAAAAGATCGACAAAAAAGAAAAACAAAAAATATACACTACCTTATTGTACGCCTATGAGTAGATTGAACTTCTGTATTGACTTCTGCTCCGTCAATGTTCTCGCCTTGTGCCGAACCGTCTGTCTGATCTTGAGCTCGCTCCGTCCCATCTAATTTCAAATCGACTATCTGTTCTTGATCAACTCCATAAGTAATATCTCCCTGATTTTCCACAACCTCAAGAAGAGGTTGTGGTGCCTGAGCTTCAGCCTCATATTCTGGCGCCGGAGGTTCTTCGTTTTGAGGTTGTGGAGCCTGAGCTTCGGCCTCATATTCTGGCGCTGGAGGTTCTTCGTCAGCCAATCCGAGTAGTGTCGCCATAATTCCGTCATTGAATTTCAGAGATGAATCTTTGTAGCGGCATTTCTCAGGTTTCTTGCCCATTTTTTCTTCTCCAAAGAACACGAATACTGATAATGAGAGCACAATCAGACAAACAACTGAAAAATGGAACAGTGAATTGAAGCTGATAATCAAACTATCTGGAGAGATTCCATTTATATACATGGTTCGTTTTTTTCTTTTTTTTTTTTGGGGGGAAGATGCCGTTGGTTGGTTACCTCGTTTGAAATGCAGCTCCGCACAGCTTACGATGCCCGTGGTTAGTTATCTGGAATCAAATCGTCTCCAGCCGCTGGATACTCTCCAGCGGCGATCCAGCGGCTGGAGTTCATCCAGCACACTGGACCGGCACGCTGGAGAGATTCTCCAGCGTCCGAGAGGATTTCAACCCTAGTTATCTCGTTTGCTCAGCCTTTAGAAACAGGATCCAAATCCTCTCCTGCGGTGGGTGGGAACTACGGCTGATCAACGGTTGGAGTTCAATCGGCATGCATATCAATACATCGGTATGTGTGTCGACTGAAATCCTATCCTTGATAGTCCGTAGGTCCGCAGTAGATGTTTCCATCCAAATAGAAACATGACTGCTAATTGCCATTTTATTGAGCTGCCTTCTAAAGGTCATTTCTATACATAGAATAATAAGAGATGAATCTACTAATATCGGTTGTAAGCTGGACAAGAAATTTGATTGTCTATGCCTGTCACTCAATTGGACCTCACCATACCCTGATCATTACTGATACGTAGGGGGTGTCTCGAAAGGTAGAAGGCCATTTCGTTTTGAACCTATGTGGCTTCGACACCTAGACTATCCTAGAGCTGCTGCTAATGGTTGGAAGGACTCTCACCTCAAAACTATCAAATATAGAAAACATGTTTTTAATAAATGGAATGCTATGGTTTTTGGAAATATCTAGGAAGGGATAAGGATACTTAGTCCACAGATTGAAAATGTTTCATTAATTTTCTGATCAGCAGACCAAGGATTTAATGTTTTATGTTTGTCCAAAACTCCAAGCATGAATCTATATGGAGAGAGAGAGAGAGAGAGAGAGAGAGAGAGAGAGAGAGAGAGAGAGAGAGAGAGCACTCTATGGTGGCTTATAAGGGTGTCAAAAATGAAACCAATTCGTATATCGTTATCAAACTAAACCGTTTAAAATTGAAACTGTAAAATAGATTACTAAACGGTTCGATTCTGATTTTAGAAATGAAACCGTTTAGTTAAATGATTCAATTCTGGTTTCAATAATTAAACCGTTTAAAGTGATTATTTGGAATCGCTAAAATCGACTAAACATTTACTTTAATACCTTAGTGTTAAATGTCTATATTTGTAGAAATAATATATTTTAATGCTTTTCTACATGACACACTTTCATATGTGATTAAAAATATTTTAACGATATCATTGGCTTTCCCTCTACTTTATTCCTAATTCTCTTCCTTTCCCTTCAAACAACCAAACCGTTTAAAAATAGAAAAACTAAAACTAATTAATAATCGATTTTGGTAAGAATTTTGAAACTGTTTATAAATCGTTCGATTTTGGTTTTACTCATTACACACCGAACCAGAATCGAACCGTACCGTTAAACCAAAACCGCACTGTTTAACACCCTTAATGGCCTACAATATAGATTTGTTATGACCCACGGCGTATATCCCACCCTAACAAGTAATAAAGTAATGAATTTAGAAGCAATTATGAAGAAATGACAGCCTTTAATCCCACATCGACTACATGTAAAAGGCAATAAAAATATTAAATGATATAGGATTTGTTGTTACATCAAATCGGGTTGTTCTTTAGCTCGCCGGAATTATGCACAAGAAGAAGAAAGCACACCGTGTGATGGTCGAGTGGTGAAACCCTTAGACCACTCTGATGCCTAAGTAAGTCCAGTGAACAAGTAGTATGGGATAGACACAGAGTAGGCTATCCCTTTTGTCAAAGAAGGATATAATATGATACGGTGAAAAAAAAAAGGTCAATATACTCCCATAAATTGAAGAATTATACCTAAATCGATGGGAATAAATGACATTTATGATGTGTCTAGTAGCCATGAAACGGAAACAATTATCATTTTCAATCGAGTAATTAATTGATGTTTTATGTTCGTCGAAGACTCCAAGCATGAATCCATACGAAGGAGGAGAGAGAGAGAACTCTATGGTGCCCTATAAAGGTATCAAAAATGAAACCAATTCGTATATCATAATTGAACTGAACCGTTTAAACCGAAACTATAAAATCGATTATTAAATGGTTCGATTCTGGTTTTAATATTAAACCATTTAATTAAAAGGTTTGATTCTAGTTTCAATAATTAAACCGATTATTTGGAACGCTAAAATCGACTAAACCTTTACTTTAATACCTTAGTGTTAAATATCTATATTTGTAGAAATAATATATTTTAATGCTTTTCCACATTGCATATTTTCATATATGATTAAAATTATTTTAATGATATCCTTGGCTTTCCCTCTATTTTATTCCTAACTCTCTTCCCCCCCAAGGGCAACAAAACTGTTTAAAATTCGAAAAATTGAAACTGTTTAATAATCGGTTTTGGTAAGAATTTTTAAACCATTTAATAAATAGTTCGATTTTGGTTTTACTCATTACACACCGAATTGGAACCGAACCAGAATCAAACCGCACCGTTAAACCAAAATCGCACTATTTAACACATTTAATGGCCTACAATATACATTTGTTATGACTTACAGTCCATATCCCACCCTAACAAGTAATAAAGTATGAGTTTAGAAGCAATTATGAAGAAGTGGCAGCCTTTAATCCCACATCAGTTACATGTAAATTGAAGATAATAAGAATATTAAACGATATGAAATTAATCGCTTCATTACTAATTGAAGATGCAGGTTATGATACAGATAAGGTACAATACGCTTATTAAACACGTTTTAAACTGCAAGGCTTGAAGTATAGAGTATTTTAAAGTATTTTTGACGTCAATACGACAATACGCATACTAAAGGTTGAGTATGGTACGTGTTTAAAATGAGTTTTAACTAACAAATGTTTTGATTAACCTCAATTCTACTTCACTAAGCCGAGCGAGTTAGGCCAAATTTGACAAATTCATATGCCTGATTGTGGAACAATTCAAATCGAAAAGACTAATCTTGTACCTGATTACAAGTTTTTAAACCCCTTGCTTGATTACTATCAATAAAAATATAGCTTAACCTCACCCAACTATGAATACGTGCTACTAAATATATATTTTCCAAGATGTCAAGGAAAGAATTTCCTTAATGTGCGTTTGGATTTGCTATCTCACAAGTGGTATAGAAATTAGAAAACCCAAAATTTGCAAACTAACATAATAAACAATTTTAAATTCTAGAAAACTACTAAAAGTGTGCACTGGACTATAAGATAAGGGGTGGATGGATGTTCATGAGGGAATATGGCATCATATGGGAGGTTAATGATTAAAATTGAGGTTGAAATTTAACATTAGCATATTCAGACTATTTCCTGGATTTTTTTTTTTCCCTAGAACCCAAATATATCAAGGAAAGAAAATAATAAATACAAGTTTTATTGTATTTCATAGACTACGAGGTATTTGATGAAATGTATATGAGAATACTTAGATTGCAATTGAGTTGGAGAATTAAGTTTGTATGAGCTTTCATTGTAGGGCATTAATATAAGCCTGTTCATTATATTATTTGCTTCCCGTGGGTGCGGGTTAAACGTGGTGTGCAGTATGTGCTAAACATTAGTACTTGATACCCGAATTCCTGGCATATGTGTACCTTCCTAGTTTTATGCTGAGTAAATTAGGCATATGTACTCCTTGCTGTGTAAACAGCAAAAAGAAGTGTATTAAGTATATACGGAGCCCGTCCGGCATTACTCCATAGACTAGCCATCACACACTGTGGTGGTGAACCGCGTACATCTTGTGTTGTGGGCGGTGTTTATTTTCTATTTTGTGAAGTGCGTTGAATGACTTGCAGGATGGGTGTGCACAACGTGATAGACCTGACCACTGTGGTAGTGAGGTGGTTGTGCATACGATTGTGTGTTTGTGATTACTTCTATGATAATGTGGTTGTGATCAGTGAGTGGAGTGTCAACTCAAGACAATACGTCTTCAAGGAATTATTTAAAAGAATTTTTAAAGACACTGATTCACCCCCCTCTCAGTATCAACCTGTCAACACCTTCAATGTTTAATTTGGCCTCTGGGATTAGAAGGCACCCCAATTGTATATAAATCTACATCCACACACTAGCAAATGTGCATACACAGTCCATTGTTAGGGAGAGAATATTCTAAATATGTGTAATACAAAAACCTTAGAAATAAATAGCATGCATTTCTTACCGAAGTTCATAGGTTAATAAGTTTCACTATTTTTTTTTTTACTCAATTGTTTCCTATTGTATTTTGTGTTGAAATCGAACCTTTATCATGATAAAGAAAAATAAAATAAATAGAATAAAACAATTACATAATACAAAGATTTACGTGGTTTAATAAGATATTTCTATTTATATTCACAGTGAGATGAGATCAACTTCAATATCAATAGGGAATAGAGTTACAATGCTCGTCCTCACACCTCTAGTCTTGCAATAGAGAAAAGACACCATTATATATTTATAGTAAATCTTATATATGCATAATTACCAAAACACCCATATAGCACCAAAAGAAAATTTCTCAAGGGCGGGAGCCCCAAACCCCATATGAACCCTTAATTCGTTGAAATAACTCCAACAACAAAGGTAACACGGAAAATGGAGCAACTCCTTAGGGCTCAAGCCCTATGGGCTCTTTGGGCTTTTGGCCGCCCTTCGAAGTTACCAATCCATGCAATGAACATGATATCCAACTCCCAACAATTTATACAATATTTCAATTGATTTGTGCATTTATTTTTGTAATCCCAATTTAATTCATATACTATTATGGATTACATCGGATGTAGATTTAAGTGCTTAGGTACCCAATCTGTTTCAAGTATTGATATGGATACACGATTCAACATCTTTTCTAGTACTTGGTGTTATATTAGGGATGTCAAAATTGAGCCCAAATCGAAAACTAAAAGCAAACCAACATGTTTTGATCAAATCAAAACGAATCTTATTGGACAATATTTGGGTTGTGTTTTTAGAAGTCTAAAACCAGACTGGGTCAATTCATAAGTTCGAACCAAACCAGGCCATTAAGACCAAAAACAAATAAACCTAATAATGGACTAATAGAACCCATTAATTCAACTTTTTTCTACATATACATATAGAAAACTGAAATTGAATCGTGATCGAATCGATAATAATCCATTAAGCTAGTCTGATAACAAACTAACACCATACTGGCCCCTTAACTAACATGTACAGTGCAGCCAACTCCGGCCTGAATATCTTATTGAACATGTTTTAGACTATCCCTAAAAGACACGAGAGCGATTTGGCCGGATCAAAACTTTCCCAAATCATCCCATTTACATCCTATGTCACATGGTTCAAGGGATCATTAATTAAATTGAATATGTTCAACCAGTCAAGAATGGCAAACATAGGTGACCATATCTTTATAATTACAAGTGGTGGTTTAGCATAATCACTTTACTCCCTCATATATTTTTTCTTCTCAAAATAATTATTCAGATGAAATAACCTCCATAGGAGATTATAAGAAAAACTACTACTGAGATCAATTCAAAACACCATGTAAAGATTTCAATGTTTACTTATCCAAGTAACCTTTTTTTTTTTTTTTTTTTTTTTTTTTAGTATTTCCAAATTTTTAATCCAAATATTATACTTTTAATTAGAGCATATACATGGCTTCTCTCTATCACCTTTCTAACTACTCCATTTTATTATATTGTTCATATTTCATGCAAATAGTAGAAATAGAGGCTTTGCTTTTCTCCTTTTTTTCATAGTTTGGCTACAATTTTATGTTAATCTCTGTTTTGTTTTGATATAAAATTTTACATATTAATTTGTTTTTTTTATGTTTGTTTCCAATAGGTAAAATATAGTGATATATAAAGTGGAGGGAAAGAAAGTTTGTCTTCTTTTATCTTATGGAAATAAGCATTGAAAATTTTTCTAAGACGTAAAATTTTCATGTATTTTTTTATGTCAAACAAACAGAGTCTTAGGTGAAAACCACTATTGGGAAAATTTTATTCTTCCACTTCAGTGGCAAAAAACTTTATACAATAGGTAACATATGTTGGACTTTATGATGTCATTGTTGGCAACTTGGCTGATGTGACAGTGTTTGTAAGCATACAATCAAAGAAATTAGGAGAGAGAGTGTCAGTGTAGGAGAGAGAGTGTCAGTGCAAGAGAGAGAGCATCAGTGCAATGGCAAAGATGGATCAACCTCGCATGTGTCTTCTACAGTGTTCTACATGTGTTTCAGATGGTTTGCAGCTAGTTAAATGGCATTCTACATCAAGTTTGATGAGAGAGAGTGACTGTGGAACCCACTGGTGATGTGGCCGGATTTCTAATGGTGCGACAGTGTTCCTGAAGCTTTTCTGATCATGTTTATGTTTCTTGTGTTTCTGGTGTTGTAGTATTGAATAGAGAAATTCAAGAGAAAGAATGAAGAGAGAGATTGTAGAGAGAGAAACTGGAGAGAGAAAGAGGAGAAAGAAAAAATGTAAGTGGGACCCACAGGTGTGGTGGCAAGGTGACATGCCAACATGGCAGCCCAGGGCAATTGGCATGCATGCATGTAAAGTTTGAAGTATAAATTCCTAAGTTTTATAGATTTTTAACTTTGGACCTATTTTTGATGGGTCCCGCAGCAGGTTCATGAAAATCCAACAGTGGAAAGATGTAGAGCATCAAGTTATCTTTCCAACGCAACTTGAATCACTCAATTCTGGCGTCGGATGAGAGAGATATCGCAGTTTCTGTCGGATCGCTCGAAAAAGTCATTTCATAAGTTGTTTAGGGGCAATTTCGACATTTCACAAGTTGTTTAGGGGCAAATTCGGCATAAAAAGAGGAGAAGATGCAAGATCAGCGGCCAAATTGAAGCCACAATGCTCAGATCCACTTTGAATGGCCCAGATCAAGGAGGGATCGAGTGTAATGCGGTCTTAGGGTCTTAATACCATCGCGCGCATTCTAATTGGACAGATGCAAGTTAATAAAGTGTTCCGTGTCACATGAAGAAAGGATTATGATTCCATGGTTCGCCCTTCATTCGGTGTGCCACATGTATGATGTGACCGCGGCGTAGATTGGCATCTGATGGCTTCCATTAGTCCCGATCGCGCTGACGCGATTTATTCAAATCCGATGGACTCTAGTCAATCCCGCCTTTTAAAGGCTTATCCAACAGCTAGCAGAGATGATTCCGTGTCCGCCAATAGGAACTCGACAGCGCAAAAGACTGCGGCCCTAAAGTGTAGTGCGGGTGCATCATATGGCTCCGAAAGATTCTATTTCGAATTTTTTGATTGGTCGAACTTCAAACAGCCATAACTTCTTCATCCGAGCTCCAAATCAGTCCGTTCAAGTTGCAGTTTCCATATTTTTTTGATGCTCTATATATTGGACGCCGTTGGGAGTCGTAAAAACCTAGATAAAAATTGAAAAGAGCATTTTGAAGGCAGAGAGAAGGATTTTTAGGGTTTCGTGCCCTGTGGGAGTGATCAATCACCAACTGCCTCTTCTTTGTGCATCAATGGAGTGCTAAATCCCTGTGAGAAGTCAGTAGAGCTTTTATTTTCATATTCATGGTGATTATGGGTTGTATGGAAGAGATTTGAAGCCTATGAGCAAGGTGTGCTCTGTGAATCGATCTCTATCAACATTGAAGACTATTGGAAAGTACTTGAGAGCAGTGTGAAGCTTCAGAGAGATTGTTGGCCATTCGAAAGCATAGTTTGTGAGATTTTTCAATTTCTTTATCTATTTATGCTTTCAATTTATTGTATGCTAGCGTAGTTGCAATTGTTGAATACCTAGGTAGTAGGGAAAAACTGTAAGGTAAATTTATAAGCCTAAAAAATTTATTATTTGCTTCCCGTGGGTGCGGGTTAAGTGTGGTGTGCAGCGTGTGCTGAACACTGGTACTTGATACCTGAATTCCTAGCACATGTGTGCCCTCCTAGTTTTATGTTGGGTAAATTGGGTCTATGTACTCCCTGTTGTGTAGACAGCAAAAAAAAATGTATTGAGTATATACGGAGCCCGTTGGGTATTACTCCGTGGACTAGTCATCACACATTGTGTTGATGAACCACGTATATCTTGTGTTGTGGACTGTCTTTATTTTCTTATATATTTTGGAGTGCGTGGAATGACTTGCAGGATGGGTGTGCAAATCTGGTAGACCTGGCCACTGAGTGATAGCGATGTAGATTTGTATACACTTGTGTGTGTGTAAAAAAATATATCTCCATCAACTCTGGACAGCAGTAAATAATCAGGAAAAAGTTTCAGACACTGATTCACCCCCCCCCCCTCTCTCTCTCTCAGTGTCATATCAAGTTTATCAACATATTCTTTGGAAAATAGGAAGACCAAAAAAGACCTTCCCTAGTGTAACCTAAGGCCCTTTTTGGCAACAAAATGGGCATGGCAACAAAATGGGAGGGTACGTATGTTGTCATTACTATAAACAAACTCGAAAGTACAAACCATAAAATGACTTGAAGCCACCTAATATTACCAATACTACCAAAAATCTCACTTAATGGATTGTTTCTTTGTATCTTAGAGATCGATATGCAACAGGAGGCAGGCAGTTTGAGAACACTTCTACTCAAAATCCACTATTCTTAGGTGATTAAAAACTGAGTACCTAAAAACCATGTATGATATGTTGATTTGATGATTTGAATAGAATTTATCCAAAATAATAATAATAATAATAATAATAATTTCAATAGAGAAATTTGAAGGATGAAACACTCCTAGACTTTCTGAATGTATCACTGGAGCAAATTCGCAAATTAGCAGCACACTGTTATTAGATTTCATATAATTAGGTTGGCAAAGTTTGTATAAACATGAAACCTTTTTGTGCATTTCATATAAGTTAGTGAAGTTTGTATAAACATGAGGCCTTTTGTGCATTACATTTATGACATATAGAGTCCATAATTGAATTCAAATGCCCCTCGAACATTACTTCTATGTGGACTACCAAATACTTAAGTAGATCCCTTTTAACTTGATTGCCCAATAGTTGTTTGCATTGTCATTTAAGGACATCTTGTTGTTACCTAGGTTCTAAATACAATGCAGCCAGTGCAGTCTAGGGCAGTTCTCTATAGTCCAAAAGTACTACCATTATTTGTGTTTTCACAAAGAAATTGGCATAGGTTTTTAATAAAGAGGTCATACACTTATTTTATTTTTTATTTTTTTGGTAAAGGTCATACTCTTATTAAGATTCTTCAGTTTATTCACTTTATCTTTTGTTGATATAATTTTAACTTTAAAAAAATATGATTTTGTTTAGGGTAGTTATCTATGTAGAAAATGAGTATGATATTTGACTTATTCAAATAAATAAATAAATAAATAAATAAATAGATAAATAAATAAATAAATAAATAAGAATGTGATATTTTTGAAAATCACAAGACATGTCCGAGCTATTTATTTTTACAGTTTTTTTTAAGAATCTAAACTATTTGTTTTTGCTTAGAATTGGGATTGTGCAAAATAATGTTACACATGTATGGGCATACATGAGATGCATGCCAATTCAAAGGTAGGTATTTAATTAAATTAAATATTAAAGTTTGACATGTGGCGAACATAGAAAATGTTATCTCTATCCAATGATTGGAATTGACACATATCATCCCTCCATCTAATATCATATATAGGTTCCTTGTGACGTTTAAAAAAATAATAAACCAATGTGACAATACTAATTCGTCCTTTGTTTAACTACTAGGAAGCAATTAATAGCAAGAGTCATATAATCACATCATCTACATGACAAAATAAATGTCTTGTGACATTTTGAAAAATAGCAAATCGTTGTAGTAGTAATAATTCGCCTTTAATTTAATTACAAAAATGTAAGTAGTCCAGGATAGAAGGCAATTAGTAGCTAAAATCATATAATAGCATGAGTCACTAGAAGATCTCCCCACTTCTATCCCATTCCCAATCGCACAAAAAATTATTATATGTGATTCCCAGGTTAACACTGAGAGGGGGGCGAATCAATGACTAGCAAAAACTCTTTCTTAACTTTGTGAAGTCTACCCAACCAAACTACAATGTTACCTTGAGTTGTCTATCTATACTGTGCTGTCTCAAACTGACTAGGAAACTTGTTCACTCATACATTCTGTCAAACGCATTTCATGATACACACCAACCACACATCCACAGGTATCTATACCAGGGGTTTGGCCTACCAAGTGTACACACCCAACTTGCAACCCACACACTTTTATTCCGTAGTCACAAACAAATACATTCACATCCACATAAGACAGTATATAATGTAGTTCACCTATCACACACTGTAATGGCTACTCCACGGAGTAATACCCTAAATCAGGATTTCATATTATACCCAATACGCTACTCAAAATGATTTGGCTTCTACAAAAACTCAAGTGCTACAACACGGATACAATCCAAGCAACAACTTGTGATCCAAGCAACAACCCCAATCCTATCAAGCCCCTACTTAACAGGTTACAGAGAATAATAAATTAATTGATTACAAATCTTTCCTAGACATTGCAAATATCACAAAATAGGGTTTGTGATTACCTTCCCAGTGTGATCACGACATGTATTGTGCTCACCAAATGATCTTCCCAAGATTCTCAATGGTGGTGAGTGAGCTTCTTCAACATATGTAGGAGTTTGTCACTCTCCCAACACATCTCACACAACCCCCAACCACACAAAACACTCACTACTCACAAATAATTGTTTACACTACCTCTCTCATGCTTCATATAACCATTAACATCAGGGAAAGGTAGGTGGAGATGGGTTTACACACAAAGAGAGCTCAAAACCTTTGTTTATTCAAAAACCCACAGCTCTCCTTCTCAAAATTTTCCCCACTAATTGCAAGAAGATTCAGCTTGAAGAGAGGAGTTTGTGGGATTTTGAATCACCCCAATCCGACATCGGATGGCCGAGATATGGCCATCCAAAGTCCAGCCAACCACAACAAAAGAAAAAGAATCTTTTAAAACCATTTCATGCGCTTGCAATATCCCGAGACAACGCCGCCTCTGACTCTTTAGATCCACTGTCGAGTTCTCATTGGCTCTGCAGCGAATCTCCAATTATGGCCATAAGATCCACTGAGAAAAAGCAGTAAAACGCCTGGGCCTCCCGTTCTGTCAAATCACGTCTGAGAAGATCGGCGTTGATGTAAGCCGTTGGATGTAGATCTTTAATGCCATCCTACAACACACACGCAACACCGAATCACATGTCTATCTTCATGCGACGCGGATCACCTTCTTAAGCTACATCTAACCAATCCGCAGTCACGCACAAGAATCTTGACGCACCGTCTACACACCACTGCCTTCACAAAATCTGTCCGATGAGAGAATCTAATTTGCGTGGCTCTATCTGGATCTGCGATATTGGATCTGACCTTCTTAAAAGGACCAAAATGCCCTCGACAAATATGAAAAAGGCCTCTATAACCAAACAGTATCCCCTACAGAGAAAAAAAAAAACTCTAGTAGGGTGTCTTGATGAGGCTTCTCTATGGCAAATGATCGAACACCTGATGAGCCAGCGGGGGCTTGTGAGGGACGCGCGCAGCTAGGCCTTGCAAGCCTTGCAGGCTTGCGAGAGCCACGTGCTACTACTGTGCATCTTGTTGCTGCTGCGAGGCCCTGCTGCTGCTACGAGGCATGGCATGGGTTGTGCTTTTGCATGGCTTGTTGGGCATTGCTACTGCATGGCCTGTGTTGCGGCATGGTTGCCTGGCTACTAGCCTAGGCTGTTGGTCGAGGCCATGCCGGCCCTGGTTGGATGCCATGCTGGCCACCTCATGTGGGACCCACCTGGTCCCCACCACTCTCTCTCCTCTTTCTCTCTCTTCATTATCTATCATCGTTCTAGTCTTCAACCACACATGGAGCCTATTGATTGTTCACTCTGACTCCTAACTGTCTACACTATTTGCAGACAATCTCTCTCCTCCATATCATTTGATCAAGGTTGCCAATAATGACAACACACTCTGTACTGCTCATGATTGCTCAATATCTGATCAATCTGACTAAGATTCCAACATAATAAAATAAAGAAAATAAAAAGACCTCCCAACTTATTGTGTGTGTGGCATATTAGAGGGAGGATTGCTTATTTGTGTTTGTTCTCTTCCATTTTATTGCTTTCCCATTAATGGATTTAAGTAGGCCATGGAGGTAGACATTGGAGAGAGAAAGGGGAGCGAGGGATTGGCGTGAGAGAAACTGAAGGGGAAGAACATATATGGGGGAGAAAGTATTCATATGAGAGAGAGAGAGTGTGTATGGAAGAAGAAAATAATATATATATATATTTGAGAGAGAGAGAGAGAGATTTTTATAGTATTACAATCGTAATTTCAATATTATATAAGCTTCCTCAGAAGAAACCAAGAAATTAAAGAATCTTGAGAGACAATAACAACTTAAAGAGAGATGCTCTTTAATAAAAATAAGTTTGGGACAGAATACAATTCTGGTCGCTTAAAAAATAAAAATATTTAAGAAAAGAATGGGAATGTCAGAGAATGCTTTCCAATTAGAAGAAAGGCATATGAGGGAATCCAACTCACATGGAACAATATTATTATAGGATTTTTTATGTGTTAAAGTAGCTGGTAGATGTCTATAAAATATATATAACAAACAAATGTAGAAACAATATAACGACGAAACATAGTAATTATTAGAGAGAGAGTATTCTTATAGTAATTAGGGACCCAAATAATTATTATTTAAAAGGAATCAATGGTGGTTAAGCTATACACCATAAAATTGTGTTTGATTACTTAGAAAATCATTTATTATTCTAGACAATTATCTATCTAATTATACATTATTTGATAAACAAATAACATTTTAGCTAGTCATCTTATAATTAAGAGATCATGAGTTCAAATAACATCTTTTGGTCTCTTCATATAACAGGTAAGTGTTATGTTACAATTTAGGAAAGTGTTAAACACTCATACTGTCCAATCCAAAGACCGGTCTCCCTTTCGATCCTTTCCTACACTCTAATTGTGATAATATATTGATTGGTCAAAGGATTTAATCTAACATCTAAGGTTTTCGTGAAGTCCTATGCCAAGTTTCGGGACATGCTAATTTAGGATTTTGCCAAACATGTTTTGAAAATAAATAAATAAAAACAATTAATTTGAAATCTCAAAAAATAAAGATTAGATGACAGACCAATAAAACCAATCTGACATTTGGTGTATAGACTATCCTAAGTGAATATGCTAATCACATACTTCTGTACATCACTCAAAGTTTGGGTTGAAACCCTCTCACACACGAAGTGAATAAATGAAATTGAACATGATAAAATTACGAAGAAAGAAGGAAATTGAAAACCCGAAATTGAAACCAGAAAATGAAATGGAAATTGAATGAAATAGAGAAGAAAGAAAGGAAACAAAAGAATTTGAAATTTGTTGACTAAGCTTGAGATTGTGGAATCAAACTATCTACATACCCCGAAAAAGTCCATGAGAATGAGGTCCAACGTAGTTTGGACCTAAAAATGAAATTCGAATAAAAAATGAGATGAATAAATGGAAATGAAGTCGAAATAAAAATCGAAATTTGAAACTGGAAAAAAAAAATAAAGAAAAATTTCAACTACCATCCAAAAAAAATTGATTAAATCACTTACCACCTAAGTTGTTTAAAAATTTTTTGTGGAAATCCCAACTGCTCCCTCTTATCAGAGATCACCAACTAATTGGATATCTTGATGGCTCAACTCCATGCCCTCTTCAGCATATCATTTCATCAACATCGTCGTCTGCATCATCATCTGATGTGCCAAATGCTACCATTGCCATCGCCAACCCAGAATATGTTGCATGGTAAACTCAGGATCGGCTCCTCTTGAGCTGGATCCTCCTTATTGAAACAGTGTTGACCAAGTCATCAGCTATACCACGTCCCAAGCAATATGGCATAGTTTAGAATGACTTTTTGCCTCACACTATAGATATCGTGTAATGCAACTACGTCTACAGTTGCAAATAGAGAAGAAGAACCTCTCTACAAGAAACTACTCTCAAAAAATATAGTCCATCTCCAACAACCATGCAGCTGTCGCTCACCCAGTTTTTTATTCTGACCTTCTTCTTCATATCCTAGTAGGCCTTGGACCCAAGTGGGACGCATTTGTCACTGCTCTATCCACGCGCTCCGAAGATGTCTCGCTTAATGATCTACATGGAATGATGTTAAGCCATGAGATGCACCTTGAGTAGCAAATATACAAAATCCTCCTTTGCGTAAAGCCAATGTCACCATGTCCCATACTGCTCCACGTGGTCGCCAGGGATGTGGATACTCTTCCCACTATGCCCCTGGCCATTCTTATCCTCCACGTAGGTGCGGGCGTGGGTGAGGTCTCCAAGGACAAGACTCTTTTCTACTCCCTTTGCCAATGGTCACCCCCAATGCCAAGTTTGTGGCCACTATGGACACAAGTCCTTAGCCTGCTAGCATAGATCTGATGCTACATATACAAACGCCACTCCTCAACCAACTGCAATGGTTACTGCGAACTCAGCCCCACAATTTGATGTTTGGTACCCGGACTCCAGCACTACCGACCACATAACGGCTGATCTTAACAATCTCTTTGTTTATTTTGCATATCAAGGGCCGGATTAATTCACATTGGAAATGGGTAAGGTTTGCATATCTAACATACTGATTCTTCTAAAATATTTTCTTTTTGCTGTCTTTGCATCTGAATAAAATATTATATGTTCCATCCATTATAAAAAATCTACTCAGTGTTTCATAGTTTACAACTGATAATCACGTTGTTTTTCAATTTCACCATTCTTATTGTAGTGTCAAGGATTGATCCTTGGGAAAGATCCTACTTCATGGCACACTTGATGGTGGTCTCTACCGCCTCATCCCCATGTCCATCTCTGCGCAACACTCTTCCACACTTCAAGCTCATATTGATCTTTGGCATCAACGCTTAGGTCATCCATCATCAAAAATCATTTGCAAAATCCTCTCCACAAATAATTTACTTGTTATAGACAAAGATTAAATGTTTTTTTGTTCTTCTTGTCCATTGGGAAAATCTCATCAGTTACCATTTCATGCTTCTAACAATGTGTTTATTTCTCATATTTTTTTTTTTTTTATTATATTTGTGTTTTCTTCCTTTCTATTTTCCTTTTTTGTGTTTTTTTGGGGGTTTAAACGGGGGGGGTTTTGGAATCTAACGGTTTTCATTAAGTTGGGATAAAAGAGAGTCGATGAGAGATTTTCTAACGTGTCTTCCTCAACTCTGCAAGAGAGTAGAGGAACAGTTAAGCCTTCGACGATGATGGCCATAACTGGAAAACCTTCGGGGCATTTGAAGCACACGAAAGGTTTGATTGATCGGAAACGAAACGGGTTCTTAAAATATCAGTTATTCATTAGTTTACTTTGGGAATTGGATTTGAGATCTTGGACAACAATGAAGAAGGATATGGTGTGTTGTAAATCTCAGATCTCCTCACTCCCTCTCTCTGCCCTCTCATCTGTTCTCCACCTTTCTCTCCTCACACCACCTCTCTGTGCTTGACCGGGGGAAATCAAAATGGCGGCACCAATCGTACCCCTAATGCTCAAACCAACAAGGTTGAAACATCTCAAGCTTCTCTGCATCTCAAACTCCTCATGTCAGTCTCAGACGCCATGATTGATAAACCTTAACTTCCATTTTGATTGAATCTCAGAATCCTTAAATATGTAATTTATACCATGATTGCTGCTTTGGATAGTTTTTTGAAGCTTTTTCGTGGCTGGGTTTCTTGGGATTAAATGAAAGAGATGGAGTAGAAGAGGAGAATCAAGGGTTGCAGTCCTTCAATGGTGCTCCTCATAGATTTATGGTACCGACAAAAGAGAAACAGGGAACTTTGGGAGCATTTGAAGGATGGAGCCATTGAAATTGTTATAGGAACAATGAAACGAAGAAGGCGATCGAAGAGGAGTTGCAGAGTTGAGAGTTTCTTCTGTGCAAGAGGAATTGCAGAGTTGCAGAAAATTCCTTAGAAAATCTCTCATCGACTCTTTTTATTCCAACTTTATGAAAATCGTTGGATTTTAGAATCGACCACTTGTTGGCTATTCAATTATCACTGGCAAGTACGTGAACTTGAGACGAGCCGAATCCTCTAAATATGGGGTCTGTCTCTAGTCGTTTCAAATAATGGACATTGTTTTTATGTCAATTTTATTAATGATTATAGCAAATATACTTGGCTATTTTCAATGGCACACAAGCCCGAAGTTTATTCAATTTTTCAGTCCTTCCGATGGCAAGTGGGGAAGTATTTCGAAAGACCAATAAAAACAATGCAAACGGATTGGGGTGGAGAATATTGGAATGTTTCCCGTTTACTCAAAGCTATAGGTATTCTCCATCGCATATCTTGTCTTCATAAATATGAACAAAATGGATGTGCAAAGAAGAAGCATCGTCACATTGTTGAAACTGGTTTAATTATGCTTTATAACGCCAAGGTACCCAAATCATAATGGGTCCATGCCTCTAATGCTGTTGTGTTTCTCATCAATAGGATACACACCCAAACACAGTCTCCATGGGAGACCTTGTTCAAATCCTCACCGGATTACACAATGCTTAGAGTGTATGGATGCACCCCTACAACACCAACAAAATCGAACCTGCTCGATTTGCTGAATGTGTGTTTATTGGTTACAGATTGCAATACAAGGGGTATCGGTAGCATCTATGTGTCTCGACAATGTTATCTTCAATGAAATGCGGTTCCCGTATGCAAACCTAGCAAGAAATGGGTCACAACAATATCAACCGAACCACCACCAATTTGCCAATGGTTCAATCCCAATAGTAAGCATTCCAACGTCACATTCGGTGGCTGATCCCACGCTACCATATACCCAACCTATAATGGACACACCACTACACCCATCATTCTCCACACTCATATACACCTACTCCACCACCCATTATAAACCAAAATATCACCACCCCTCAGCCCGATTGTCATCCCCCCCCCCTAAATCAACCCAAATGCCACTCATAGTAGTGAATAGTGACCTTCCTTATATGCCCCCTACCCCACTACCCACCACCAAACCAAATGCCACCACTCTTCAACCAGAATGTCACCCACCATTAACCCAATTGCCACCCATCCTCAGCTCAATTGTCACCACCCATAAGATGATCACTTGTACCCATGATTGCATCAGAAAACCCAAATCTTTCCCAAACCATGTCACCTATGTTTCCATTAGACAACACTCCCCGAGCCCAACATTGAAACCGAACATACATGTTATACATAAGCATATCGTGTTGCACATTGGCACGCATCAATGATGGATGAATACAATGCTCTACTTCAAAATGGAACATGGACCTTGGTCTCTAAGCCCACTTATGGACATGTTATTGGATGCAAGTGTGTATTCCGCATCAAACGAAAACCAAATGGGACGGTTGATCAGAACAAAGCTTACTTAGTTGCAAAGGGGTTTAATCAAATAGAAGGAATTGACTATAGTGAAACGTTCAATTTCGTTGTTAAGGCACAAATGACACGGACTGTCCTCACTCTTGCTCTCTCAAAAGGATGGGTGATGCGTTAACTCGATGTGCATAATGCATTCCTACATGGACTATTGCAAGAAGAGGTATACATGTCACAACCGGATGGGTTTAATGATCAAATATTCTACATCATGTGTGATCTGAATCACGTACTCTATGGTCTCAAGCAAGCGCCTCGCACATGGTTCTCTAGACTAAGCAATCGGTTAGTGGAAATCAGATTTACAAGTGCAAAGTCAGACCCCTCACTATTTACTCGATTAAGCAATGGTCATACTTATCCTAGTTTACGTGGATGATATCGTCATAACAGGGAGTGACCCAATAGTTGTGAATCACTTGATTGCACAACTCAATGTGAGTATCAAGCTGCGGGATCTTGGCCCCATTTGTATTATTTCTTAAGAACTTAATCCACCATCACACCCTCTTGCCTCTTCCTTTCACAGCATAAATATGTTCATGACTTGTTCCAACGCACCAATATCAACAGTGCCAAAGGGGTTTCAACACCGGTTGCCATTGGAATCAAGCTTAGAGCACAGGGTGGAACACTATTTCATGATGCCACACAATATAAAGTGCATGCTTACAATATGCTACTCTAACATATTTACGCACACATATTGGTGAGGCTTGCATGTGGGGCGACAACTTAAGGGAGCCAATTACCTCACAATCAACCCAAAGTTTTACGCACACACGAAACATGTAGCCCTAGATTATCATTTTGTTAGGAAAAAGGTAGCTAATAATGAGTTGGAGGTCCAGCTATCCATTGTTGATCTATTAGCTGATATTCTAACTAAGTCATTGTCCACTCACCGCATCTCCAATTTGCGAACCAAGCTCACCGTGCTCACCACCCCGATTCACTTGCGGGCTAGGGGGATGATAAGGATAAAGTCTGGCTAGAATGATTCCAGTGCATAATTGATAATTAAGGATCAAGAGTCTGGTATGAGACCAATGGACAACTGATATTTGAAATTCAAACATTGTAACGCAATGCTTTTAAATCCCTTCTTTCACTCCATGCATGATATATTCTATGTAACAAATGAATTCTTTTATAAAAGGATACTCAAACCTATCCACAATATAATTGAAACCTATCCAAAATATAAGTGAGAGTGATTCAAAATTGATTAAGAATCTTACTCTCTTTTCTACAATTACCAATTAAATTGTGCAAAACCAATAAAGTCACCAATCAAATCGAGCAAAACTAGTAGGATCATCGATCAAAATCGAGCAAAACCAGTACAATCTCTGATTAAAATTTGTTTGAGAACTTATAGATTATCCAATCAAAATCAACAAAGCCAATCCAATTTTTTATCCCAAATCCCCTTTATGCGATTTTTTAGAATTTTCTCTCTCTAAATTCCTTCATGAATTTTCTCCTTTCCTTAAACCAGTTTCACAGAATCAACAAACTCCCCTCATTCTCACCTTGAAAACTCCCGTTTCTGCTTTTTTTTTTGCCTCTCTCTCACTCTTCTAACCGAATTGCCTTTATGGTGCTAAAAGGCCCACCCTCGATTGTTTTTAAGTGAAACTCCCCGATTGAATATATATATATATATATATATATAATTTTTTTCTCTTTCACTTTAATATTTCTTTTTTTTTGCTTGTCTTGTTTTGTGACATGGAGTACCCTTGTGAGGTGTGACTCTCACTTTTCATGATGATCGTTACTCACTTTATTTTATTTTTTTTTTTATTTTGTTATTCTTCGAATGCATAATAAAAATCCCACCACTCCCTTGTACTGTTAATAGAATTGCAAAAAAAAATAACCCTGATAAGCGTTATCAGAAACAATTGAAAAGATAATATAAATTTAAAAATAAGGTGACAAAATATGGGATAAAAATTCTCTCTTGTCGACTTGCGGATTGTTAAGGGGCGGATTTCAATTGACACACATATTGGTGTATTGATATGCGTATTTAACCCCAGTTTTTTGGATCAGCTGCAATTCTCATCTGTCGTAGGAGATGATTTGGATCCCAAAATGTGATGCTTACAAGAATAACAGAAGATATATAATTTGTCATCAATCACTTATAAAGTGGTGAGACTTGATCGTTTAAATTTACCATCTTTGGGGCAAAATAATTATATTCACTTAATTGTTAAATATTTATAATTGAGTTAAAAATATTATTTCTTATGAATAATTAGGTGGATCACGCAATGGAATCACACCCAAAGCACTTGTTTTCTTATTGATTCCAAGGGTGGCGGCATTCTTGAATTCAGTCTATCCGAACCGAAGATGCACTTCTCTGATCAAGCTAGGCCTCTCCAGCTGAGCTTGTACTAACAATATGATATAATTTATAAATAAAAGGGGTGAGTGGAGTGAGAAAGAAGACTATTAATGTTTGGGATTAATTTTTTTGTCTTCCTCTTTGCCATTTTTTTTTTTTTTTTGGGGTAAAGTCCTCTTTGCATTTTGGTTCTCCCTATTTTGTTTTTGGGTCTAGGGTTATGAACCTTAGGGTGAAAAAGATATTCTTCCTCTCTTGTTGTTCCTTGGATCGTTGCTCGTTCCATACAACAACTACATTGGGTAAGAACTGTATCTCCTAGGAGGTATAGCGCTTGTGGTATAACAAAATTAACTTTTGTCCCCCACATCAGATGAGTTGAAATTCCTAAATCTCCACGAAACTTTGATCATCTTAAATTCTGGATTAATTTTTTAATTTTGTTCCTTTCAATGAACATGACTGATGTATTTAGCTATTTAAAAGCAATATGGTTTCCTTGGACAAAAGAAACAATAGTTTTTACATTCTTTTTTTTAATAGGTTAAGCAGGTGGAGGTGTAGAAATCGAACACTAAACACGATACGGAAAAGTAAAACGAAATTGAAAGAAACAATCAGTACACAATGCAACTATTTACGTGGTTTGACAGGGATTTCCAGCCAACGTTCATGGTAAGAAGAGATTAATTGCTTCACTATCAATAGAGAATAAGATTATAACCCTCATCCCCACGCCTCTCATCTTGTTACAGAGACAACCATCAATCACTATATATGTATAATGAATTTTATATAGATATATTTATCAAATTACCCATATAGTCCTAAAACTCTTTGAACTTTTAACGACCCTGCGGATTTAGTCTACAAACTCATGTAACGAAATACAGGATACTCTACTTTGAACAAAAGGCCCACGAAGTAAGATATATAACTTCCTATTGTTTGGTTTATGATCCCACCAATAGGATCTTCACAGTGAAAATAGTTTATCATAGATGGAGATTGGGATGAGGCACTAAAGAAAAACAAATTTGATGAGACTTGTCCTTCCTACCCAGGAAAAAGAGATGACTTCTATATGCTTGAAAATGCCACATTCAACTTCCTGCTGACCAATAGAGGGGTACCCAAATATGTTGCATTATCGGAAAAGAAATACACACACCAAACAAATATCTGTAATTGTAAAGCCTTTAAGGTTGAGAATTTTTTTTGGGTGTTCTTGTGAAAAGGAAGCAATAATTAGCTAATTAGATCACAAATGGGAGATTGGTGGTGAACATGAAACTTTAACTCCCTCCCAAAGGAAGTTGTGTGGGCACGGATATTTGCTCTTGAAAATCCTTCCATTGCAATGATAAATAAGGTCGATGACAAAAGGTCACATTTTTTTTAGTGTTCTTGCGATTAGGAAACAATCATGAGTTAATAAGATCACAAATGGGTGATTGACAGTGCTCATGTAATTTTAACTCCATTCAAAAGGAAGTTGTGTCTGCACGAGTAATTACTCGTGCAAATCCTTTCATTGTATTGATAAACAAAGCCGAAGATAAAAGGTCACATTGTCTTAAGTCCTAGGTGGTATTATCATCATCCTGAAAGTTGTGATGTTTACTTTTAACAAAAAAGAAACAAAATGATGTGCATAAAATAATTAGATCACAAAATTGTCATTGAACCTAAAAAATTTCATAATTTATTATTGCATGATAGAGTGGGAGCTACACCAACACTGCACGTACTATATGTTTATTTCATTTGATTTTTATATAAGGTAACTTCAATGCTTGATGGCTTGTGCATGACCCAACCCGACACATTCCATTCTCAAATGTCTACTACCTCACCAAGATAAATTTACTATATATTCTCATTGAGAAATGTCAACACATGAGAGTATTTTTTTCACTTTCTCTTTTCTCGTAAATGCATTCTTTCATCTCATTTATTATTCTTTTTCCAAATGATTCCAATATATCATGCTATTATTGTGTTTCCATCCTCTTCCATTCTCATTAATTAAAAAAAATATTACTACTACATCACAAGGGAGTTTCTACTAGGGGTGCAAGTTTTACCTTGACGATCCTAACCCGCCCAGGCCTGCCCTGAACCCTGACAGGGTTAAACCCGGCCCGAACCCTAACAGGACTGGCTTAGAACTTAATTTTTTTATCAACCTTGACAGGGTTGGGTTGGATTAGGGTTAACCCCCTGGGTTGAGCTCGGCCTGACCCAACCCTATATATATATATATATTTGTATATTTGTGTTTGTTATATTTTTAAGTTATAATTGTTACATGTATGTTATTTGACAATTTATTATATGTTTGAGGGCCAATCAGGGTCAATCCGACCCTAAATCAAAGTTAATCAAGGTTAACTCGACCCAACTCGGCTCTGTCAGGGTCAATCAGGGTAGGTTAGGGTTAGGCCCAACCTTGCCAGAGTCAGAGTTAAGGTTGTATATTTTCTGACCGGGTTAGGCTGAGTTAGGATTAAGTTTAAATAGTCAGAATTAGGGTTAGGGTTTTGAAAAACCCGACCCAACCAGGCCTTGTTGCACCCTACTTACTACCCAAAAAAAATTTAAAAAAATATTTTTTGGAGATTTTTTTTCCCCTAAAATGGGTCCCACACCACAAGACATGTGAATTATTCACAATTTTCTCATCCTGTTACCACATAGTTGTTTGTTACACTTCTTTTTTGCACTTGCATGTGGCAAATTTAACACGAAAAGAGTCCGCGCCGAGTCACTCGTTCCAGCCGTCGTTTAGACTTGAGAGCTGTCGAAGACTTAAAAGAGGAGAATAGAAGAAAAGAGTGATTATCCCAATAAATAATGGTAAGAGTTAAAAAACCAAAAGCATACGCGAAAGGGCAGATGCAAGAATCAATCATCAGTGATTACTCTCCTCGTTACACACTTCCTCCGATTTCTCTTTCCCTTGATCCTTTCTCCTTCTATATTTGACCTTTTTTTCATTCTGAATCCCTTTTTTTCCAATTGCAATCTCTCTTCCTACACAGCACTGCAAATTATTGTGAGTTTTCTTGGAATTCTCCACGGATTTTTTATGCTTATAGCTTACTGAGCAGTGGTTCGGTTTCAGTTTTGTCTATGAAGACTGTTTGAGTTTTCATTTGCTTGGTTGTTGTTGATCTGATTCTGTTAACACACGAATATGGGTTGTACTGGATCATCGCAGAAGAAACAAGACGGTGAGTTTCTTGGTTTCGTTTCTCTGTTTTTTTGTAGGTTTTCATGACGTCTGTTTTTCTTTTCTTCTTTCGTTCTAATGAAATCGTAATTGAAATTCGTTCAAGATTTTACTTCTTTTGCTTCACTTAACGATTTTTTTGTTGCTGAATGAAATGCATTCTGTGTGTCACTTGATCGCATGATTTGGTATCTTGTTTCTTGAAGATTAGGAACTAGGTGAGATTTGTAAATTTTTAGCGTTCCGAGTACTTCAATGAATCTTTGTTGGTTTTTGGTTGTCGTTGATAAAAGATATCAGCTGCATTATGTATTCATGTTTTCATTTTAGGTGTTATGGAATTCGTGGAAGGAATCTTTCTGCCTAGAATATCTCATGACGATGCAATTGTTAATGCACTATTACATGAAGTTTTAATTCTTTAGCATTGTCGTTTCACTTTCATAGTTGACATCTTATGACGGGGCATAATTTCAGTTAGCTGTGGCCAATCATTTTCTTGTTCCTTCTGCATGAGTTTCTGAGATTCCTCTATGTTCTGTTTGCAGTGGTGTCAGAGGTTTCTGAGTGCGGTCCATAGTCCATACAGAGTTATCTGATAAGTTTTTAAGTAGCAATGTCAGCCTAATAGTAGGCAGTGTTACATAAAGAAGAAAACTATGATGGAGGGAGTCTTGGCCCTTAAATAATGTCTTCTCAAAAATCTTTGTTTTGCTAGTAATCACTGGGAATTTTGTTCATATTTGCCTCCTTGTGAGCAATATGGTACATTTGCACGAAGGAACCTTGCCTCTCTTATAAGATGACCAAGCCTCCAGTTGCTGCAGTTACGAAGCCTACCTACCACTGTAACTGAATCACCTCAACAGGCAACCTAATTAAATTAAAGATTCAAACAACTTTTCAAACCGGTTGTTACACTGCTTAAGGCATCTGCTCCAATCACAAAACCATCCTCCTCGGACTGGAGAGTGCTTGGTAACCTTGCCTAAACTTCTACGGGAACCTGAAAAACCCATTAAGTTTGATGAGATTCTTGGGGAGACAACCAATGCCTAGAGATCATAGAGGAGGGATAAAGGAAGAGAGGGGGGGGGAGAGGGTGGGTCTGGTGGGTCTTACTATGTCAACCCAGTCACAAACAATATAGCAATATAGATCCTGCACTTCTTTTTATTTTTTGGAGGTTTTTTTTTTTTTTTTTTTTTTTCTGGGGGGGGTCTCCACCTCTCTCTCTCTCTGAGAGCATGAGTCGGTTGTTGACCTTGGGATGGCAAAAATTGGCGGAGGGGGATTAGAAACCCTAAAGCAAGTTTCTTTTTAATACTTCCATTCTCCATATATGAGATGATACTAGAAATTTGGATTTAAGGGTGGTATCATATGTTAGTAGTGCTTGAAAAAACTCTCTTCACATTGCAGACTATTATGGTTCAAGTTTACATTTTTGTTATTCCTCAATTTATGTCGAGTATATTGGTGTGCAGCTCTTAAAAATATAGGCATTAAGCTTTCAACACCCCCCCCACCCCCCCCCAAAAAAAAAAAAAAAAAGAGGCCAAAACGTGTAGGGAGAAAATATTGCTCAGCTTTCCCAAGTAATTGCTTTGTTACTCAAATTGCTCATCAATTTATATTGTTGGATTGGATCTTTTAGGGCCATGCCTCCATTTCTATCTAGTTTTTTTGAGAGCAATGGTAGCGTTTTCTCTCCCTTGCTTATTATTTCTTTCTTTTGAAAATTAGTGACTATTTATACGGTTGGTAGAATTATGTTGCTGATCGTCTCTTACTGGAGAAGTTGGTTGCTTTGATTCTCACAGATAATGCCAAGAAGATCCGCAAGCCGAAGCCTTGGAAGCATCCACAGCCAATAACAACAACACAGCTCAGGCAGATGCGTGATGAGTTCTGGGACACCTCTCCTCATTATGGTGGCCGCAAAGGTATTTTTTTCCCCTTATAAGGTAGACACAAGAACCTGTCTAGTTTTCGGCTTTGTTAATTCTGGTACTTTGCACGCCTGGTCAATATTCATTGGGTAATTGAAGATAAGATTGTCCCGTAACTTAAGATAACGGCTTGGCTACGACATATGTCCTACGTTAGAATGCATGGGAATGCATTACCTTGTGGATGACCTGCTGAGCATGTTATTCAACTTATTCTTTCTTTCTTGATGAGGTAGAGATAAATATCAACTTCCTCTTTCTCTCTCTGCATTTTATGTTTGTACATCCATCTATCCATCTATATTTCCTCCTTCACCCCATCCCTTGTGTGTGTGTGTGTGTGTGTGTTTGGTTTGTTTGAATGACTGCATAAACCAGCCATCATGATGTGCTTGTTGTATTCTTCTCTTTGTCGGTAACTATGGGTTTGTGTAGTAGATTTACTACCCGTCTGCCTCAGATTTTTGTTACTACAGTTTGAATCTACTATGTTTATCAGGTCTAGAACCATTTTCCAGAATTTTAGGCTAGTAGATTTTACTAACTTTAACCTTTGTGGCTTTGTCAGAGTAGGTTCTTTTAACTAACCATTTAAAACTTTACTTAAATAGCCATCTACTTACATAACAACCACATTAGTGAGTGTTAATTTACTTAAATAGCCATCTACTTACATATAGTGAGTGTTAATTTACTTAAATAGTCATATACTTACATAACAACCATATTAGTGAGTGTTATTATCATTATCTCATCATCTTCATCATTGCAATACAGAAGAAACTGGAAAGGCTTTGGATGGCATTGTGCATGTAGAGCAAACCATTTGATGCTAAGGAAATGGGTTATTGGGTCCAATTGGTCCTATCTTTCAGTGTGAATAATGAGTTCAAGTTGAAGGGCATGTTAAATTATAGGGGTCAGCTGGATTAGAGTAGGTGTTCTAGTTGATGTTTTGGTCGTTATTTGATTTGGCTTGAATATGAGGTAGTAACGTTTTTTTAGCTTTTAGCTTTTAGCTTTTAGCTTTGAGGCATAACCTGTTTTCTTATATTTTATCGTTTAACATAGTCTTGTTTTGTTTTTTAATTTATTTTAGTTTGTTAAGGATATTTTATGCAGCCTTTTCCATTTGATAGATTAAGGATGTTGTATTGTAAGCTGTCACTTTGTTGGTTTGTCAAATCCTTGTTAGGTTAGAGTTCCAAATAGTTGTGGGGCTAGCGTTGGACAAACGGTTCTTAGAGAACCAGACAGAAATCAATCTGGAAAGGGGCCTGGTTCTGGTTTTGGGCTTTTCACCAAACCAAAGAAGGAGATTGGCTCTGGTTTTTGCTCCCTGTTGAATGCCAGTTTGGTTCGGTTTTTATATCTTTAGTTGGGAATTTGGACATTAATTTATATTGAAGAGATCATGTGACCCTATTTTCTATATGAATATATTCTCTGCTAATTGTTTACTGTATTAATGGAGTTAAAGTAATATGATTAACCTCATATCATTGTCATACCTATTTCAAGCCCTCAGATGGATAAATACTGGTATTGGATCCAGAATTGTTCCTGGGGGGATATGAATCCAGATTGGTTTGGATAGACCAGTCCACACATATCAGTTGATCTAATCTGTGAAAGACCAATATTGTCAGTGGCTTGGCAGATCTAGTAAAATCCAATGTGAATTAGACAGGTTCATTCCCATCCAATCCAACTGGGGTCAGCTGGTCCTCAAATTTTCCATATCTAACCAAGATTAGCCCAATTATCACTGATTTCAGGACCTGGTTTTGCTACCCATGGCTAGCAGAAATTTGTTAATCATGTCTCCAGCCACCTGTAGTTCTGATCTGTTACGAAACAAAAGTAATTAACAAAAAACCAGAAAAGACAAAAATAGAGAGAAAACGAGAAGAAGAAGAAAGGTAGAGCAGAATCAATGAAATGTCTTGCTCCTCTCCTTGTAGCTTTTATTTTTAGAAATTGAAAAAACAAGTAATAGATAGATCTAAGACTCTACAAGTCAAAGTTCTATTTACAAACTAGAGATAAAGTAAACTAAAATAGAAAAAGGAGACTACCAAGTCCATACAGTAAAGGAAACTAACAAGACCATACAGTAAAGGAAACTAACAAAGTCCATAATCTTTAACTTCGTCAAAGATTATCTACTTAATTAAGACACTAACGAAACGTCAAGCATGGGGAGGCTGAATGCTTCTGCTTAAAACTGTTTAAGCTTTCCACCAATCCTCGCTTTGGTTTTGAGGCCCAGTGGAAGATGAGCCGGCTTTCTTGAGTTGTTGAATGGGCAAAGCAATTTTTAAAATTTACGGGATGAAGTTCTTGAAGAAGATGCGGATGAGGCAGGTGTAGGTGTAGGTGCCAGAGTAGGTGCCGGAGTAGGTGTAGGTGGAATGTCGGTACTTGCTGGATTGGGATCAACAGAGTCAGGATGGACTGAGTCAACCAAAGATGGATTGGGATTAAGAGAGTCAGGATGGACTGAGTCAACCAAAGAATCAGCCCGTGTAGGTCGGCCATGTTGGGCTCAACAAGTTTCAACAAGATGATTTGTCTTCCCACAGAAGGTGCAATATTGAGAAGATTTGTTGGTAGAGGTACCACTAGAGTGATGACCACATCTTCGGCCAGTGCCACGACTTCTACCAGATAAGGAGTCGCGGCCATAGCCAACATATAGAGCGGAATTATCGTTGGATGCAGCAATAGTCACCTTTAGGAGTAGTAACTATGCGTTGAAGACCAGAAAAAGTCTCTGGAAGAGTAGGAACCTTTTCCCCCATGAGGAGCTGCCCTTTACTATAGTGGTAGGTCAGCCATGAATTTGGCAACAAAGAACTCACTTCGTTGTGCCTTTTGTTGTTCAAGATTGGTAGTCAAAGGCTGATGGATCTTTAACTCTTCAATGATGCCTTTGTAATTGTTGTATTACTCATTAAGCGATCGGTTACCCTGTGAAAGGGAAACAGCCGCTCATATAAATCATAAATACATGATATATTCTTTGCTTGACCATAGCTCTCTTGTAAATCTTCCCATATATCCTTGGCAATGCTATGGAACATAATTTGGATGCAAAAGTAGGATCAATGGTATTCCACAACTAGATTTGGAATGTGGAAGATTCACACATCCATTCATCATAGGTAGTAAGGTTAGTAGGTGATTTAGAATCAGTAGGTGGAGGATCTTCAGTGAGATATTTTAGTTGACCCTGAGAGCGAATGAAGGCTTTGACAGCTTGAGCCCATAATAGGTAGTAACCTGGACTAGAGTATGAGAGGGAGTACCTCGGATGGAGGAAGATGAGGAATCAGATTTTGTTTTAAAAAAATAAAAAGGTAGTAGGAGAGGGAGAAGGAGTTAGCACAAAGGGAAAAAAAACAATAGTAATAAGTAGTAGGAGGAGGAGGAGGAGGAGGAGGAGGAAAGATCAGCAAAAAATCTTGCAACAGAACCTGAAATTAAACCAAGCCCAGAAACTCAAAGAAGAATGTTGACCTGATCTTAAGATAGCAGCAGGGAATCAAATCTGATTTTAGTTCGATGGATTGAGGCAGCAGGGAGGGGATTAGATCAAGTGCTGAATAGATCTAATTATCTCAAGGTAGAGGTTGTGGCAGCAAAGAGGAGCAGTAGCAAACCAGTAGGGGTGGTAGGAATCAGCAGTGGTGTAGCAGCTGCAGCAACACAATGGTTGCGGTAGGTAGCAGCAGTGGTGTAGCAGCAGTATTAGTGACATTCACATTATATCAGCAGCAGTAGTTAGGGGTGGCAGCGGTACTTAGCCCAGGTTTTCCAGTTTAAGAATTAAGATATCCTAAACTGAATTTAAGAACATTGAGTAGGCAGCACAGGTTGCTGCAAGCCTGCAACCAGGTAGAAGAATTCTTAGAAGCCTATCAAATCAGAAATTAAAGGAAATTAATGCTGATCATTAGGCAAAAGGAATTAACAAAAAACAAGAAAAGACAAAAATAGAGAGAAAACTGGAAGAAGAAGAAAGGGAGAGCTGAATCGATGAGATGTCTTACTCCCCTCCTTGTAGCTTTTATTTGTAGAAATTGAAAAACAACTAATAGATAGATCTAGCACTCTTCAAGTCAGAGTGTCCTAGTTACAAACTAAAGATAAAATAAACTAAAATAGGAAAAGGAAACTAACAAGCCCATAATCTTTGACTATCTACTTAACTAAGGCACTAACAAAACCTGTTAGTCAAAGCAGCTATAATGCTAACAACTGCTGGCTAACTATGCTAACATGATCTGTGATTCTTTTTTGAATCCTCAAAAGAAACCTCTTCAAACCCTAAATCTCCACCTAACAGATCCTAGAATCTAGATACTTGCTGGTTTCTTGGCCTGTAGATAGTTTTACCTTAGGCCAACCAGAAATCAGACTTCACCCTTTTCATGTCCCTTCCTTTTTTTCCTTTCAACCCAACTACAGTGCTTGTTAAAATCACTTGTCTTTGCTTCCTTCCATTTGAATTTCTGATCAGATTCTAATAATTCTATTGCCTTTCTTACCAATCACCCTTTCAAATTTGCCTTGTTAAAAAAGAAGAGGATCTAGGAGGTCCTATACGTGCAAGAACTTTGAGGAAAAGCTTGATGAGATATTTTATCAAACGGCTGATCTGTAGTTGATGGCTGGTCAAATAGTCCAGAAAAAGGAGGCAAATAAATGAGGGGTTTGGTGTATGAGGAACATAATTAGGATGAAACAAGGATCTTCAAACCACTGGTTAATTGACACGGTTTTTATACATGTATTTTAGAAGGATTATAGTTTAAGATGGAATCTGTCGAATAGATAAACATTTATATTCTTAGTGGAATGGTAAAGTGATTATGGAAGTCTTTCATAGATGACAGATAACTAATCAATTTTGGTAGCCAGTACCTTATCAACTGCATGGCTGTCATGCCAACTGCTTCTCATCTCTAAGTTGGTTGATGTTATATTGGGTGATGGATTACTTCTTGTCTGGTTAACCAGTTCCTACTTCCAAGTCAGTAAGTCCATGACGTGTTGATTTGTATTTTGTATAAATAACAACAACAACAACAACAAAACTTTATCCCAACTAAATGGGGTTGGCTACATGGATTCTTGTTCACCAAGCAGCTTTATTCGATATCATACTTGGATCAAGGTCTAAGCTATGCATGTCTTTCTTCACCACCTCTCCTTCGGAAAATGTGAATTCATTAGATGGATCATCCCTCCTTGGTCGCGAGTAGCTCAACTGTTGGTGGGACAACTCCCATTAGCAGAGGAAATGAAGTGTTGGTCCAACCAATGAATGCTCTTTTTTTAACTCTTCTCCATAGGGGAATCAATGAGAGATGCAAGACTCGAGTGACCAGCTCGGTGAAAACTCACCCTTTATTCCATGTGAGTCAGTTGACTTCAATTAGACCAGACCGACCCAGAGAGGAACATTCCCACGAGGGCACCACTTCACTAACGAGCTAACCTCACCCCAAACAAATAATATTAGGGCACTCCTGATATGTAAGCTAGAAGAGGAAAGCAGAGTTTGACTATCACAGCACCTTGTCTTCATTGGTGGCTTCTGGGTCCGAATGGAGTCATCTTAGGGTTGGCTCTAGCTCTTTTAGACCCTTCAATCTGAATCAAAACCACTCCTCTATATGGGAGCATCTAACGGTTTCTGTTGAACATAGTCATACCATCTTAAATGACTTTTTCGTAGTTTATCATGTATCAGCACTACACCCAAATCAGCTCTAATACGATAATTTCTTATCTTATTCTTCATAGTTTTGCCACAAATCCATCTCAACATCCTCATCTCAGCTACGTTAAATGAATTTATATGATGCTTCTTAACTGCCCAACATTCCGCACCATACATCATAGCCAGTCAAATGACTGTCCTATAAAATTTTTCGTTAAGTTTTAAAGGAATACGCTGATCACACATCACTCCAGACGCACCTCTCCACTTCATCCATCTTATTTTAATTCTCTGTAAAACATTATCCTCTTTATAATCTTTTTGGTTTATGATTGAACCTAGATACCTAAAATGATCACTTTGTTGTATCTCTCTCTCGTGATGTTCACCACGTCATTATTTGTCCTTGTGTGACTAAAGTTACACACCATATACTTCGTCTTCATTCTACTTATCTTAAAACCCGTTGATTTCAATGTTGATCTCCATAGCTCCAAGTTGGCATTAATCCTTGCTGTTGTCTGATCTACCAAAACAATATCATCAGCGAAAAGCATGCACCGAGGAACTTCATCTTGAATGTCTCTGGTTAGATAATCCATAATGAGGGCAAACAGATAAGGGCTTAAAGCTGATCCTTAATGTGACCCCATTGTAATTGGGAATTCACGACCTTGACCCCTACGGTTTTCACACTAATCACATTATAATATATATCCGTAACTATGTTTACATATTTGCTTGAAACACTTATCTTCTCTAATACTTGCCATAATCCAAATTAACTCTCTAAGAACTATGTCATAAGCTTTTTCTAAATCGATAAAGACCATATGGAGGTCCTTCTTGCCTTCTCTACATCTTTCCATGAATATCCTAAGCAAGTAAATAGCCTCTGTCGTGGATCTACCTAGCATAAAACCAAACTTGTTCTCTGTAATGGTAGTTTCTTTTCTCAAGCGGGTTTCAATAACTCTCTCCCACAATTTTATAGTATGACTCATTAGTTTTATGCCTTTGTAGTTATTGTAACTCTGAATATCACCTTTGTTTTTATATATCGGAACCACAATACTTATCCTCCATTCATTAGGCATTTTTTTTAAGCTCATAATTTTATTGAACAACTTAGTTAGCCAAGATACCCCATACATTCCTAGGCTTTTCCAAACTTCTATTGGGACCTCGTCTAGGCCTGTTGCTTTGCCTACATTCATCTTCCTTAAAGTATTTTTCACTTTTGTCACCCTAATTTTATGTATATACCTACGACCTGCAGTGTCATGGTGGGTAATGTAGCAATCTGGTACACTATTACCTGAAAAGTCTTCATTTAGTAGGCTGTAGAAATAATCATTCCATCTTTCTTTAATGTCTTCATCCTTTACTAAAACTCTACCATGTGTACTTTTAATAGATTTAACATGGTCTAAATCTCTACTCTTCTTTTCCCTCATCTTAACTATTTTATAGATAGTTTTTTCTCCTTCCTTTGTGCTCAGGCTAATATAAAGATCTTTATATTTCTTCGTTTTTATTTTTCTCACAATCTTTTTTGCTTCAATTCTGGCAAGTCTATACCTTTTTAGATCCTCTATATCCTTAGTTTTTTACCACGTCTTAAAACTATTTTTCTTAGCTTTAATGGCTGTTTGTACCTCATCATCCCACCACCAAGACTCTCTAAGGGAATGACGTTTTCATTTTGATACTCCTAGAACATCTTTAGCAACTTTCTTATAACAAGCAGTCATATCGTTACACATTGTATTAATGTCTCCTTCAAAGTCCCACATTCCTTGTTTGACCACATTATCAGTAAAAGCTTTCAAGGTATTTCCTTTTAAGCACCACCACCTTATCCTAAAGCAAAAACTTGACGTTTCCTACGATTTAGCTTAGTGAGACATATATCCATGACCAATAATCTATATTGAGTGATTAGGCCCTCCCCGGATATAACTTTTTAATCCTTACATAACAATCTATCAGACTTTCTAATTAGAAAGAATCTATTTGGCTTTTATGATGCCACTTTTGAAGGTGACTAGATGCTCCTCTCTCTTTATGTGTTTGCAATGGATAAATCATAAACCGTAGAAAAATCTAAAATTGAAGTCCCCTCCTCATCCCTTACTCCAAAACCATATCCTCCCTGTACATCTTCATAACCTCTACGATCTCCCTTTATATGTCCATTCAGATCACCACCTATTATAATCTTTTCTTCTTATTTAAAACCTTGCATTTATCCATCCATGTGTTCCCAAAATTGTAGCTTACTATTCGCATCCAATCCTAATTGAGGTATGTATATGCTAATTATATTGACTATCTCTTTTTCCATCATTAACTTGATGACTATAATCCCATTACCGAATCTTTTCACATTCATTTCATCATTCTTTAAATCTTATCCATTATTATACCCATTCCGTTACTATTATTTTTATCCCCCGTATACTAAAGTTTAAAGTCATCAAACTCCTTGGCTTTTTTACCTTTCCATCTAATCTCTTGAATGCAAGTTATGTTAATCCTTCTTCTCCTTATAACATTTATTAATTCTAGACCTTTACCCATTAAAGATCTTATGTTCCAAGATGCTAGGATCAATAAGTGATTTGGATTCTGAACTGCTCAACAGGAATGATCCTTCCAACTAGTGATTTTTTTGGGCGATCCAACTAGGGCTTTTAATAAGCCCAAAAGCATGTGGGAAATTTCCTTTTTTCCTCTTGTAAATTGGATTGGCCTAAGCTATGACAGACTGTTTGTCCTGTTTACAATCTTTAGGTAGACAAAATTTTCTTTTCATATAAAAAACGGTGCTGTTTGATTTTTTATTTTGCATCTCAATTTCAAGTGACTGATATGTGAAGACAAATTGTTTATGAATAGAAACTTCAGCTTTCACATCTCAACTTGAATTGTTATTGGGAACATTGGGTGTAATTGTGTTGAATGAGGGTTCTTACTGGAAGTGAATACTTGTGGCAAGATGTAGAGTATCAGTATCGATCAGCGTATTGGAATGGTGGTTTTAAGAGACGTCTTGGAAATGTATCCTAGAGATGCTAAGAGACACAACACAAGGGAACACTTGAAAAACACATGGTTGCTCTTAAAATACATGCAAATTTGAAGCATAATGCATTCTAGATAAACAGTAACTAGGTCCGACCATAGGATGTTAGGTGGTGGGACCCAATATTGGCCATGTGGAAGATCAGTTTAGGCCCAAATTTTATGCACGAGTATGCCCCATGATCCCCTGATTATCTGTCAATTTTGATCTCAATCAGAATTGACCATGCGGGAGAATAGATTTTTGAAAAACAAATGGATGGTTAAAAATACAAGGGAAAGATGCCAGTAAGTGGGTGATGAAGGATTGAATTTTGTTGTGAAAAATAAAGTGTAACCGAGCTAGACCATGCCCTTCCTATTCAATGGTTGGATTTACCAAATCATCCTTCCATTTGGCATATTAGGTGGCAGAGCGTGGAATGTTCAATGCGTAGCTGACCGCACAGTAAAAACTAATTAACTATAAAAGAGGGGTTGGGGCTTTTATGTATCACTGCTGATTTTGGACTCTCTGTGTCTTATTTTTCTCTGTATTTCAGATTACAAGTATTCTTCTGAGTCAGCAGATGCTGAAACTTGTGTTCCCTCAAAAGATAAAGTTAATGATTCATTGGTTCCTCCTCTTGTTACTATACTTCATTAACCATGCAAGCAGATGGATTAAGATTAATTTCTTTTTTAAAAAAATTTCTATCAGACTTATACCTCCACTAAGATGTTTTGCCAAAGGCCTGACACAAGCACTGCATACTCTCTGTCGTATTCTTAGTTATTTCTCAGAAAAGGAAGGGATTCATTTATTGTGATTTTCTTGCCGTTTCTTGTTACTTTTTTTTTTGTGCATGTGTAAATTAAATATCAGGTTCAGTGGTAGTTATTTCTCTTTCTATCGAAAAAGAATTTATCTTGAACTTGTTAAGGTGTGTAGACAAACCCTTTTAGTATTTTGAGATTTTTCTTTTTTAATTGAAACAATAAAGAAGTGAAGGACAAGTGAAGTTTGAACTTTGCACTATTGTCAGAAATCTGGGACGCTCTGAGGGCCGCTGCTGAGACTGAGTTAAGTCTTGCACAAGCAATTGTGGAGAGTGCGGGCATCATTGTTGCAAGTGCTGACTTGACAACCTGCTATGATGAGAGAGGTATCCACCTTCCCTTTCTTTTTTGTATCCTTTGGTTTCAGTAGTTTCTTTGTATTTCGTCCAGTTCTTTTGCAACTTCTTTCCTTGATTAATTTTCTTCTTACAAAACTTCTTTTGCAGGCGCAAAGTATGAACTGCCCAAATATGTTTTGAGTGAGCCAACCAACTTGATTCGAGACAGTTAACAAGAGCAGTAGACCTTGCTTGCTTCATTGAAATTGATTGTAAATCATGTAAATTGCTCTTTCATTCTCTTTTCATATGTTTTACTGGAGTTGGGTTGGTTTCTGCTGGATACAATTCTTTTGGATTGACCTTCTAAAAGCTTATGCGGGAAATTGATGCAGTTTAACTAAAAACAAGAAAACATACTTTCTGTAGTACCTCACTTTTCCTGAGGAATATATAGAGCAAACCAGTGCTTGTTGGTGAAAATTTCTCCTCATTTGTTTTTAAAATTATTCTGTGGGATGTACTTTTTAGGGACGAACTGTTCTGTCTCTTGTCAGAAGGGTGACTGATCTTGGGAGATGGATAGAAAGGGAGTATCTCATGATTGGAAACCCGATGGTTTGGTTCTCTGTCTACATCTTAATTTGAACCCCAAAAAGAAAAATTATGAACCTGAAGTTGACAAATTGAGATGAACATATTACTTGCTCTGGGGATAACTGACTACCTATCAGGAATCATCTACGGGCTTTTTTATGATGCAAAATGCAGAAGGCTTCTTGAATGCAGAGAAGGCTTCTTCCAAGAAGCCAAGTAAATGGATGCAGCTTGGGTGAGATTCACCACCTGCCCTGCGGAGAATGGCCGTGACTGGCCGTGACTTTACTTCATAAGATGTCTTGATGGCAGTTGCCAGAGAAATTCAGATGGCTCTCTCCTTTTCCAATCCCGTAAGTCTAAAATCTGTTATTGAGGGATCGGGTCAGCTGGATCGGTCTTATCAAATAAATCCAGGGTGATCAAGGATTACTTGTTCTTGTGGTAGTTTTATAGTTATTTCTCTCTTATTATATGGTGGGTTTTGTATGCTTGGTTTATGTGTTTTTTGTTGAGCGACCCAGGCCCATCTGGAGTTGGAGAGCAGATTTCTGAACGTAACGATGAAATTGCTTGCCCTTCAGATAGCATTCTCAAGCTTAATTATGTAGCTTCCTGACTAAATCAATCCTTTAGAAAGGCTAAACTGTAAAGCCGTTGCCACTTTCATGAACACCTCGTTTAAATGTATATCTACTGGTTTTCGGATGTATGGGCTACAGATGGACTTACAGAAGATATATAATGCATGCTAGTCCTTAGGGGATTCAAATCCTTTCATGCCCCTTATGTCGGCATAAGAAAATCTAGTGGCTGTCATCCAGCGTATATCCATATATCGGTAAATACGCACAGTAAACTACAGCCACTGAATTTCCTCATGGCAGCATCATGGGCATGAGAGGATTTCTATCCGTCCTTAGGTGAGTTTTTCATACTGTTGTTGTTTTGACTATTATGGCTGGTTTGGCAATGTTCTCATTGCCGGAATGTTTTTTGGCCGAGGTGGTCTGAAATGTTGTGGTCTGAAATGTTCGGGTGAGCCTATATCTCTGTACCATAGTATTTCTTCACTATTGATCACACTATATTTGTTAACCATACATGTATTGGCATGCACCCTCTTTATGGTTTTGAATTTTTCAGTATTTTGTTTTGCCGATTGGGCAATTCAGATCGGGGTTGAATTTTTTACATGTAAGCAGATTCTCTGGGTTCTCTTTGTCCACAAATCTTTAACCCTATTTGACCTGCCATGTGGCAAAACTAGGTGACCATTTGAATAACTTTCCACATGAACCCCCCAATAAACTTATCCTACATAAAAACTCCTCTCCCAATAAAATAAAAAAGAAAAAACTCCCTTTCACCAATGCTTTTCTACTGAGGTGTACCACGTCTAAAGGGTTACATAAGTCCACTTAGACAACTTCTCTAAATTAACCCCCCTAGAAATTTTTTTGCCATGTTTAACATACAACCAAAACGATAGAAGTTTTATAAGATATATATTTATTTAATTACTTAAAAAAAAAGTTTATAACATTGACAGCTGTGGGATTTGAACCCACGCCCTTTCGGACCAGAGCCTAAATCTGGCGCCTTAGACCACTCGGCCAAACTGTCTGATGTTATACAATATACTTCGATATAGATCTTCTCTTTTTTCCTTTTTTTTTTTTTTTTTCTCTTTTGTTTTTTAGGGTATGGCATTGGTTCTACCCAAATAATTAAGAGGTTAAGCTAGATGGGTTGGCACAGAAATAGAGCAGAATTTGCTAGGCTTGAATGGACTAATACAGCCCCATTTTTAATCATTGATGACACATGTCATTCATCTACCCATCGATTTGGATCGGTATCGGCTATCGATTACTAAAATCCTGCTTGCATGCAATAATGTATTCTCATCAACTGATCCATAATGGTGCAATGCTCTAGTGTATTCTCATCTACTGAATCTATTGATCCATAAATGGTATAATGCTACTCCTCCTTTGGAATATTTTAACCATGACATATTTTTAGTAGTCAATCTCAATCATATGACATATCATGTAAGTTCTGAATAATTGCAAAAGAATTAAAAAAAAAAATGAAATTTTAAATTTAAAAACAAAACATTTGTAATTGTTACAATACATGTTAGCACATGACTAGATAAGTAACTCTTAATCATTCTATATTTAGTTATTAACTTACATTTTACTTTACATTCAAATCGCTTGCGTTATGTTGTGTTATAGTTATAAAAGTAATTTTTTTTTAAATTTGAAATTTTTACTTCCCTTCCCTTTAGTTCCTCTTATAGCCAAATTAAACCGTATGAATTTTCACTCTACTTTTAAAGTTGTTATCCATGAAACAATGAAGTCTGGCATTTTTGGAAGTCACAATACAAATTTAACCCATCTGTTTTTATGATTTTTCCTATCTAAATAGTTAGAATGGAGGCATCATTTATCCACTTAGTAGAATACATGTCATGTGTTGTTTGAAAAAAATAACATATCCTTATTACAAAAATAATTAATCTAATTTCAAATGGTCTTTATTCTTCAAACATGAGTGAAATGTAAAATAATATCGAAATCTGACCATTATTTTGCTAAAAACACATTCATAAAAGGGAGAGAGATTTCCCACAATGCCAATGTGGGGGGAATCTTCCATAATACACAATGCCAATATGGAATCCCCATATGATCAAGGAGAGAGAAACAAGAGAGAGAAAATACCAAAATGAGAGATGGTGAGAAAGAGCATAAAAATAAAAATAAAAATAAAAAGCTATGTAAAAATCCTATCCTACTTTTCACCCAAAAAAACCTTATCCTACGTTCTCAAATTCTTACTTCCCTCTGTTTTGATACTCCATATGAGGAGGAGAGAGAATAATAGAAATAAAAAAAGAGAAAATACCAGAATATAAGATATGATGGAAAAGAATCTTATGATATGAGATCTTTTCTCTCCCCCTCTCTCTTTCCCAGAAAAAAATAAAAAAATAAAAAAATAAAAATAAAAAATAAGAGAGAGAAAGAGAAAGAGAAAGAGAAAGAGAAAGAGCCAACCAACAGTCACAAACAACCTATCCTAGTTTCACCCAGAAAAGCCTATCCTAGACTGAAATTCTCACTCTCCTCTCAAGGAAGGGATGATGGTAAAGTCAAAATAAACGGACCCTTTGCATGTGCATTTGCATAGGATATCATCATATAAGCCATGAATGTAACAGTTCATATGATAATAGCCCATGCCTCTACGCTAGCTCTAAGGTCAGACTCCAAAGCAGCTATCAGCCAATAGCTTCTAAAATATTAAACTTCATCATCTGTTTCTAGATTGAGTCCTCAAAATCTCAACATGATTAATTATCTCTTCTACTTAAGCCTTAAGGTTATAGAATATATATATATATAAACAGCTTTGCTCTTTAAACTTTTGCTCCTTGAGAACGTTTTGCATGCGCCTGAAAGATTCCATCAGACTGCATGCCATAGCCAACACAGGTTCTCTCTCTCTCTCTCTCTCTCTCTCTCTAAGCAAGGTGCAGAGGGAAGGAAGCTTTTCCAATGATGGTCCCCCACCAAGTTCCAAATTTAAGGTCAAGTTGAGAATCAGGAATTTTTAAAAGTTCTTGACCTTTGAAATTTGAAAGTACACTTTGTCATCATTATCATTAGATTATGAACTCCAAGTACAAGTTTTCAATTTTTAATTCCATGTTTCCACTGAAAAGATTCTTAAACTATAAGAATTAATTATCTAGTATGGACTTGGCTGCATATTTTATTGCAAAAGCACATATATAAATTATAGGGAAAATTATACGGATTTCCTCTGTAACTATCTCTAATGTCAAGGGATTTTACATTTTTTTTGGAGGAAATTACAATCACAAGTAAGTGACAATGACAAAGGGAAAAAATGAAAATGACAAATTGATCTTTCAATTAAGACTTTATTTGGTATCATTTTTTTTTTATCTATTTATCATAAAATATTTTTGAAAATCATTTTTAATGTTGTTTGGCAGCTACTATGTATAATAAATTGAAGATTATTTTAGACTCTCGAGAAATTGTAGAGGAGAAGAGAGCAACGGAATAATTTGAAGTATAGTTGAAGAAGAAGAAGTAAGAGTCAGTTACAATGTGAATGAAACCAACTCAATAACAAAAGGGGCATACAATAAAAGAGGAGAACATGATAAAGAGAAAGATGAAAAATGGGTGAAAAGGTCAGTCCTTACCACTTAAAGGGCTCTTCGTCATTAAATCAATTAAGTTGAAGTGATGTGATCAATTGACGTTAGATCGTTCCAAACCACACCATCTGACAGAGGGTACAGTCAAACAGAAAACCTTGGCCTAATATATAGAACGAAAAAAAAAAAAAAAAAAACCCACAACATCGGATTGAGAGCCCTTCCTATGCCATTTCACATAATGTGCCATGGGGTCCACTATTGAAATGTAAACCCCTCATTGAATAATCCTTACTATTGCCTTCTTATTGGTCTGATTTCCCATATTGGTGTTATGGGAAACCTAGAAGTTCACCAATCACCACTTATATAGATAGTAGGTGTGTTGAATGATACATCACTGTCCTGTCTTCCCTAGCTAGGAAGATAGTGATGGATTTGGGGATACATCACTGGTCTGGTCTAACTCCTTTGCTTGGTTTCATAAACTTTGTTTTGATGATTTCTTAACTGTATGATCTTTTAACTATGAATGAAATTTTGTTTCACCAAAAAAATTTAAAAAAAAATGAAAGAAAAAAAAAGTGCTGAATAATACCTAGTGGCAATGTTGGTTAATCTTGAAAGATTCATAGATACATTATCCAAGGATTCGGCTGACCATAGGTTACTTTACAATCCAATTTAATATGCATTACTATGTGTCAAAAGATAATAAACATTAATACACTCCATTTGTTTGGATGTAAAATTTTACGCCAAATATTTTATATATAATTTTTTTCAATATTTTTAAAAGATAAAATATAGTGATGTCCAAGGAAGAGGGAAAAGAAGCTTCATCTTTCTCTTACCTTTTTAAAATAAATTTTTTAAAAATAATTATATATAAAAATTACACGTAAAATTTTACATCAAAACAAGTGAAGCTTAAAGGAAAAAGAAAGATAAACCATATGTTAACTTATACCACTAAATTTGATATGTGATCTATTAAATAAATTTTATTTTTATAAATATATATATTACGTAAATGACATCTACAAAAGATTATTGCACGTGATAGAAATAACTACCTTTTGACACACAACACTTCCAGTCTCTATCCAAAGATAGAATTTATAGAGCTTTTAACTTAGAATTTAGATGTTGAAATATGGGAGTGGAAGTCAACATGCCCTCACTTACAATCAGAACTACATACTCTTCAAAAACTGCCACATGGTATTTTATGTGGGGTTAAACTTCTATGTATTCATGGGTTTTATTAATCAAATTAGTTATCAAGTGACAAAACAAGGTGTTGAAAAAAAATTAGAAATTACTATAGGCTTAGACTTAGACGAGAAGACATACCTAAATATGAGAGGGTTCTATTGAATCTGATCAATTCTAAATTTGACATGTGATTAATCCACACACTATTTTCTTAATATCAAACAGTTAGAACTGTCACATGACGTGCTGATTTATTCTAGGCTGAGATCGTGATAGAAAACCCACAATCTTTTGCACAAAAAATCAAACAAAAATGATTACTTTGTGGGGGCCTATATTGTTTGCAATGACGCCCTTGTAGTTGCATTCGGGTCATTTTACTTGCAGATGCATTCTTAATGGCCCGATTGCAACGTAGGAGCTGCACGGCTATAGAAAATCCAAGTATCTTGACCTGATTTTTTTTAGGTACAGAAGATTTTAATATATATTTATATATAACCCCACCCCCCAATGAAGGAGAGTGAATCATAAGATTCATAACCAACTGTGCTGGCAGTTGGCTTCTAACCCCACCTGATTCAATGTCATTTATAATAAGAGATTGCTTACCCAAGCTGATGAAGAAACCATTTATAGATATATAATAAAGTTTATTCATATTCATTTACTGAAGGCTTTAGGTGAGGTGAATGTATATTGCTTCATAGTTAAGTCACAGTGAGTGTCAATGGAACGTTACCCTATCAAAAATCATAACTTACTAAATTAACAGCTACTCATCAAATTCGAACTACCCTATCTACTTAGAATCGAATGATCCTCTAGTCATAAATTTAAACTACCCTAATTACTATAAGGGCAAACGGCACAGCTCCTACATCAACACGAGAGCCAATAGGAGTGGAAGTATAAGTATCAAAGAGGAAGAATAAGGGGATCATTTCACAAACCATGTGGGAAGGCAGAAGAGAACACAGTCCAACAGTAAACTTTCCCCTTGACTATATAACCCTTTTATGACAAGAGAAATTACAACTTGGCCTACCTCTTGGCATTCATTCATGTTGCACGAATCCCGGAGCCTTGTAGTGATGTTTTGTAACCCCTTTAGATCTTCTATTTCAAATGTTTAAATTAAGAGTTTTTTTTTTTTTGGTGGGATAGGTAGTTGGTAGGTTTAAGGAGACTTTAACTCGTAACCTCTTAATTGTGAGGATTTATCTTTGCCAACTGAGACAACACCAACGGCAAATATAGAAAAAGAGTAGAAGGAAACAATAAATAGGGCAAGATCAAAACTATTACTTTACTTGTATGTTTAATATAAAGGATAACATAAAAATCTAAGAGGAACTCGAATGAGCTAAAAGGTAATGAGTTGGTGGTGTAGGTTAGATTATGCAAGCATAAAAGCATAAAGTACAATATTTTAAAAAGAATATATGTATACGGGATGAGCTCACAATTTAGCTCAGTAAAGAAAACAAACAATGCAACACACAGAGATGCATGAACTAACATTCACATTTGGTCTGGTATAACTTGCAAAGTGCTATGGTAAGGATAGGTAGCTACCACACCTCCATGCACGAGAGTGTGAGGACGCCTAACAGACTACACACCGCTGTCGCCCTACATCATTCACTCCAGTATAGAGATAGAGCTAGAGTCTAACAGTCAGGCTGAACCACAGTACCACGTCCTCCCCCTGATACCCTAGACCGCACCAACACGTACACCCTTAATGGCGAGGGCTTGCAAGTGGGTTTCGTTTCTAACCAATCCTACATGTCATCATAGTATCCAAGGTCCTACCCCAGCACAGCTCCTTACGGAATAGAGATAGGACTCGAGTCTAGCAGTCATACTGAATCACAATACTGCAACCTCCCCTTGATACCCTACCCATACCAAGCATGCTAAGGTAGATGGCGATATGAAAATGTGTTAGTGTGAGAAATGATCCAATACTCTAAGCCCTTTCCATTCCACATACCAACGAAAATATTCACATGCCTAACAATCATACCATAGCATAATAATATGCATGAATAGAATGATAACAGAAAGTAAATATGATATGTTAATACGTACAACCAACACACCACAGAAACAGATAACAAAGATTTACTGTTATTAGTTATTTAGGTTTAAGTCTGGGTCCCTTACGTAACACTTGATAGCAAGCTTTCTTTGTGTCACCGAGTCCAATCTCATTGTCAATAAGTCCTATATAACATTAGAGATTAATTAAAATTATGTCCATAGGGTTTACGTTGGTTAAAACCAAGTTTGGACTGAAGACTGTTCAAAACTGCACATACCGATCGCACCATACAATGCAGATGGTCAGACCGGTATGTCCAAGCAGACAGTTCTGGCAAACTCCCCGAAGGGTACTGGTTGCAGTACTGGTCAAACATAGTTGCCACCGGTACTTCGACCGGACAATGCCCACGAGTCCACCAATCTGACATTTTTCTTCCGTCGGTCTTCAACTTGGTTCCTAGGGTTTCTCCTAAGCATTTTATGCTCGAGCAACGTATTAAGGTTAATTTTATTTCCATTCAAAGCCCTACGTTCTTGTAACTATTGGTTTAGAAATCCCTACATACGGATCTAGGGTTTCTCACACTGAACCAGGGTTTCAAATCAATGTTTATCTAATCATAGCATTGATTTTAACCTAACAACAATATAGGTGTAAAGAGCACTCACCGTTGGTCGTAAGATGACGATGCTCTTCCTCCTAACAAAGTTTTCCTCCTGCAGAGATTCTTCGTTCTCACTACTCCTCTTCAGATCTCCCTTTTAGACTCTAGGGTTTATGAGAGTCAACAAGATGATCTAATGAGGAGAAATATCCATATATAGAGGAAGGTGACAATCTAGGATGGCTTCCCACATATAGAAGGTCTCTAATAACTGAATTTGGGTAGTGGGACCCATTGAGGTTCGTTTCCAATTCGAAAGGTCTGACCGAACTGTTCATGAGACCTGTATGTCTCAACTAGTAAGACCGGACACTTTATCCCTAAGCCTGTTTCATCTATTTTTCATACCTGGACTTGAGGCTCGTCATCTGCTCGTCCCGTCTGGTTTGGTTATGACTAGAAGACCTGTCACGACACGAAACATAAGTTTAGATCGAGTTTGTGGAGTGTGGGTCTTACACCAATGCGGTCCGAGTATGCAGCAACTACTCTACCTGCATGATCACGCATCGGTCCTCCAATTCTCGCCCGGCTCAGATTCCCCAACGAACACCCATCCACATTAACCTTCAACCATCCACATGGAGAGGCCACCCATTTCAGTGGATGGACCATCCTTGGTTTCCTGGTTTTGGTCTGCAACCCATAACGCCTAACAAGCAGTAAATTTTTCATTGATTTTAGGGACCCTTGATTTTATTACACACGGACCTTTACTTACTGGAAAAAGATCTTTTGTGGTGAGGCTAGCCTTGTAGTGAGGATCCTACCCACTCAAAGTGCATTGGGATACATGCGGATCTACTTTAAGTGGTTGGGATCCTCACTATAGGGCTGGCCTCAGTACAGAGGATCCCAATCCTTACTTACCTAATGCAGCCCCTATAGCCTCATCCAAGTCGTTGGATTGCATTGATGCACATATATATGTGCTCTCAACGACCTAGATGAGGCTGCAGGGCAGCACGACTGTAGAGGATCCAAGTCCAATTATACACCAGAAAAGAAAAATTGATGTGAGTTCAAAATATATATAGACAAAGTACTATGAACATTAATTATTTGTTGTGTTTCAATTTATTCATCTACAAAATTGAAGTTATGGATTTTAATAAATTCACATTTGAAATTATGTTGTTGTTTTTCAGATTTTATAATTGGGTACTTCGGTATAAATCAAACATCCACTACATTACTCTTATCATTCATTACGAAATTTCAAATTTAAAAAATGGTTTATTAAAATGGACCCCATACACAATCAAGGGAGGACCTACAGCATATATTGCAGTTCTAATGTGGAGTATATAGAAATCAATGGAGGACTTGCAGTGCAGTTGCAAAATTGCATTCCATGCTGTCATCAAATTATAAATGCATTGGTTAACCCTTTAAATTTGGAAAATAATTGGTAGGTTTTAATGAAAACTAGTAGGGTTTCAAATCCTTACCCATCTTTCTAAGGCAAAATTTTCACCACATGGTTCACCTATGTTTGCCATGTGTTATGGGTGATGTGGCAATTCTAATTATGGGATACATAGGTTATACTCTAGATTAATTAGTTGCCAAATTTTGAATTAAATTCAATCATATACCACCTTGCATTGCATTTTACTTTATATTTTGTAATCCTTTCATTTATTTTCAATCATTTTTTGAAAGATTCAAATTTAACAAATTTTTAAAAGAATACATTTTATTCAATGTGTTCATTCGTATTTAAATGTGTCTGTATGTGTATGGATACCATTCAAAAAGTATGGGTCATGTAAACCCACATCACTCCCGCATGGTAACGAAAAGAATTGCTTCTAATGGTGTATATATATAGAGAGAATGTGACTTTCAACAATCCTATACATAAAGATATAACTGAACTATCTTCTACATAGAGATGTATTTGTACATATGTAGAGGTGTATAGATGTATGTATATACACCACACTAGGGTCACCACCCTGGTTCAATTCGATTTATTTATTTATTTATTTTTTTTGCTAACGATAGGTATTCAAATCTTTGGTCAGATTAATCTCGCGGACCCATACTGACCCCACAACAGCATGGACCGAGTCATTCTAGAGTTGAATGAAAACCATTCCATTTGCATTCATAATAAGAAAAAAGAACACTTAACATCCCGTGTGAGTGGTCTCAAACTTACATCCATAGTAGGAAAGAAAGAACACTTAACACCCTGCGTGAATAATCCTGAAACAGTAAAAAAAATCAAATTCAGTATCTTCCGTTTCTTTTTAATTTAATTCATCTCTATGTAAAAACCCATACCCTAATTCTTAGCTCCGTACATAAAGAGTACACATCATCTTCAACAAGTAATGTGGGACTAAACATTGTCCCTATCATCACCAAAAACAAGTCTGAAAAATGGAAACAGAACTTTTGGAGGGAACCCAAAACTTTAAACGAAAGAGCCTCAGTTAGAAATACACTTGAACTTTGACTTTTCTTTTTTAAACTTACTTTAACATATGTTTTTTACTATATAATTTCTTACCAAATTTAATCAAATAGGATTTATATAGGCTGACAGAAGATCAGGGGGACAAGATTTTAAATTAGGTATCAATATTTTATCAAAAAGAAAAAAAAAATTAGGTATTAGATACGGTATTGATTATGTCCAAAATTGATTCAATCTTATACTGATAATCCGATATGAATCCATGTATTGGATATCGATTACTTGAACACCCATCATGGGTGAGAGGAAGAAAGCAAGGGAACTCCATGGATGAGAGGAAAGAAGCAAGAGGAAAGAGGAAGTCCTAGATGAAACTAGAGAAACGTTCAGATTCAAATTCTCTCTTCTCAGGGGTTCTGGAGAAAAGTCGGTCCCTACAAGTCGATGCCTGATACGTGGGTGTCGACTGGATCTAAGTCCTCTATTCGAACTGATAAAGTGAGCCAACAGAGGTGTCAGCTTATGCATCAAATCAGATGGAGATCTCAGATCCAACCGACACTCACGTGTCAGACATTTGTTGATGGGAGTCGACTCTCCTCCCAAACCGATGGGAGGAGAGGATTTGAATCCAAAAGATTATCTCCAGTTGTTTAGTCTTTTAAATGATAATCCAGTTACTGAAGTTTATCCGATGTACATACAAAATATATTGATATACCTATCAAATAAACTTCAACCATTGGATTTTGTTCTGCCATTGAGATTTCTGACAATTGACGTCATACTCCTTCCAAGAGATTCTAATCCAACGATGACAATCACTAATTGGCAAAAAAAATAATAATACGCACGTGAGAGTAACATGATGGTTCATGGTTTACACCGTCATTTTGAACAAAAGCATGCCATTTTTCCTGCATTTATTAGCTGGCCCCTCCTGGGAAGATCCTATGTCTCAAAACGTGGCCTGACTGGACACGTGGCGGTAACCCACCTTACCTTTAGATCCTTTTCGCTAAAGTGGGCCCCCACCTCAACGGGAACGAGGAATCTTCAATCCCTTGAGAGTTGAGAATCCCATATTTTTTCATTTTTCTTTAAATAATATATTTTCGGACATGAAACGAGAAATCCAATCATAAAAGAGATCTCGTGATTCTCATCAGTATCAGAAGATATAAATAAAGATCCTAATTTCTCGAGCTGAAAGCGAGGAAAAAATGGAGTTTGGCCCGGTTCAAGCTGGCTGTCAGGGGATTCAGGAGTAGATCCGTCATCCTCTGGTTTTCACTATCGTCTTTGAGGAACAAATCCTCCTGTAGTTCACGTGACCGTTGCAGAGATCTGGATAAAAGAACCGAGCTGTGGATCGCCAACGGATCTCTTGCTTTTCATTCAGGTGAGTTCGGTGACTACTCCACTTTTTTTCTTGTTAGTTTCTTAATATTATTATATTTTACGAGGATTTTATTCGGTCTAATGTCGGTGTTACAGTGTTTTTTTCTTATTCTGAACCTGCAGAATGATGAAACCTTATCTAAGGCTGACGGAGACGGGAGTAGCAGAAAGAATGGAAGCAAGTGAGTTCCATACTGTTGCAGAGATCTTGATTTCTTGAAGGTTTCTTTGGTTTGTGAGTCTGCAGAAATGAGGAGATTATTTCGGTTTAATTCTGGAAAAGGAGGAAGAGAAAGACTGTTGTAGGGGATCTGTGTTGTTTGAGCTTAGCTCGAAGAGAGAGTCCATACGGAAGGTTGCCGCTGGTAGGTGTAATGACATGTTCCTACTTTTTTGTTTTTCTGCTTATCGAATATCCACTCTTTCAAAGTTCGAATGATTTAGCCACATTTGATGCAGTTATTGGTTGCTGTTGGTACTTCAGGGGAGTACGAGTTGAGCGCGAAGCTTCAAGAAGTGAGCTGTATAGTCTTACAACTTCCTGGAGTTATTGTTGATGGAACGACGATACTGTACTTGCATGCTTCAGTTACAAGTTTCTCCGGAGGAGGTCTGGTTTCTTGTGTACAAGTACAGGAGTTAGGCGTTCTCACAGCACACGGAAACTTCACGAGTGGGATGAAATGAGTTTGTTATTTTTGACATACTTTTATCATATTGCTTTGATTTCGAAGTAGCTTGGTATTTGGGGAACGGAAAATGCTTGATCTTCTTTCATATGCTGTTCTTCCCCTGCCTGCATCTCTGCTGCCGGACCTGTTTATGTTCTGATCATGACCAGGTCTGTTCGTGGTAGATATCTCAAAGATGATAATGGTGATATTAGCGATCATCTCCGCAATCATGTTCATTTGACAAATTGCATTCATTTGAAGAACCATATGCACAAGCAGAGCCCTATAATGACCAAAAGGTCGCTTGTGAGGGACCTTATTATCCTTCAGAGGTCAAGGTCTCTCAGAGATCCTTCAACTAGTCCTCCCTCGTGGCATTCTCCTTCTATTGCTGATTCTTTGTCTAAGAGACTTGAAAAGGATGGTGCAATACGTGAGGGAAGGAGGTCTGTAGGCATTGAGCGTAGAAGGGAAGGTAGAAGGTTATCAGGAAGCTCCCCATTTTTTGCAAGTGAAGCGGCACCAAAGGTTGCTGCTGCTGAAGTGGGCAGGGGCAACGCTGGAGGGACAGTAATTAGTGATCGGAGTAGCGTAGGTAGAGTTGGAGATTCCAGAAGAATTATGGGAGAAGAATCTAGTCAGAAAAATAGAAGAAGCGATCTTGTGGGTGGCACTGAGGATACTGTACTAGATGCTCACAACTCAGTCAATGAATTAGTGTCAGGTAAGGCAGGACCAAGAGCTAAAAGGAATTTGCGGAAGGGGAAGGCACGTCAAGATGTGCAGCTAAAAACCCTTTCAGAACAGCTCAACGAGCTTCCAATGGACGGCGAGGATGTGGAGACTTTTCATATTCATCAACATGGAAGACGTAGACAACATGAGAGAACCAGTGAGGAACTAGAAGCAAAAAATCATGGCCACCGCAGTGGACTGCTCAGAGTAAGGAGGCATAGGTTGCGAGGCGTGAGGAAAGCTCGGCCTCGTAGTGGCTCTAGAGATATTGGAGCTCACAATGAATTGTCTGTGGCTTCAAATTCGTTAGCGCAGGGTTCACAACTCAAGTATTACATGGGGGAAGAAGAGGATGAGGATTTGAAGCTGGATGGCACCCGGGCTCCTGGAAATGGGTGTGGCATTCCATGGAATTGGTCCAGAATTCACCATAGTGGTAAAACATTTCTGGACATGGCTGGAAGGAGTTTATCTTGTGGGCTGTCGGACACCAGGTTAAGGAAAGGGGGCTCCATTCCCCAAAGAATAGATGTTTCAGATATGTCAGCAGCATCTGATCACTCAAGCTCATCAAACAAATCTGATGCAGAGGCACTGCCTCTACTAGTTGAGCCATCAGGATCTCAGGACAGCACCGACAATTATGCTTGGCTGCGGGAGCATTCGGGGGGGCTAGGAATTTTTGCTGATCATGCTTTGAAGCATGAAGTAGATTCTGACATTGCTTCTGAAGCTAGATCTGGTGATCGTTCCAAATTTAAAGGTCACCGTCATGTTAGACACCAAAGTTTGACTCAGAAATACATGCCAAGAACCTTCAAGGATCTTGTGGGGCAGAACTTGGTTGCACAGGCTCTTTCAAATGCTGTTGTAAAAAGGAAAGTAGGCTTGGTATATGTGTTTTATGGTCCTCATGGCACTGGGAAGACCTCATGTGCTCGAGTTTTTGCCAGAGCTTTAAATTGCCGATCTGCAGAACATCCCAAACCTTGTGGTGTCTGCAATTCATGTATCGCATATGATTTGGGTAAGAACCGAAGTGTGAAGGAACTTGGTCCGGTTGGCAATTTTGATTTTGAGAACATGATGGATCTAATTGACAACATGATTATGTCCCAGCTGCAATCTCAGTATAGAGTTTTTATTTTTGATGATTGCGATGATTTGCCCCCTGATTCCTGGAGTGCTATCTCAAAGGTCATTGATCGAGCACCCAGACGTGTGGTTTTTATCCTTGTTAGTACAAGTCTCGATCATTTACCTCATATAATTATATCCAGGTGTCAGAAGTTCTTCTTCCCAAAGCTGAAGGATGCAGATATCATCTATACTTTGCAATGGATCGCAAACCATGAAGATTTAGAAATTGATAAGGATGCACTAAAACTTATTGCATCACGGTCAGATGGATCTTTAAGGGATGCTGAGATGACTTTAGAGCAACTGAATTTGCTTGGGCAGAGGATTACTGTCCTCCTGGTTCAGGAGCTTGTAAGTCCCTTATCTTTTCCATTGTAATTTCTTTGCTAAAATCTCTTTCCTTATGCCTTTTTTGTCAGTGTGCCATGGTCAAAGTTGTGGAATAAACAAGTATGGTCCCAGGTTCATTAAAAATGCTTTTCTATGATGTACTTGGATGATGTCTCTATGTAGATTTTAATGTCAATGCATGTCTATTGCCTTGTTTCCCCCCTTTTTTTTTCCTTTCTTATATCTCTGTTTATGCCTGTGGTCGTCTTCATTCTCTTTCTTGGAAGAATTCATCTATTACAAGGGGTATTCATGGTGTTGGTAGTCCTTTTATACCTGTTTGTTGCTGACTCTCATCCATGTAGTCTGTTGCTTTTAATTTAATTGTTTCCTTTTGCATAAACAGCCACTATCGAAATCGGTTGCATTCACAAATAATATAATAAGAGGCTCACAGCTCCATGAAAAAGTTTCCCTCTTGATGATTGCCGAAAAGAAAAAGAAAAAGCGAATAGCTGTTTTATTGAATCTTTGTCTATCTCTGTTGAGTAAAAGGACTATTACATTTTATTCAAAAAAGTAAGAATTTAAAGTTCTACTGTTTGCTTATTTATTAAACTTCATTATGTTTTAGCCTCTAGATGCCGTGAACTTTGTCAATGCTGAAGTTTACAAAAAATTCTTGGTACTGGCGTATAATCTCAAAGAAGAGCTGATTCATTAATTGCAAAGTTATGCCGACTTGGGAGGAAGAAAAATGAAGTCAAGTCCTAGTGCTTGTGTTGATTCTTACAAAAAAAATCTGCTCCCCCCAACAAAAAAAAAGAAAAAAAAAGAAAGAAAAAAAAAGAAGAAGAATAGTTATAAAGACAAACAGATCTAGAACACATCAGACTTAATTTTATTACTTTCTTCCAGGTTGGATTGATCTCTGATGAGAAATTGGTAGATCTACTTGATTTGGCATTATCAGCAGACACAGTGAACACTGTGAAAAACTTGAGAGAGATTATGGAAGCTGGTGTGGAGCCATTAGCATTGATGTCACAGCTTGCTACAATTATAACTGACATTCTTGCTGGAAGCTACGTGTTCACCAAGGAAAGGCTAAGGAGGAAGTTCTTCCGCCAATCAACATGTGAGTAAAAAAAGTTTTGGTCTCTCTCGCGCTTTTCATTAGTGATTGACTAAATAAGTTAATGGGGAGGAGTAAAATCATGTTGTCCCCAATAAATGTTTGATATGAATGTTCACGATTGTTTTCTGCTGTCCTATCTTCTTCTTCTTTGAGAAATAATGAATAATTTATCAAAGAGAGAGAGAGAGATGCATAGACAGAAGGTATGACCGAATCCCTGAAGTGGCTAAAGAAGCAAAGTAAAAGCAGAGCAAGCACAAAGGATTACCATGGGATGCTCGCATATCAAACCAAGTCCAGTCATCCCTTAACTGGGTAACTTGTGGGCTAAGGAGTTGGCTGATCTATATAACCTTCGGATATTCCTAGAGGAGGCAAAGACATATATCTCTCCAGTGAGATAGCATAGCTACCTTGGACCATTGCTACTCTTTAGATTATCCAACAGCTGGGGGAATCTCCTTTGACGAATATCTGCTATTCCACTCAAATTTAAGTGAGATAGCCAATCAGAGATTCTGGTGGAGTGTCATTTATCTTCTCTTGTCAAATCTCCAATGTCTGAAGGACCACTAAAAGCATAGGTCACAGGTCTGGAAACAATACTCAAGTGCTCAGTGATACCAGAGGTACCAGCATTGGTTTGATAGTGTTCTCTGGATTGTCTAAAATCTCACTCAGAACCATATTTTCCTCACTTCATTCCCTATACATGTTTATCCCAGTATTAATGCCCATAATGAGTTATGATCTTTCTATGTAAAACATAATATCTATAGATATAATGGCATATCTATAGATATAATGGCATATCCTATTCTAATGTTTATGAGGATGTTGGCTTGCACCACCCCTTTACTGCTGTGTGGTTCTCTCTCGGAATTGTTAATATTCTATTATTTTGTTAATAGTTTAGTTTCTACAAATTATTAATGTCACGGATCAAAGTAATTTTAGCCAAGATGATGTATTTATTCATCTTTATGTCTCCATAAGCTTGTGCAGAGCTGGAAGGCATTGATTCAAGTCTTACATTTTATTAGAGAAGAAATTTGAAATGGTAGAAATACTAATACAGTGAATGAATCAGAATTGTGAGGATGAGCAGGAGATTTTGTTTGTTGTTCCAAGAACTATGGTATGAGGAGCTCCATCTTAGCAAAACATTTGCAACAGGGTGAATTAATGAATGGCTGGGCACAATTTTTACAGTTTGATATCTGGCCACTCAGGCTAAAACTCTAATCATTGAAGTGGATTCTGTTGGCAGTAATACCACATTGGAAAACCCTAGGACCTTAAATGCCTTCATATACCCGTTGGTTATCTCCACCTTACAGCTTAAGCATGTGGGTTCATCGGTTGAGAAGAGGTATACGTTTCTGTACAGCATCATTTCACAATATTTTGTCCACCGGCCTTAACATTGATATTCAAGGCCACATTTTCCGTATACTGCTTATTCAACTTTATTTTATTGCCAAAACTTAACCATGGGAGGGAGAATGGGCTTCAAAAGATCTAAGTGCATCCTTCATTGAACCCCAAATTCAATTTTAAATTCATCATTTTCATAATTGTTCCGCTTAAGCGTCTGCTCAATAGTCTGTTCTCTGCCATTTGTTCGCTTGCAGGTTTCCCTTAGGAGGGCCGTCACTTGCTTATGATTTAATTTCTTAGAATAGTCCTTCCCCTTAACAATTCTGCAGACCTCCATAGGTAAATATCTGGCCTTGAATCATTCCCAGCTTGGACAGACGGCCATTGAGTATACTGAAGCCTAATTTTATACCTCTCTGAAAATACTGAGCAATGGATATTGTTTTCCCCCTTCTCCTACGAATGTCAATTGGCTAGTGGGAATAGTCATAATCCCAGACATCTTATGATGCTTAACATCTTTCCTATGAGTCAACTCAACTTTCAAACCTTAAGTGCTTTTTTGATCTTAACACGATTAGTATCAGGCAATTATCTTGAATGGTCTCTAATATTGAGGAATCTCTAACATTGAAGAATTTCTTAACAATGTCAACAACTGGTATAGGCTCATATAAGGATGTGACAACTACTTTTAAATTAAGGGATAGGCCAATTTGGGTAGGGTGAAGACTCTAATAGTACCCTTCAACACTGATCCATCACCAATTTCACATTTGTGGCCAAGAACAGGACTTGATACTGTCTCACAACAAAAACTTGATGGATGTTGACTCTCTTAGGACTACATTAAGAACTTGTATTGTTTCATATGGTGCATCCATTGTCTACCATGCAAGAATTGATTTAAGTGATGAAGTTTAGCTTTCAAGGTTAAATTGATAGTCAACCAACCTTGAATTCACGTATCCTCCTTGTTTATCCAGTCTGTCGTCTTTGTCAACTATCTTGATGGCAAAATCTGGGGATTCAAAGGTTAGGCTCCATAGTAAAAAGGTTCTTTTTACCATCATAATTAGGTTTATGCTTTTCCAAATGGAATTCACCATAAACTAACTAGTTGGCTCATTACTGCACGGTTTACGCCCTTGGAGATCACTTTAGAAGAAATTGAGACGTCATAGTGATGAAGGTCACCAAGAAGCTCAGTCCAGTGAACGGAAAACTTCAATTGTTGATAGTTATTTTACCTGATTTTAGTGGTTCTTACAGAAGAATTAAATGGGAATGTGTAATAGAGTTTGGAATATGTCATAGTGCTGCCAACCAAGGCAAGCAAGAAAGTTGATTAAGAAGTATATGGAGAATGTGGACTTGAAGATCAATGTGAAGGGTGGAGGATGAAATACTATGTTGAATGATTCTGTAGAGAAATGTAGACATCTTGTCACGAATTAATTCACAGTTATCTTTGTGGCTGATGTGACCCACTGTTACAGTGGGGAATATTCTGGTGCTTCAATTGTTGCAGTAGTGGCATCAATGGACTAGCCGGAGGTCACTAAGTATGAGGATCTTCTCTGTGCACAACCACACTGCCAGGACATTATTCAGGATCTTGTAAGTTTGTGGAGGATCCTAAACTGGATCCGATTGCTACAGGGATGATCTGAGAACAACTGATAGTGTTTAAGAGATCTATTGGGCACAAGCCTTTCAGGATCATCTTCTATTGTGATGGCATAAGTAAAGGTTAGTTCAGTCAAGTTTTGTGTCATGAGATGGATGCGATATGGAATGCTGTGCTTCGTTTGAAGAGAGATACCTTCCACCAGAACATTTGTGGTTGTGTAGAAAAGGCATCATACACGTTTGTTTCCTGCCGATGATAACAATCATGATTTTCTACCCTACTGAGTATGATTTCAACCTTTGTGGACATGTCATGATACAAGGTACTAGCCGCTCATTAACACGTTCTTGTATCTAGCCGCTCATTAACTTGTTTTGTTTGATGAGAACTATTTCAATCCTGATGACTTGCAAACTCTTATGAACAATCTTTGCTCTACGTATGCGAGGTGTACTCGCTCTATTTCTGTACTCTGTAGTATCTCCTGCGTATTATGTCCCTTTAGCAGCTTTTCAGGTGAGGTATTATGTGGATGGTGATGTTTGGAGAAGAATGTTGAACTACGACATCTTCCTCAGATTCACTGTAATGTGAAGGAAGTGATGTTTTACTGCTAGGGATGGTCCAACGAGAAGTGTTGTTATATCCTGGCTTCTGTTTAGTTTGTGCTCTTGAAACCTCGAGGCATGACTGGAAAAAGAAAAAGAAAAAAAGTGTAGTTGTGTCAGATACTTTAACATGGTACCAGAGCCATCAAGCCCATTACGTTAAGTAAACATCTGTGTGCAGTCATGCAAAAGTGGAACTACGGCATCTTCCTCAGATTCACAGTAACATGAAGGAAGTGATGTTTTACTGCTAGGGATCATAGGTGGTCCAACGAGAAGTGTTGTTCTATACTGGCTTCTGTTTAGTTTGTGCTCTTGAAACCTTGAGGCATGACTGGAAAAAGAAAAAGAAAAAAAAAGTGTAGTTGGGTCGGATACTTTAACATGGTACCAAAGCCATCAAGCCCATTACGTTAATTAAACATCTATGTGTGGTCACGCAAAAGAGGGGCCACACATGTCATGTGTCTTGCCACCCATAAAAGGGGCAACACATGAAGGTGATTGGTGGAAATAATCCCATATTGGAAAACCCTAGGGACCTTGGATGCCGGTTAGTTCGCTCCACCTAATAGCTTAAACTTTTGGGTTGGACATGTCAACATATTCTGGTCAAGTGACTGATTAGTCATCTCGTTGCAGGAGAAGTCCATAGTGATCATGATACATACTATTAAACATGTGTTAGAGTGAACTTCCTGGACTAAAATCTTGTTCTTTGTAGGCCTTGGTTTGCAATAGGTTGCAGAAGGTGTCCCTTGACTATGTTCGTAAATAATTTCCTTCTTTTTCTTTGTACTAAATCTTTTATTTTTGGTGAAAAAAATAATAAAAAGCTCTGTAGAGGCTAGATGACCCATAAACCAGCCAAAAGACCATCAAAACTCCTATGTGGGGAAACTTGTTTTTCTCTACATTTGCTAGGGAATAATCCCATGTCTACTATTCTTGGACCTTGGATAACTGCATATACCCAGCGTGCCTCTCCACCTAGTAGCTTAAGCTTTTGGGATGGATAATCCAATAATAACATCCTTACTTTGTGAAATAGCATGCAAAAAGAAAACTGTGCATGGAGTATATTTCCAACTCTTAAACTGGGATTTTTTTTATCCCGTCATGCACACTTCATGTCCCATTTGTCCTCAGAAACCACATTTCTTGACATTCCTAGAGAAAAATTTCTTATTTTTGTTCTGGAAAAATAATAAAAGATAAGGGTGCAGTCTGCAGATATGATGCACTTAAATGCCTTGGCTGCCTACCCATCATACTGGAATGAAGAGATATGAAAATTTCATATGGTCCCATCCATGATCAGCTATGACCAAATCTGCAAGTTTATTATTCATAGAAGAACCAAAAGAGAAAAGTCAAAAAGCTTTTGCAACTTGATGATCAGCTATGTATAATGAGATTAGGTTCTGAAATTGCTGTCTGATCTTCACTTATCTTCTCACAATTCTGTGTATTTGCATTGTTGTTTCATGTGTGTGTTTGTGTCTACTGTGGTGTTATTAGTAGGGGAAGTACTCCTACTTTTCCCCAACAAACAGCAGTCCTGCTTTGCACTTTCAAGGAACTAGGGTTTCTTTATTCTTGTAATGCCTTATGTTCAATAAATAGGAGGTGTGGTGGTCTAATTGACCTATTCACAAAACCTCCCTTTCTCTTCCTCTCTCGTCTCTCTCTCTTCTTTCTCTCGCAATCTCTCCTCTCTTTCTCGTCCCTCTTTCACTTGCAGGTTTGGGAGTCTTGCACTTTTATTTGTTGATGTGTGGGTAATCAACATATCTGAGCCTTATTCCACCTAATTGGGTTTGTTAACATAATTATTTTTGGCATTTCCTCTGTATCCGGGTCATATTTTCTATTCAGCCGTTAGTCTTCTAATATTTTCACATTTCCATGTTCTTATCCATTTGTCCCTTCTGTTCACTTTATGAATTTTATTGTAGCAAGATTCTAGTGGGCTTCCAACATTCATGTAATAGGTGCAATAAGAAGGTTCATAAGGGACAGGGGAAGATGCAAAGAAATGACTGATAAAATTTGGAAAAGATTATTTTTTAGTGTAGGAAATGATATGGTCCTAGATGGTGTAGACTCTAGACAAGTGGAACAGGGGAATGGATGGTGAAAATCATTTGAAAAACAGTATTTTAATTTACAGAATCATAGGAACAACTGTAATTCATCAACAACTGCTTAATTGTCTCTCATGATTGATTACATATCTCTGTCTACACTTTTCGTATGTTTTTGGTGAATTTTGACATAATCATGCTTACTGAGACACATCCAAACATGCATGCAGGCATCATACTGTCATATGCTTATTATCCGATAACACTTTCTCACTTTCAATGCATAGTTTCGGAGATTACGTGATTAGTATTCCTTGTGACTTTTGTCTTTCTTTCCTTTCTATAGATTGAAAACTATGGTTCCAGAAAGATTGTTATTAATTTTGATTTTATTTTAGTTCTGCAAAAAACCTGTGGGTTTTTAATTTCCAGTTATGATCTATATTTCTTGTTTCGCCACTGTCCAACTGATGCATGATTACATTGATTCAGTATCCAAAGGAGACATGGAGAAACTGCGTCAAGCTCTCAAAACTCTATCTGAGGCTGAGAAACAACTGAGACTGTCTAATGACAAACTAACATGGTTAACAGCTGCATTGCTTCAACTTGCTCCTGATCAGCAGTATATCTTGCCTAGTTCTTCTGCAGACACTAGTTTTAATCATAGTCCTTCAGTCCTAAATAACAATCGGAGAGATATAGCCAAGAAAAGTAACATTAATCATGCTGACATGTCTAACAATGGGAGGGGCTTGTTAACAAATATTAGGAAGCATCTCCAAAATGGAAGTGTTGATGATGTTATTTATAATAATAGCAAGAGCAACAGCAATACTGTAGGAGGGAAAAAACAGAGTGGGATACCTCCTCAGCAAATATCCGCATTGTCTACTGATATAACTAGAACAAGTGCTGAGCATACTTCAGGAAAAGGCTATAAAAAAATTGAAGAAATATGGTCGGCAGTTCTTGAGAAGATTGAAACCCATGCCCTAAAGCAGTTTATGCAACAAGAAGGAAAGCTGAAATCAATCAGTTTCGGTGCAGGTAACCTCTGACTTGTTTGGTCCATGTATTATTATTATTTCCTCCTGCAATGATTCATAGCATAATACAATATTATTTGGGGATGTCTCCAGTTTCAATTTTGTCATTACTATCTTCAAGCAAGTGGATTTTAAATTGATCCTTTAATAAGCTCAGCCTTTTTCTCTAATTGAATTTACTGTACATTATAAATTTTTTGAAACTTCTCTTGAATAGTGTAACAATTCTTAATTAGAACACTCCATTGGACATTATAGAAAGCTCTGCATGACAAAAAATTTAGGCTTATAGTATAACTTTATTCCAATTTTAATTTATGCTTTTAAATTTTTAGCAGGTCTTGAATATTAGTTTCTTTTTTGTTTCTCATTTCCTTTTTTATTTTTCTGATCTCTTCTTACGAAGATATACCCTACTCTGGTGTTCTATATGCAATATTGAACAATACTAATTGATTTGTAAAATTGTTTTCAGCGGTATAGATGCAAGTTGCATCACCATTTTGACCAATGATCATTGCAGCTGACTGTTACTCTTTGGTGGCTACTCTCTTTTCTTCCTCTTTTTCTCCTACTTATTTTTGGTGAGTAGGTGCAAGTCTGGAAGAGTTGTAGTGCAGCTCCATCATTCATATCTGGCACGTTGCGTGTTATGTGGAGCCCAAATTTTAGAAGTAGTTTCTAATCTTCCCTACATATGTGCCAAATTTGATCCCAATCTGAGTCTGCCAAGTGTCAAAATAAAGCAAAGTAAAATAGTGTGAAAACAGAAAACTTTGAACAATTCTGACCTGTTCAAAATACACAGGAAATGTGCAATACAAGATGGGCTATATGATTGAATTAGGGACTGAAATTCAACACCTGAACAATACATGGTGTCCCCTTTCCATCAATGGTTAGGATTTGCCCAGTTGGCAATGCTCATCTACTTCCTGGACTTGCATTCATTTAGCCTTTATTTTTTCTTTCCCAAATAATTACTGAAATTTGTAGCCACTAGATTAGTGTCATGAGGTCATGTCTGTTAGTTGTTATTTATGGGTATTAGGAGGATTGAAATCAGATGACTTCTCTTTGAACTATTGGTTTAATAAAAAAAATTGAGAATCCTGCCATATTGGCAGTACAAGGTAGGGGTAAAGTTTGGATGGGTTAGGTTTTTTTCTGTGTTCCCTTTTATTCCTTCTTGTAGTTCCTATTTTTCCCTTCTTTGAATTTTAATTTAAGTGAAAAAAGAAAAATGAATCAGTGAATCAGCTGGTTCCCCCATACCAAATGGTATATGCTTCTCGGGGAAGCTTACCTACCTATACAACCTAGTGGTCAACAAAACTTGTTAATATAATCTATCTCATAATAATCTTTCTGGTTTTCCTAGTTTCTCCTATGCTTCGCATTTGTTGTCTCCATGACTTCATGCTTATTTTTTGTCCCTGGCTCCCATATTATTAATTATATACTTTTGAACTTTATATCAACATTCCTCTTGTTCTTATGAAATGCTAGCCAAATTTGTTTGCTATTCAATATAAAAGAAAGGCATTTTTTTTTGGGTAAATAAAAGAAAGGTTCCTTTAACTGAGATGTGCATCAACACAATGCACCCAACAATATCTAATTTGGTCATCATCCTTCATTGAGAAAAAAAACATATGCAGCAAAAGAGTGTTCCCCATTTGCTCCAGAAAATGAAGCTGAAGTCAAAGAACTTGATTGGAATTTAGATTCAAAATAAAATTGTGAATTTGAGTTCCTAGCAGTTTTTTACGGCTTTTATTTAGCCAATGGAGAATCTCACATGGGTCTGGTGTTTCCATGGTATTGGCATATAGTCTATTAAGTTCTAATATGAGTTTCTTCAGACTCCAGCACAACTCTTTCCCTCATCAGCTATTCTTAATGGAGATGGTCAATTCCAAGACAGTTTTTTGTATGGTCTGTGTATCTAGACATTCATAATAAACAAACCATCTGATGTCAAGAGGGATCCCATCCCTAAACACTTGTTTCCTTTGTGTCAGAATAGCTGAATCTGCCCCTCACGTTTTCTCGCACTACCCTTGTGCTTGGGAGGTGTGGAAACACATAGTATCCCCCACTGGTGCTGTTTTATTAACTATAGTGGGTTTGGTTTGCTCCTTTCTGGAATATTCCTGCAGCTAACATCCTCAGTAGGAAATTAAGTTCGATGAATCCAGCTGCAGTCTTACGGTGTTTTTTTATGGAACCTATTGGACCATTTAAGGTATACTCATCCTGCATACACAGTGGTCTACATCGTGATGAAGTTATTCATTTTCGGGTTCTCGTTCATAAAGACTTTGGCTACATGTACATCAGTAATACTTGTACTAAGTGGTTCCCTTTGTTGGGGCAGTTGTATAGTAAAGCCATTTGTACATGATCCATTACTTGGAACTTATATACCTAGTAATTAGAAGGAGAAAGAAAACATAAAGTTACACTTGAGCTGCTCCACCCGTGCATGAAGTTATCTGCTATTTTGAATTTGGGTTTAGTGGAGCAATTTTTGTAACCTTGTTTTTGGTTGCATAGAATCCTCCCTCCCTTTTATAAAATTTCATCAAGTGAATCTCTTACCATGACCAGGGCCTCCAGTCGTTCACTTTTTGAAGCTCTATATGTCTCTGTACTACATTGTCTGCTTCTGTTAACAGATTCCTATAATTCAAGTTTTTAGTTGCTATTTTACTCCTATTGAAGGACTTTGGATTGACTGATCAATTCAGTGGTGCTTTCTTGCAGCTCCAATCGTATATTTGATGTTCAGCTCGGATCTGACCAAATCTGAGGCAGAAAGATTCAAGGGAAAAATCTTGCAAGCTTTTGAATCTGTTCTCGGAACCCCTATGACTATTGAAATCAGAAGTGAAGGTAGGAAGCATTTGAGTGAAATGCTTTCGAAGGATAGAGCTTTGAAAGTGGGTTCTAGTCAAGCGAAACCATTGCAATCTGACTCCCATGAAATGGCAAAAAGTGAAATTGTTGAAATAGCTGCTTCTAATGGAGAGAATGAGTGCATTGAGCATGTAGGTAACAATGCACAGATTGATGAAGTGGGTATGGAAAGTGTTTGGATGGGGGAAGAAGCATTTTCTCGTCAACAATCATTGGGTGACAAAGTGAACAGTCGGAGCCTAGTTGAAACCAAGTTGTCCCTTGCACATGTAATTCGGCAGGCAGAAGTATCTACAAAACCACGTGGGCAGTCGAAACGCAAGCCAATTTCTATTGCTGAGAAGCTTGAACAAGAGAATCTGTATGTAATGCAATTTGACTATTCATCTCCTTGATTACTGTGTCAATTTTGAATTTGTTTCCTTCTTAGAGATTAAATGGGACTGGAACATAGGTAGGGCTTTCATGAGCCTTGAAGTCTGATCTACCTTATCATCCATGCAAAATGTTGAGCTATAATATTTTGATTGACAATACCATTTAGTGCATCATTCTATATATCTGGACCCAGATTTAGGGATGTGTTTTATGATTGTATCCACAAGCTTGGTATATCCTTCCGTTGAAGAAGTCGTACTGATATGAAAGAGAGTCCTGTCCAAAAAAGCACATTCCTAGTTTTCTTGGGAAACTTACAAGTTTTCTGATTGATAAGAAATGGGTGTCCCAGTGCATGAGGCTCCCGCGACTGCAGGGTCTTTGGAGGAGTAGAATGTACGCACCCTTACCCCCACAATGCGGAGGGGCTGTTTCCGTGTTTCAAACCCGTGACCACCTGATTGATAAGAGTTAAGTAGAAATTGAATGCATCTTCAAGGTTTTTTTTTGTTTTTTTTGCGCAGTCCATGTCTGAATTTTGTCAGTGATGATGTAACAAGGATATATGTCCAACAGGGATACGAAGTATCTGACATAGAACCCTAAAATCTCTACGTGTAGTCATCCCTTATATGTACATTATAGTTATGTTTTCCTGGTGTCAGTCGTAGAGATGCTGGAACCATAAATATATCTCCTTTAAATGCTCCCCTTCTCTTTCTCTCTCACAGAGACATAGTCATGGACTCACAAATATACTTTTTTGCTTTTCTTTTTTAAGGGGAAAATGGTTAAAGCATCTAGAAGTTTCTCAATGTGTATTGGTGTCTGACATGTGTCTAACATGGCCTGAAATTGATAAATAGAATGTGCTTGGGTATATCACAATACTTGTTTGTTAGATTTATATTTATTGCTTATGAGATTTTGTGTTTCAAGTTCTCATGATGAGTATTTGTTTTTCTTAAATTTATCATGTAAGAGAAATGTATTGAAATGCTTAATTGCATTATGTTCGACTTGTAGTCGTTCATGTTCATATCCAACTCTATCTTTTGGAGTTTTGTTTTTCATCCATCACACTATTGTCACTAATTTCATTATGTTCGACTTGTAATCAATTTTATGTTCATATCCAATTCTATCTTTCGTAGTTTTGTTGTTCATCTATCACACTATTGTCACTCTGCCCTGTATTTGCTCCACAAAACATGGTGGTCTCGTAGCTATCCTATAAGATTCCTCCTTCAATTTTATTGACATATGCCAATTCAGCAGAACTCCAGAAACACCTTTTATTTTCATCATCCCACTCTAATTCAATGGTGACATCCTCTTTCCTGTCTCCCTTCAGAAGCACCTCTCTGTTATTTAGTTTTGTTGGTTTTGTTTTGGCGTATCTTTTCTTTTTACGGACTTCTGATTTCCTTCTGCATAATTGTTTTCCTTTATAGATGCCTTTCTACATCTTTTGAGCAGTTTCGGTAGCATTTATTCACTGGCGAGGATGAGTGCTGCATGACCTCATTATGTTGGGAAAAATATGACTAGGCATGATTGAAAAAGAAGTCAGGAATCAGGTTCATCTTAGTTTCTTCTGTCTGAAATGCCCAGTATACTTGGTTACCTTTGATTTGTAAAATTTCCGAAGGGACTTGTTTTACTGAGTTTTTCCTTTCTTTTTTATTTTTTATTTTTGGAGAGAGAGGAGGGGGGGGGACAGGGGCCTCAGAAGACTTTATGGATTGTCTTTTGATTTTGAAATTTTCTGTGTTTGCCAGTTTGAAAACATTTTACAGGCAATATGAATAAAGGGAGATAACGAGACGTATAATTAGTGTCTATTGAATGTTCTTACTTCAAGGATGCTTTTTGTACACTTTACGTTGTGCAAGAATATGACCTTTCCCTGCAATGGAAAGAAGATAATTTCATTATCTCTGAATCGGGTATTGTTTTCTTAATCTACAGACGATTGGAATCTAGATCGAGAAACTTGCTGTGCTGCTGGAAGGCATCAAGTGTAACTAGAGGGAAGGTAATGCTTCCATATTATCATAAATATATTTTTCTGAATTATATGTACTTGTGTTGAATCATACAAAAAGAAGTGTTTCTTGCTATGAGAAATTAGTGGATGTCTTGTTGATCTTGCTTAAATTTCCTTATTTATCAGTACAAATTCTGCATTCTTTTGCTTTTACTTTTACACTTTTAAGGAGCAAGAAAAAGTAAATTGTTTTTATCCCCCCTTTTTTTTTTTTTTTTTTTTTTTAAAGAATGCGCATTGTTAAAAAATCATTGGAATTGTTGTTTTCATTGCTTTAATAATGTGACAACGAGAAGAAAAAAAAATTTCTTTTATTTTTATTATTAGCATTATTATTATAGAATTTTGGTAATGCCAAAATCTAAGAAATTTAACAGGTAATGTTTAAGGCTGTTTAAGAAAAAATCATTGCATAAAACATGGAAAAGGGAATTACAAAAGCAGATTGAGTTCCTTTTGTTAGGGAATTCTGCTCTCTTATTCATTTAATTTATTGTTTTTATGAAACAATACAACCTTGTAACTCAAGAAGAAAGAAAAATATTTACAAGTTTTAACACCAAGTTCTGTACCTACTAGACAGCTTCAATATATGTGTTTTAATTCTTTCTCATATTATGATCTTATTGATTACAACATGACCTGAGGTAAACATAGAAATATTTTGCATCTCAAATCCATAATTTTCTTACCTTTTCTGTGACTTCTCTATTCAAACTCTTTTGGGATGGAAACGGCCTCATGTAGTTTGTTTGAAAGTGGGATTTTTTTTCTTTTGTGCTAGTATTTTCAAATGCCAAGGAATGCTGCAAGGTGTTCCACTTTGTTAATAATGTGTCTATAAGGGAATGGACCCATTCACCATGGTCCATTCCCATTCTCGCACTACCTATTAGCGCCAATCCCATCTCGGGATTGGTGCTGTCCAGTGTCAAGCTGGCTGCCTTTTAGGATTTAGGATTTAGTTGAATAAGTCCTCTTCTTATTTTATCTTATTTTTATTTCATTATATGTAATTAGGAGTCTAGTATTCCTTACTTATCTAGGATTCCTTGTCATGTTGGCATATGTATTTTTTTATCTTTTATGTAACTAGGACTTTTTGTGGAGTTCCCTTATTAGAGTATCTAAAAATAATACTGTAAGGGAGGAGAACAATACATCGATTGTCTCTCCCCTCTTCTCCATTCTCTCCATCTCCTCTTCCTTTCTATTTTGTTACTTGGTATCAGAGCAGTTGATCTGATCTGCCGTTTTGAGAGTCGTCTAAGTTCATCGTTCTGGTGTGCAACCACCATGGCTGCCCTTGCTGCTTATAATCTACATCTGGGCATGGTTTCCTCACACTCTTGAAACCACTTGCTGTCAATGCTACTGCAAGTTCTACATATTACTACTACTGTTGATGGTTTCTGCTAATGCGATCTACTACTGCATTGATGACTGCTGCTCTATCTATTCTATCCTACCATCGATCTGATCTTCCATTGATCGATTTGATCTGCTACTATCATGGTCTACTGATCTGTTCTACAGAACTGATTTACTGATGTCCTATCTTTATATAATCTCGATCTCCTATTATTGAAATTGCTTTGCTGCTACTGTCAAAATTGATAAAATTTGATCAGAATCTGCCTACTGAAACTACTCTACTGCTGCTTTTGATCAGATCTTTTCAAAATTGATCTGATCTAACTGTTATACTACTGCTGGTCTGGGAGTTTGATCTGCTGCCCTCAACACTGATCTGATCTGATCTACTGCTGCTATTCTGATTTCCTACTGATGTACTGCTAGTCTGCTACTAAACTGCTACTGCCATTATCTACTCCTGCTGATCTGCTACTATTTATACCACTGCTGCTGCTGATCTGGGAGGTTGATCTACTGCACTGCTGCTCTTCTCTTGCTGCCATAAGCTGCTATTGTGATTCGCTAATCTGTTACTACAAATCTGATCCACTGTCTACTATTTTTATGCTCCTGATTACACTCTGGTGTTCTCAATACTGATCTGATCAGATCTGTTCTGCTCCTGCCTTGTTGCTGTTGACCTGATCTACTGCAAGTAGCTATCGATCAGATCTGGTTTTCTATTGATCTGATAAGATCTTTTGCTACTAACCTATTGCATATCTGAATCTGGTTCTGGTTACTGCTGTACTGATTTTCTGGCTTGAAGAGAGTCCACCTCAATTCAGATTTCTTCGTATCTCTCATATCCACCATTTGATCATATCCAAATTTTGATGACTTATTTTAGATGTCTTTAAGTACTTGCTTGCCATTTTTGGTCCACATTTGTTGACTGGATCTTTAACTTTTCAATTGATGTAAAAAATCTTCTTGCATCATTTCCCTATTCCTAGTCACACTAGGATTTCACTATATTTCTAAATTTCTAATCAAACCATCGGATAGTTTTGAAATTTGGATATATTGGTCCTATTGATATTTTACTCTATATCCTATAATTTGAAGTCTCCCGCCGTAATTTGTCCACGTAGAATGTTCTACGTGAGGTGGAGAAGGTATATATATTTGTTCAAGTTCATGTCTTCTCATTAATTAGAGCCTATTGCAGTTGCCCATGATGCAACCTCTGCTGCCATTGCACGTGGTGCCGACTCTACAATCAGCCTCTACTATTAGTTGCACGTGATGCAACTTCTACTATCAGTTGCAATGTTGCAACCTTTATTACCAGTTGCATGTGATGCCACTTTTACTACCAATTGAATTTGATGCACTCTACTACATTTGCTCATGATGGAGTCTACTACCATAGCACATGATACAACTGCTCGTGTTGGCGGCTACTACCGTTGGACGTGATGCAACAACTAAATTGGAGCCTACTACCCCTTTGCTTGTGGAAGAGCTTACTACTACTAGCAGTTGCACAAGATGCAAACCTTGTACATGATGCTGAATTATAGGGTCTCCAGTAACATGTCTATGGCTACTACTACTTGGTTTACAGTGATCTATATTGTGTTGTTATCTGCTACTACTATTATTACCTGCTTTACTTGGGAAGAACCTATGCTGATTAATGTTCGTGATTAGGTATTACCACCAGAAGTACTCTCTATGCTCCCTAGCATCTCTGGCTTTATATTTAAGACCGGTGTTGTGGTTCATATCTGTTCCAAGCTAGACATGGTGACTTATATGCTCCAACTTTTTTGGGGGGTGGGGTAGGGGGGTGTTAATAATATATCTGTAAGGGAATGGACCCATTTACGATGGTCCATTCCCATTGTTGCACTACCTATTAGCGCCAATCCCATCTAGGATTGGTGCTGTCGAGTTGGTTGTATTTTAGGCTTTAGGATTTAGTTGATTATGTTCTCTTCTCATCTTATCTTATCTTTATTTCATTATATGTAATTAGGAGTTCAGGATTCATTGTTTATCTAGGATTCTTTGTCATGTTGGCAAATGGAATTCCTATTGCTTATGTGATTAGGACTTCTTATTTTGTGGAGTCCTAGACCTATCCTATTTCCCTTATTTGAGTATTTATAAATAATACTGTAAGGGAGGAGAACAATACATCGATTCTCTCTCCCTCTTCTCCATTTTCTCCTTCTTTTCTTTCTTTCTATTTTGTTACACACTTACCTAAAACAGGAGGCAAAATCCTGATGAGTATACAATAAATTATAATATGCTAAAATATATAAGCAAAACATAAAATATTCAAATGATGAAAATTTGTTGAGCAGCCTCTGTATTTTTAGTGAATGATTAATTAAAACTTTTAAAAAAAAATCTTTCTAAGTCTTTAGAGCGCTTTCATCTTTGAGATTGTAGGTCTTTGTAGTTAGTCCTCAAGACATGGACCAGTAGTCCTTGAACTTGCCTTGAGATGAGCCTTCCGTGCTTTCCAAAACACTGCTCTATGTAAGTCCTTGGCTGCAGGCTTCTTGAGTCGCTTCTGTTCTTATGATCTTCACATAATGGAAAGCCTTCTTTAATTGTCATCTCCTTCATTGTTATCTGTGTGTTTTTGCTTCTTTCTTTGCATTTTTTTTTTGCTCTATTCTTCTGGGTGTAATAAACCTTAGCATTGGTTTTCCAAGTAACAGCATCATAAGTAGGTTGTATCTTACTATGATCAGATCTCAATTGTTTCTTTGCAGATTTCACGTTTGAAACTGAAGGCAAGGAAACCACGTTCTCTGTTGAAGCTTGTTTCTTGTGGAAGATGTCTCTCTAGTAAATGACAAAGGTAATTTTTTAAAATATACGGGAGAATTATGTGTTGAAGCAATTCATGCTCCTTCAGCTTAGAGAGCCAATTGTAGCAATCTGGTCATTTTTAATAAAACTAATTTTTATACCAATTGGAAAATGTAGGGAAGAAAGATGAAATCAGCTAGCCTTTGCAAATGAGTTCTAATTGCCTTTGCAAATAAGTTAATTATGAATTTATTCTTTTGCACTTCCATTTTTCATTGAATTTTATCTGAAACATTATGTCTATACATTAAGAAAATTGTGGCGTTACAAAATAATCCTAGTTCTTGGAACCTCTACTGGGAAAGCAAAAGAGAAAAAAAGAGAAAAGGGGGTGTGGAGGAAAGAAAACCTGTACTTCAAGTATATATGTTAGACAATTCACAAGGTTATTATGTGATAAATGCTAACATAAAATATTTCCATCCATTTGGAGTTATGCAAGTTTTGTTCTTTTTGTTTATCAAAAAGAAAATGCATAGAATGCATTCTAAAGTACCTGATCTCATTTCCTTGTTTTATTCTCATTTGAAGATGCGTCATCAACCTTGTGACTTGATGCATTAATGCTGATGTCCTTAAGACTCACATAAAAGTAAGCATAACGTTTTTCTTCTTCCATTGGTTTTCTAATGTGAAGATTTTTTCACACTATCACATTCTTCATAAAGTGATGATCAGTAGGGTATCTACTTTGTTTGCGTTAACAACCTCTAATAGGAAACTGATATTCATTGCTTGCATTTGCAAGGATCTCCAAGTTCTGTAATGCTCAGTATCTTGCGGCGTTTTTCATTGATAAATTAATGTTAGTGGTTTAAACAAGTCTCCTCCTGAACATCATTTTCTTTTTTTAATCTGTGATGGGGGGAGAGGGACGCTGTTTGAACATTTAAATATTTGTCACTGTGGTGAGCCAATGCGCCTCAGGGCATGACAACAAAGGTGTAGCAGAACTGCTTGTCTTTTAAAGAGTTAACAGTTGGAAGGTTTATCAGTCAGGGGAAAGGCAGTAAAAAAGGAGGGAAAAAAAAAAAAGTGCGAAAGTAACAAAATGGTCTGCGTTTGATATCCATAAAATAGCAGTGATTAAGCAAATTTTATAATGCAAAAATTGCAACTGAATTTGCAAATATTTGATAGTGGAAACTGAATTATACAAAAAACTTTCTGCTCATTCTGTTATTTCTTACTTCAACATGTTAAGGTCAAATGGAAAATTCCTTCTGGCTATTCAGTCAGAACATATAGATTTTCTAATTGCTGTGCTAGGTGAATTTTTTGTGGTATTTGTTTCGTAGTTGATCCTAGTGAGCATATTTTATCAGGAGAATTATTTCTCCATGATTACTCCTATAAGAAAAATCACAAAAAATGTGTTTAATACAATAAGGCACCCAAATCCTACTATCATGTAGAGGAACTTATTGATTCTGGATTCCCTTTGGCATAGCTTGGTTGCAAGGGGAATTGAAGGGAAGGGAAGTGAAATTTTTTAACTTTAAAAGGAAATTTATATAGTTATAACATAACATAATTGTATAAACTACCTAAATTTCTTAATATATTTAGTAATGATAATTGTAAGATGTAAAATTTATTTTCCTTTTCAAATGCAAGGGATTTGGATGCAAAGTAAAGTGTAAGTTAAATAACTAAATATGGAATGATTTGGAATTAGTTACATAGTAATGTGATACCATGTATTGTAATCATTATAAAAGTTTCCTTTTAAAGTTTAAAAATTTCACTTCCCTTCCCTTCAATTCTCCTTGCAATCAATCAAAATTCTTTGTTTTCTTTGTTTGATAATGCATATTCATAGAGATAAGTGTCAGTGGCAAGATCTAATGGCGAACCTTATTTAAGGGTGCCATATTTATGATGGATAGTAACATTGCCTTTTTTTTTTTAATGTTTGTGATGGGGGGTGGGGAATGGGGTTGACGTTTATAGTTCTTTCTTTTTCTTGCACTTTTATCTTATAAGAAACTTAGAAGTGCAAGAAAGAAGTTAATCGTATAGGTTTACAATATGAAGTGCCAGTATAAGTACTGGAAACCCCAAAAGGGTTTTCCTAAACTGATCTTTGTATAGTACAAGAAATCAAAGTAAGCACCCATTGGAAATCTTTCCCAGAAGTCCAATAGAACAGAAAGAAGCAGCAGCAGCAGCAAACACAGGAAAAATGTTGACCAAAACCAATGGGTTATGTTTGGAAATATTTTTACAATTATGAAATTCTATCTGACCATTCAAATGAATACAGGAAAAATACCTGATTGGAATTATTGTTTTCACTTCATTTGTTTGCAAGGGAAACTAAGGCTTTGTTTGGTTAGAGTTGAAGGGAAGGGAAGTGAAAGTTTTTGACTTTAAAAGGAAACTTTTGTAATGATTACAACACATGCTATCATATTACTATGTAACTAATTCCAAATCATTCCATATTTAATTTTTTAACTTACACTTTACTTTGCATCCAAATCCCTTGCATTTGAAAAGGAAAATAAATTTTACATCTTACAATTATCATTACTAAATGTATTAAAAAATTTAGGCAGTTTATACAATTATATTATGTTACAAGTTACAAGTATACAAATTTTCTTTTAAAGTTAAAAATTTTCTCTTCCCTTCCCTTCCCTTCAATTTCCCTTGCAACCAAAACAAAACCTAAAGGGTAGCAAAGTAAAAAAAAAAAAAAAAACCTTCTATAATCATTACCTAACACGATTTTATAAACTACTTAAATATCTTATCATATTTAGTAATGATACTTTTTAGATGTAATTTTTACTTTACTTTTGAAATGCAAGGGATTTGGATGTAAAGTAAAGCGAATTTTTTTTTGAAGGGAATAAGTAAAGCGAAAGTTAACAAACACATATGGAAAATGATTTGGAGTTAGTTATATAGTCATGTGATAGTCATGTATTGTAATGATTACAAAAATTTCATTCTTAAGTTTGAAAATTTCACTTCCTTCACTTTAATTCCCTTGCAATCAAATGGAGCCTTCATGAATTTTCCTGGTCTAGCTAAGAATAGGGTCCATCCAATGCTGACTAAGATTCCTCTAACAACGGCTTGACTAATATATGTTTGCCTTAAATATACACATACGTGTGCGTGTTTGTGTGGGTGTGTTTTGGTGGAATCTGTTTGTATTTACTATCAAAGAGGATTCCTTATTGTTTATGTAGAATCTTAGAAAGCTTAGTAACCCCCATTGTGAGTTCTTAGATAGTCAGACTTCATTATGATGTTATGAACATATGAGGATACAAGGGATTATTGATTAAGGGAGACTGCTTCTGTTGTGATTTGTTTTCTATGGGCAACAGAAGCCCCTGGAGGTCCTCTCATTTAATTAGGGAAGGCTGATCTATACTATCTTCAGTGACACCTCATCAAACGGTTTGAAAGATCAGCCAAATCACTGGTTGATTAGTTGCCCAAATAAGTATTCTCTAGGACAGAGTTATATGATGGGCTGTATAATTACAAAGATCATTGTAATATAACGTCTGCTATGCCTTTCTTCTTCTTTTCTTCTTTTTTTTTTTTTTTTTTCCATTTTGGGGGAGGGGGGAGGAGGGGTGGGTTAAGTATGTCTGATATGGGTGTTATGGACTGCGTTTGGTATCCATTCTTTCTAACATAGAATGAGAATGAACTAAAGAGTGAGGCATTTCAGTTCTCAATCAAAATGCAAAATGGGCTAAAGAATGTGTTCCAGAATGAGCAACATTCTTTACTGCATTCCATGATCCAAGAATTAGAATGCATGTATCAATGTTGTTTTATGACCTAGAATGAATTTCAAGAATGCATTACCAAACGACAACATTGGATTCCATTTTGATGTTAAAATGCTGCTACCTCATTGAACCAAAACTTGAGCTTTCATTTTGTCCTTTTCCATCAAATGAGGGCTCTATGTCAACCGGTTTCCTCCGGTGTTATTTGTTAAGTGATTTAGGCCTCTATTGAATCTGGATCCAATGTTTTGAGGGAAAACATCAGGTAGCTGTGAAGTGTGAATACTTTTAACGTTTGAACCCTTTTTAGTTATCTTCTCTTGCTCATGGTTGCACAGAATTAAGTCTGTGGAATTCAGTTATAGCTGGAGGGCCACAATGGTAAATCCTAATTAGAAGTATTTAGAATTCAGAGAGGCCCATTATTAATATAAGGAAGTCCTAGTTCCACCAAAAAATGCAAGGAAATCCTAATTAACAGAAGTACTATAAACAGTAAGATATTTCCTATGAATAGACTAATTAGGCTCTCTCTCTCTCTCTCTCTCTCTCTCTCTCTCTCTCTCTCTCTCTCTCTCTCTCTCTCTATATATATATATATATATATATATATATATATATATATATATATATATATATATATATATATATATATATATATATAAACAAAATGGTTTCAATTTCAAATGGTAGGAATTGAGGTGGTTCTCTCTTTGATTGTCTGCATCTGATGTTTTATATTCCTGGATTGAATAAGCTAGATTCTACTCTCTTTTTTTCTTTTTCTTTTTTTTGTGGTAATGAGCTAGATTCTACTTGGTTCTTCTGGTCATCAAAAGCCTGTCCATAAGTGCATATTGCTTTCATGCCTGCGTGTCTCAGTATTTTTTATTTCTGCTTTGAGCTTTTTTCTGGTCGAGCTTAAAAGAAGACAGTATTGCAGCAATAAAATACTCTGCGGTATTGCAGCATAAAATACAGAAGTGAAGTATTAAATTACAGACTCTGTCTAGACTGTTACATCTTGGATAAGTACAACAAGAATGAGAGAACTTTAGAACTAACTAGAACAACTAAATCAGTTATAACCAACTCATACAATGACGATACAATGGAGACTTAAGAGATAACCACAGCATCTCTGGCAGCTGTAATATTGCTGTGAAAACCATTGTCCTTATTGTCCTTAATACAGTTTTTGACTGATGTGAAAATGTCTCAAATGTTAATAATTCTGGATTTAAGAGACTTGGGTATAGTATCAAGTCATGACACTCAATAGCATCCTTTGTATTATTGTAGCTCATTAAACTTCCACCCATCAAAGAGCATGGTTTGGAAATCAGTGTCTTGCTAATATGAATTACAGTTGGGAACACAATAACATTGATACATTGACTAAAAAGTCATGTGGAAAGTCAAGGTGGGAGGGAGACTTGATTAGTCAAGGGTGAAGTTTGAGACTTGTTAAGCGGGTGAGAAGGTAAAGTGATGGAACTTCAGTGATCGTTACAAAGCAGAAAACAAGCCTTTTTGAGAGTCAAAAAGGGGATTTTAATGGAAAAGTGAAAGGAACTTCTAATGAGCATTTTTTTCTTCCCAACCTTTTTCACACCCATAGATTCGATCGAGGTGGTTCTGTGGTGGTTGTATTTAGCCCATAGATATCTCAATAGACAAGAAAGAGGAGGTGGGGATTAGTAACCCCACCATTTGGAGCCTGATATTCTTCTTTATTCAAACTTCTCCATTGAGAATGGTATGGAACATGAGGGGAAGAAAATGGAGGCCTTTGAATGGATGACAGATCAGATTGGAGAAGAAAAAGTTGGAAAATGAAAATGACTCTTTTGTTGAGTTATATGTTACAGAGAGGGGCCCAGCTCAGTTGTGTTTATCTGGTTTATGCTCAACCTTGTAGTCAGTGCCACATAAGACTTGATACCGTGTACGTCTAATAGGTCTCAATGGAGGCATTTGTTAAGAAAGATTTAGTCTGTTCTGGCTAAAGCTCTTATTCTGGTTCAGGAATTTCTGTTTGGCATCATCTTGGATAATGTTGCACCTGGAAGATGGAAACAAGAAGCTTTTTCACATACTCTCTTTTGCATCCGGATTTTGTGGCGAGGTCTTCGGTTCTAATTAAACCCGCAAACGTCAAGATAGGGTAGGGGAGGTCGGGCTTATAGCTCCAGGATCACTCCGATGTTTAAGTCAGGAATCTTGAGAATAAATAATGATGTCGAATGACTGACCAAATATATATTAATTTAATGAGGTAAAAAGAGATTTCATTTCTGTCAAAGCTAATAGTGAGAAACAGACAAAAGCATTAAATGTGACATGAGAAAATTTTGTATTTCGGATCTATTTATAATGAATAGTGTTTGGTGGGTCTTGTGTCCATTCTAAGGGGATTTTTTTTCTCGACTTAATCTTGAAATGACAGAAGTGTCCTTTGATTTCGTAGGTATTATTAACGAATGACGATGATAATGATATCCAAGTGTAGCCATCTCATTCATCATCTGATAATTATGCCCAACACTCTGTCTTCCCTCACATTTTTTCATCCCTAACTATGTTGATCCTTTTTATACGAGTCGTGAAGTGTTCCCTTTTTTGCGTCTATTGATTTGGTATCAGAGGTGTCAATACACATGGGTGTGTAGATCCATTTCTTATTTAATATTTCATAGGTTTGTTGAACCGGATCAGAAGTGGATCTGGACTAAACCGGTTGGACAAACTGAAAGAAATGAACTGTTGCGCCAGATATTGAATTGGTTTAGGCCATTAGGGTGAGTGATTGAAGACTCCAAAGTCTCCAATATTGTTCAGAGTTCCGACCAGCCAGTCGAGCCAAACCATTATATTGACTCTGGGACCCAGGCCTTTTGTTATTCCGCAATGGTTTCTCGACTTCGAATCTGCTAAGCCAAAAACTGGACTTAATAGGGTATGACCGTAACTGTTCCCATGAAAGAGGCACTCGGAATTAGTTGCACCATTCTAGATTTCCAGGCATAGTCTAAGGCATGGTTCAAGTAGTTGGTATTACATTGATTGATTCAGTTGATTTGTATCAGTTTTGGACATGGTCAATCTCGATTCGATATAAATTTCTTATAGATTTTGAGGATCGGTTCAATATTGTCCTGGATCATTTGAGGTCATGCAATCCGACCTGATCCAATCTAATATCTATTATTTTATTTTTTTCTAATATTTGATGCCACATGTCAATCATCCAACAGATATGGATACCATGTGGAGATCATCCATGACTACTTGGAATATAAATATAATATTTAAGTTTTTATAAATAAAATAATAACCAATCCATGTCAAGACCAATTCCAAAATGGTGCCTTCCAATTGGATCAGATCGAAACCAATCAATATCAACTTATTCGAATTGGTTTTGGAAATCACCTATACCTAGATTTATAACCATGGTCTACGGTATGAGTGAACTATTTCTATGTTCTAGCCCTTGTAGAACAAGAAGGCTCTCTTTGGTTTGTATTATATATGTATTATGAGTTATTTGTGATAAATCAATTATGATAATAGATTATGAGTAATAAATAATGACCGTCTGGTAACACTAAACATAATACATTATATAATGAGAAATATAAATGATCACTTAATAGATTATTCTAATAATGATAAACAGTTACTTACCTATTTGTAGATAATGAATTATATTGATTTATTTTAATTATAAATAGACATTATAAATTATACCAAACAATCATAAATTTTATAATATGTTATATAATACATTATATAATATAATACATTATATAATACAAACCAAAGAGAGCCGAAGAGTACATTCCCCAAACATCCCACCAAGTCCACTGACCATGAGTCCATGACTAATTCTCATTCCTCCTCCCCAAACCCCACTCCCAATGTTCTATTTTTTAAAAGCTTTAGAACAGTTTCTCTGGATTTCCCGTATGGTATCTTTGGATTACACACAAATATATGTAAAGATCAATGCTTTGGAATTAAGAGGTCACAGAGTTCAAATATCTTTGAGACCTATTTATCTAATGTAAGAAAAATAGTAATAAAATATTGTTTAAGACCTAAATATTTTAATAATAAGATTGATGCAAATCACTTAACAATATATATTATATGACTATGTGATAAACACCATATAATCAAAATGATAATAAATTAATACTCATCGTATAAAAACAAATTGAAGAAATGGACGGGCTGAGTCATGTATAAACACTCTCCTTAAGATTATATTCACCTCCTATGGTGCAATAGATTCCTATGAATGAACGAACCTCTAAGATAAAATAGCCCTTTAAGGCCCTCTTAGTTATGTGCACACAAAAACCTTCAGGATAAATTGGTACCGTTCGTTTGCTGCATGTGATACATCAATTTAGTAGTGATTTTAATGCCTATTTTGGAGGATTCATGGATACATACATGGAGTATCTGAGTAAATCATTTTTAATGCTTGTTAAAAATTTTATATCTCATCTCATGTCTAAGATGATGATTGGTGAATATATTACAACAATTCTTAAAATTGTAGTGGCATCTCCTATGGTGCAAATTGGGTTTTTTGTGAATCTATTTACAAGATAAAATAATCTTTAAAAATCGAGAAATGTTGCACTTATTTTCATGGTTTACTCGGGGATTTGAAAGACTATTATGCTCAATAAGTAAAATCAATGTAATAATAGTGGCACTAACATTGTTGTTGTGATCTATCATATGGGCTAAACCTTCTCTTCAGATATAAGAGAAAGAGAGACACCATCAATGGTTGTCTCCAAAGAATATATCTAAACATCATGTCTCTATCAACACACATCTATTAACCATTTAAACATGTCTATTTAGATGCCTATTATGAAGAGACATTTTTCCAACACTATTAAAATGTCTATTAGAGAACAAATTAATGCACTGATAATTAAAAAAAAAAAAACGAATAATAAGGTTTTCTATCATTAAAAAAAAAATTAAAAAAAAATAATAATAAAAGAGAGAAAAAGAAGAGATCAGGATAGTCATGCTTAGATGGGATAGATGGGACATAGCCCAATTCAATGCATCAGCGACTCTGCTTGATGCTTAGATGATTGAAGTTCTTAGGTAAGCTGCTGTAAAGTAAGAAAGGGAAGGAAGGCTATATATGCATTGAACATTGGAATCCATGTATTTGTAATTCCAGGAAATACCATCATTCAGACAATGTTAGGCAGAAATTGTTGGGCCGACTTTTGTGGTCACAAAAATACTCTGGTCTGAAGTGGACGTGGTACCCACCACCCACCACCACAATACCCATCAGGACGGTAGTGCCAATATTACCTGCTAAGTCTATCTTCATCATTATCTTTTATCTTTTTCTAATATTTTATTTCTTTGTAACTATATAGTTAGATCTTAATAAAATCTCGAAAATTTTGATTTTTATATTATAAAAAAAATAATATCGTCTCAATGAAATTTTTGAAAATCTCATAATCTCAAACCTCACCAAGACGGGTTGAGATCCAAGATTTAAACCTTTGGTTGAGACCTCACATTTTCTAGTTGACCATCAAAATTCAAATACACCCGAAAATCCTATGCATTTCACTTTAAGCTCCATATTGTTGTTTCTTTCATGTCATTTAATCCTATTTGATCATTTCTAAAGAATTAAAGGTTATTATAAAAAATTATTAAAATAAAATTAAAAGATTCGACTGCCACAAGGTTTCTTCATCAATAAGGAAATTATTAGGAAAAATTAATTCTATAACACCCCATAATTTGACTTTACTCAATTTATTTAAAAAACAAAACCTATCATACTCAATTTTCTCTAGTGATTCCTTAGAAAATCAACTTCCATCTCTCTTTATTTTTTGATAATTCAAAATCCTTAAATTATGGTTGTCTTCTTCGGCAACCATAATTTTAGGATACAGTTCGGTTTGATCCCAAGTCAACACGCCAAGTGAATCCATCAGAATAGTATTTCTACAGGAGTAAAGGAATTCAAAAGTGTGGGGTTTACTGAACATGGGCGGTGATAGGGGTTCGAAAAAAAAATATCCATGTGAGAAGAGCTTATTCATATCTAATGGGTTCCACATTACATTACGATAAAATCTCATGATGAATACATATACATAGAGGGGATCCAAAATCACCTAACTCTTTTAATTCATTTAACTTATATTCTAGGTGGAAAAAAGATTTGGTTATTCAAACATTGAATATATGAGGAACCTGTGGAAGCTCGTGTGTCATTTCAATTGTACAACTTATCATGTACCTATTGATTTTTTAAATGGTCTTTATTTCGTAAAAAATTAAATAAATAACATCTGAAAAATATTTAAAAATTATATAGAGACATGGAGGAATTAGATTTGGTTAAAATTTGAGCATGCTTACGTAGTGACCTTGTTACTATCTTTTTTTTATTTTTTGTAAAAAAGAGATGAAATCCAACTGTACTTTTGATTCTTGAAATCAAACTCTTTTATAGGAATCTATTTGTGAAGGCTAGATTCGATTATCGGATGGAAATCTTCTCATGTCTTTTATTCTGGTAGGAGGAAATCCAGTGGTTTTAGTTTACTATATATATATACCGATGTATGAGTGAGTATACACGTACAGTGGATGACAGCCATTGGATTTTTTTATACCAACATGAAGAGCATGAGGGGATTTAAATCTCAGATTTTCAAACCCTTAGATAAGAGTGATGTAGGAGTTAGGATCAAATTCCAAAGCATTATTGAATGCATCTACTTAAAACCTATGTAAAAGTAGTAGAATCAAGAACATGAGGTATAAGTATCGTATTCGTGTTCGATATGGATATTTGACATTGTTTTGTTGAAATAGTATAAGCATCGGCACTTGACCGATACGGGCTAATATTTGTCAACATCTAGTTTGATTGACTAGTTCTTGTTGATTTCGTCCAATCTAAAGACAGACACTTATGTACTACGTAATTTTTCTACTACGGCTTGAAAGCCGTAGTTTACAGGGTTGGGGATCGAAAATAATTTCAAGAGAGATAGGTGTTGAAGATGTCTGAAGTTCAGCAAAAAAAATCGTGTTTCAAGTGTGAGCCTGATCCCTGGTACCATTCGGTGGTAAACACTTAAGTAGAGATGTCATCCAGTCTTGAAAAGGTCTTCGAAGAGATTGCTTTAATTGTTTTCGATAATAGGAGCTGATTTTGGCCGATCCAAACCTCTCTTGATCGATACATGTTTAATATAGAAATGCATGCCACATTACTATATGACCGATACTTACCGATACCATTTCAGATACCAATATCCATGACCCATTCTCACATGATTCCATCTCGGGTGTGCTACCCTGGCATTAATGATGCTATCTTACACCATTAAAGCTGTAATTATTGGTTGCTTCTAACGTTGCAATGACGTGGCGTCACCTGCCATGCCGACCATCCCCCAAATAAGCTTACACAATCGTTTAGGCTTCTAGTGTAATATTTAATTAATTAAATACCAAAATATATTAAATAATTAAAATTAATTTTTTAATTTATAAATAAATAAAATTAAATTCGTGAAAGCCGACAAACTATCTGACTCTGACTTTTGGAGACCCTAAGACGGTAATAAATAAAAATTAAAAAGGCTTTTCGGCTTTTCGAGAGGTAGTAGTTGAGAACAGCACATTACCGTGGTAGTTTTATCTTTCTGTCCTTTTGCCTTGTCTAGGACGTCATCCGTTGACTATGATTCTACGTGTCGTAATCGTAACGGTCATCTTTTTATTTAAAAAAATCATTGTGGACCCCATTTATCATCCTCTAAAGTCATTGATGCTTTCAAAGAAATCTGAATTCTTGAGTCGCCCAGTTTTTGGATTCGAATCGTCTCTACGACAAGTGACTTTCGAGAAAATTCGAACCCCCTATTTGAGTAAACACTTCTGCCGATTAGGCATATCGATTCGAATATGAGACTCAAATTTTTCAAAAAATTACGTATAAATCAGTCGTCGCCACGCCTCTCGAATATCAGGGATGAGACGATTTGAATCCCCTTTTCATATACCAAATCAGAACGGAATCATTTGAACATCCGGTGCTGGACCCACTCTTTTTGACTTTTCTTTTATGTCGGCCTATTTTTGATACTAATCCAACGGTTCATAATAACACCTTCATGCAAGGATCATGCTTAGTCTTATTCTACCTAAAAAAATAAAATAAATATCATGCCCCGCTTAAAGTCACGATGTCATTATAGCCCTTTCTTTTATTGACTAAAATGCCCTTTCAATTTCAAAATCCATTTCTAAAGCACCTCCGTTGAGAATAATTGAAAGTCAAATGTCTCAAACTAATTATCTTATTATTCTTTTAATAAAGTATAGAAATCGTTTTTCGCCTGAGTTTGGACAAGAGACTCGGTGATCTGGATGGATGGCCACTACCTGATTCTCGGGTGGATCTGAACCCTCCATCCGAACTGACACTCGAGCCAACAAGTTGAGCCAACAGGGGTGTCGGCTCGGATGGAGGACTCGGATCCACCCGAGAGCCAGGTGGCGGTCATCCATCCGGGCCGCTAAATCTCCCGCTCAAACTCAGGCGAGAGAGGATGTGGATCCTTTCAATAAAACCATCCCAATTGGTTAAACCGGTTTATCTCTCATCATATCCAATATTAGTCTATTATCGACCACGTGTCAGCTAATATTGGTCTGCATAGCTTATATGTCGGCCAATATCAACTCATATAGTCAATGTGGCAATCGATATTGGCTAGGTACCTGTAGTTGTATCTATATCTACCATGATTGAAACTGATACGAATCAATTGATACGATACCGACACTTAAAACCATGGGTTGGACTAACTTGGTATGGTTCACATTTTCATCAAATTGAGCTATTTAGGTCCCGTTTGATAACATTTCTGCTTTTGGATTGCATTGATTCTATCTCCCTGAGAGTAATTTGAGAGCTGAATACTGTTTGATAAATTCGATTCAATTCCAAGCTTCCAGTGAATAATGGTCCATTTAATTCTGGGATCCTAAATTTGGGAGCTAAAAAACTAGCTCTCGTTGCTTCAAAACAAATGAACACAGAGCTAGAAAAAGGAGTCAGGCTAAAACGGTTTTTTAGCTCCCAAATTTGTTGGAGGAATATCCTTCACATTGGATGAAGACTAGAGTGCCGAATACCTTACGGCAAAGACAACCATTACGAAACATTCTTGCGGTGGAAACACCCTAAGATGGGTTAACTCGGAATAACCGGTTTATATGGGAAACCGGTTTCCTTGTAAAGCATGGTTTGGAAGTTTTAGCTTTAGGGGTATTTTAGTCAAACAGAAATTTCATTACCTACTTTTTTCCGTCCTTGCTACCTCGGGGCTTCCATCGGAATGGTCGAATGTCAAAAGTCAAAACTGACCAGAGGATTCTTACAGTGACGTCATGTCAAGATAAAGAAAGGACAGATCTAGTAATTTCAGAAAATGTTTCTGCTATTTTGGGAATTCACTGGATCGGGTTTCCAACAGTGCTGAGATAAGAACTGTACGTCAATCAAAATGGAAGTCATTTTCATGAGAAGGGCTGCGTCTTGCAATGAAATTTCCAGGAAGAATACTCAGAAGAAAATCGATACATATCTCTTTCTGGAACGCGGAAATGGACGGAAGCGTTGAATCCTTCGTTTAAAAGGATTCCAAGACCAAATCTCTCTTTGCAAAGTGTTTGAAGATTTAATTCAATTAAAAAGCTCTCACAAACGATTCGAGGAAGCATACTGTAAGATAATCCTTCAATTAGCTTCGAGTTTTTCCTCTTTTTCTCGAATCTTGGATTTGATTCGTGTTGTAAGAAAATATAAGCAGATTTCTCTTCTTTTTTCTGTTTTTGTTTTTTTTTTCCTTTTTCAAATCGAAAGAGAGATCTTTGAAGTTTATTTGTCTTAAAGATTTCATCTTGTTTTCGATAAGAAAGCAGAGCTAGGGTTTGGATTTCAGTACCTAAATTGCATCCGGAAGAGTTTTTGAACGGATTCAACAGATTCTGTTAAGAAGTTGAACTACTGAAACCCTAATTTGACTTGTAATGGCTTCCGCTGCTATATTCTCGTCTTTGCGGAGGCGAAGATCGCCTTCGTTAGAGGCTTTCTTGGCGCCGGTCCATCTCAGCGACGTCGCGCTTGTTCATACACTGGTTGCTGTAGGTAGTGAGTTGCTCTCGTCCTTTTCGAGTCGGTCGTTGCCTTTTCAGCGCAGGAATTCCCAATCTCTGATTCGAAAGATACAGAATTTCGTCGTCCTCTTTGAGTTTCTCAGGGACTCTAGCTCTAAACTTCCATCCACTGCCGTTCTTTGCTTGAAGGAACTTTATCTTCTCATTTATCGATCGAAGATATTATTGGACTATTGCTCTCAGTCTAGCAGGTTATGGCTTCTTCTCCAGAACTCTTCGATTTCTGGTCATTTTCACGACCTCAACCAGGAGATCTCCACGCTTCTCGACATCTTCCCGTCGAAAGATCTCGGGCTAGCTCTGGACGTTAGAGAGCAGATTGAGCTTCTGCAGAGGCAGTCAAGGAAAGCCAAGTTATTTATTGATCAACGTGATGAGAAGCTGAGGCTCCGGCTCTTCTCCTTCCTTGAGGAGTTTGAGCGGGGGTACATTCCTGATCAAGTGGAGCTGCGTACGGTTTTCATCGACAGAGTAGGGATTCGAGACGCAAAAACTTGTGCAGCTGAGATTGAATTCCTCGAAGAGCAAGTTTATAATAATGAGGGGGATGTTGAACCGACTGCGTCAGTACTCAATGGATTTGTTGCCCTTACAAGGTATTGCAGATTTTTGCTTTTTGGCTTTGAGGAAGAAGAAATAGGATATGGTAACCATAAGAAACAGAAGAAGGGTCTTATTTCTCTGGATAATGGTGAATCCAGTGTTGCTATTCCAAAGGATTTTGTTTGCCCAATCTCATTGGACTTGATGCGAGACCCAGTAATTATTTCAACGGGGCAGACATATGATCGAGCCTCAATAGCCCAGTGGATGGAAGAAGGGCATAGCACCTGTCCAAAGACAGGACAGATGCTTACTCACACCCGCCTTGTGCCAAATCGAGCTCTCCGAAGTCTAATCTCCCAGTGGTGCTCTGCTCATGGGATCCATTTTGACTCACCCGACTCTCCAGATACGGCTATGGAAACCATTGCCATGGCTGCAGCTTCCAAGGCTACAATCACAGCAAACACAGCCACAGCTGAGCTTCTCGTTGAACAGTTATCAAATGGGTCAGAGGGGGCAAAAACGGTTGCAGTTCGTGAACTGCGGTTGCTGGCAAAAACTGGAAAAGAAAACCGCACTTGCATTGCAGAAGCAGGGGCAATCCCTCCTCTTCGGCAGTTACTGTCGTCACCAAACCCAGTTGCACAAGAGAATGCTGTGACCGCTATTCTCAATCTATCAATCCATGACAAGAACAAGAGCCGGGTAATGGAGGAAGCAGGATGTTTGGGATCAATTGTAGAGGTTCTGAGATTTGGGCACACAATAGAGGCAAGGGAAAATGCTGCCGCAACACTCTTCAGCCTTTCTGCGGTTCATGACTATAAAAAGAGAATCGCTGATGAAGAAGGTGCTGTTGAGGCCCTGGCTAGACTGTTGAGAGATGGAAGCCCAAGGGGGAAGAAGGATGCTGTAACTGCTTTATTTAATCTGTCTACCCATTTTGATAATTGCACTAGAATGATTGAGTCAGGCGCACTGTCAGCCCTGGTGGGGGCACTGGGAACTGAGGGAGTAGCAGAGGAGGCAGCCGGTGCATTGGCCTTGCTTGTAAGACAGCCAGTTGGGGCTGAAGCAGTTGGGAAGGAGGAAATGGCGGTGGCTGGGTTAATTGGGATGATGCGACAGGGGACTCCTAGGGGGAAAGAGAATGCTGTTGCGGCACTGCTCGAATTATGCCGGAGTGGTGGGGCAGCTGCTACACACAGAGTAGCTAGGGCACCGGCATTGGCAAGCTTACTTCAGACTTTGCTCTTTACGGGTACAAAGCGGGCGAGACGGAAGGCAGCATCGCTTGCTAGAGTTTGCCAAAGGTGTGAAGCTGCCGCTTTGCCTATGGGAGGATGGGGAGTAGGGTATGGAGTTTCTGGCAATTCAATTTCAGATCATGGTTCAAGTTTTGCTGGGGATATGTCTGTGTCAGTGTCCGTGTCCATGGTTCCACCCTTGTGCTAGTATCTTCCCTGTTTCCTTTTCCTTCTTCTTAATTGTTGTTGTTACATTCTTTCATTGATATATCTTTAGTTCAGATAAAAGAAATATAAGGAATACGATACATGATAATGTGTTTCAGTTACCTATTTTGTTTTGTTTTCCTTATAACTTTTTTTTTTTTTGCCTTATTTCATAGTCAAGAGGGTTGGGGAAGGGGATTGTAAGAGACTTCATATGTTAGTTGGGTCAAATGTCCTGTGATTGCAGCACATTGAGAAACTCATGCCATACTTTGACTCTGATTTAAGAAACTCATGAAACTCAAATGCTAGCCATCTACTAATTTAGCTTTTCTAACCAAACATTAAATGCATAAGTAGCTGGGGACTTTTCCCAAAGGAAAAGGAAAGAAATTTTTTCTTCTTTTGGGGGGGGGAATTACTTAGGGGCATAAATTGGGAACGCTTCTTGCGTCTAATGATATGGAATAGTACCCAAGTGTAAGTAAGTTATTTGTTTAATAGTTGGTTAATAATTTATTGTGGTGATGTAGGTTAGTTGCTTGATTTGGAATTGGAAATTTTGAGCTTCTTTGAGAAAACCTTTATTTGGTTGTGATGAATAGTTTGGTACCAAGAAATTGGTTTGCAGGCAAAGCAACTGGCAGAATCGCTTGGTCCCAGAAAGAGTTCAAAGTAAGCGTTCTAAGGTCTATCTTCCAACGGGGCAATAAAGAAGAATGGCTGGGCTGTCTCGTTTCATTGTTTGGAAGAAGTCATGTCTCCCCAACCAAATGGGAAACACACTTTTGTAATGGAAAATGACAACACAAGCAAATATTAGAAACGATTCTTGGTGGGTGTTGATGGTATGACTATTAAGTTGGTGACCCACAACTGAAGTAGTTGCTTCAAGGGGGAAAGAATTGATGTCTGGTGGGGAAGTTAAAAAGATGAAAGTCATATTGATAATAGATGCTTACAGGATTTGACAAAAAGGAATAAACTGAATTAACTTCATTGAGATGCTTGTTTTACTTCATGTATGGATTGCTTTTATTATAATACCCCAGTGGGTTATTTACTAAAAAAGTTAAGGGCAAAAACAATTTTATTTTCAAATCAGTTTAGAATTCATCCTTTGTAGTAACTTCACTACTTGCTTAGAGACAGCTCAAATTTCTGCTTCCAGTGAATTTTGAGACAGTTTTTGCTTCTGTTGGACTCAAGAACCACATATAACCCAAAATTTTCCCTTTCTCAGAAATTGCTGGTCATGGCTTCAAAAGCTTAACTTGAAATGAACCAGGCTATCTATCATCAAAGAAAATGCCACACTCAAGCCCAAAGCTGTCATTTGTTCAACACCAATAATGAATCTCAGGTTTGGTTAGGTGCTTGGCAGTTACTTGAATGATCAACAAATCTGAAGTTGATAAATTTTAACCATGAAATTTTTTATGCATTTATACATCAGTTTAATAGTGACATTATAAAGTATACTACTCAAATTGAACCTCCTGCAAATCAGAGTTTTGGGATTTAATCTCCTTGATAGAAAGATTAAGACATGATTCTGTACCAGGAGTGAGTAGTAACAAGCATGGACTTTTACCACTTGACCCCAGAGGGAACTAAATCATTTCCCATTACTTGAATTTATGGTAGATTGGGTGGATAGATTTGAACATCCAGGCAGGCTTTATTATCAACACTTGGGATCTTCCTGGATCTAAGTACAGCCTTATAAACACTTATATTGTTGATGTGTGTCTATGTGTATTTTTTGGGATACAAGCATAGTTGTCAAGGCGCCAAGGTGAATCAAGGCGTTGGAGGCTTGACGGGGCGCCTAGGCAACCAAGGTGCCCGATTTTCCATGGCATCACAAGGGCGTCTGGGAGCCTAGCCGACACCTTGACAACTATGAATACAAGTCAATAGTCCATCATCTCAGTGTAGCCCAGTTTTTGTTTGAAGTGGCAAAAGTTGATCGGATTATGTTTCAAACCCCAAAAACTAGTTTGGCTCTTTGGAGAGTAAATCCATAATGTTATAGTATGAGCTTTCAGTTTAAACATAAGAGGAAGGTGTCTCAAATTTTAAGACAGTATACTTATTGGTAACAGCACTATCAAGTCTGACTACAGACTTCCTTTCTTTGATTTCATTATGTATTAGCGAGGGGCAGTCAACCAATCTAAAGTCTCTTCCATTGCCCTCATAAGAGTGATAACATCTGGCATGATATCATTCCTTAGCCCAGGAATGTTGATTGGGGGCTGAGCTCTCCTGCCCATGTCACAAAGTGCAGACCTACATACTGGACACTGACCATGGCTCTTCACCCAAGGGAGGATGCACTCATCGTGGAACATATGCTTGCATGGTGTCATTAGTATCTCCTCATTGGGAACAAAGTCTTCTAAGCAAATTGGGCAACCCTTACCATCATCATCTCTCCCTTCTTCCTTCAAATGGGAGCTGTTACTGGCATTTCCTCTGTAATAGAAACTCCTCTTTGGTTTATTCTTGGCTGGGTTGTATACATGCTTCTTCAATTGCTTTAAGGCCTTCCTTTGCTGCTCTTGGGTCAGGCCAGGTTCTTCCTCTGGGGGCATATTCCATTGGCCTATTATCCTTGGAGGAGATTCTTGGACAAACTGCCTTAGTAGAGGGTTAACCCCTGCTCTTTCGCCATCCCGGAAGACAAATCGTACTGGAGAAAGAGACTGCCCAGGGAAACTGCCATGCAATTCCATGTTTGGTGTTAATAAGTCAGGTAACAAGTAAAATTGTATTTGATAGGAAAAACTGAAATTTATTAATAAGACCAGTAAACATGTATCAGGAATAACAATAATGAAGTATTATTCCAAAGACGGTTCATTTCAGGCACTGTTATTGGTTCTTTATGCTTGTAATATTGCTCTGTGTATGGGAAAAGGGTGGCAATATAGTAGGATAATACTCACTGATGTTCTTAACCCAAAAAATAATAATATTGTGGCCTTCTCTGGGTCCTTCAGGTCATGGTTTATACAGAAAAGAAACAAGAAATAGTTATTTAAGACTTGCATCATAATTCATATTGGCTATTTCTTGTTTCATTCTATGCTTATACTGACATCTTGAAGAATGCCAAGAAACTAGGCTTCCTGGCGATCTTGATTATTTGCTTTTATGCTTTTCATTTTTGGATTGATGATGGTGTATCATCCTTGTTTAATACAATAAATATTACATTGATAAGAATCAGGAAGAGGGGGGCGAGAGAGGCTATAGAAATGTGGTCAAGAAATCAAATTAGCTCTACCACACAGAAAACCTTGTATCTTTTATTCCTAAATGGATACTAAGCCATTGCACTTTAATGTCACCAAAAGACGGGAGCAAACCTTCCAGCAAGTAACAAGAAATGGCCTGATATATGGCCCTTATGGTAGAGTGATAAGTGTATAATGGATACAATGGCCGTGATTATCTTTGAGGTTTATAATATCATTCTCCACTAAAGATATGTTAGGTTTTGAAAAGTTACTCACCCACTAGCTCTGTGGGTTGTTTATCATTAGAAAGGTAATGAAAAGATGAAAAAGAAGTCGGTGTATACCCTGTTAAGCCATATGGTCCCAATCTCATTCTTTCCTCGAATGTCCGCCATGGATCTGTTGTCCGACCACCTATGTCCTGCAGAGAAACACCATAGTTGGTAACATTTGTTTCTTGTCTCTTACATGGTCTCCTACAATGCTTCAGCTATTATTAAATCTTGCATATGGTGCGAGGTACCAGCACTGAGTGCTATTCTCCACCATCTGACCACACAATCAGATGGTGAGATTCTCATCAGCAGCCTTGATGAATCCAAACCGTCTAGCTAGTGTCGAGCCTCACTTGTCATTATTGTTGGATCATTAATTTAATCTGAATACAGTGAAAATGAAGTTCATACTAGTGACACACTACAATTTATTCCTCCCTAAACAGTCCTATGATAAACAGAACCTTAAAGATTACTTGGCTGTGAAAGATAAGATCAAGGTGAATGAATTGCAAAAGCCTAAAGAGATTCATATAACTTAGTCAGTAGCCACTTCCAATTAGTTAAGGTTTTAATGATGGTGAAACGAAAACCAACAAGCGATATTACATGCTTACAGCTGAACACAGTAGCAAAGGCATTATTATGTGAAATAAATAGTAAACACAACTAGTAAATAAATTTTGTGTCCTCTGTATATTTAGATTTATATGGGAGTTTCATGTTCTGGTCTTAGATATATGTAACTCCCAGTATTGAGGTAGCATAGCACTTACAGCATGTCGAGAAGAGGGTATATGAGTTATTGGTATGTTCGACTGGTTTGAGTCACTATTCTGGACATGCCAACTCCTAGGAGCAAGATTGTTGGTGCCGGCGCTCATGGTGTTTCTCTCCCTGCAAACTCCAGAAATCTTTACAACCTTGTGACTTAGAATGCAGGGGATAGAAGAGGGAGGAACTTTTTATCCTTTTGTACTCTTTAGTTGTTCCATATATATTTCAAAGAACACTTATCTCTTTGTTTTTAGTGATTCTTTTTTTGAGAAAGCATGGGATTCCTTCTTTTAACAGATACTCTTGGTTGGCCATGACATTATAATGATATACCCAGAAGATAAGTTGCAAAAGAGAAATCAAGCATAGAATCCAATCCTTTTCTGACTTTGTATAAAAGATTTTTAGTGGGAGTGACAACATTATCTGTTTTGCTGCTGCTGGGCCATGGAGAACTAAGCTCTTGAATGCAATGGGATTGGACATCTTGAGGCTAAGTTTGTACAGAGCCACTCTCTGGTGGCAAATGGTCTCAGCATTTCCCACAACCAATCTGATGAAGGAGAAGGTGAGAGCAAACACTGAAGATCCCACCACTATCTTGTATATGCCCTCACCTGCGTCTGTATTTGTTATCTCATGGGGCTCTGCAGCATAAGACACTGCAGGCAAGTCCCATTGATTGCTTGCTTGTAGTTCTGGTGGGCCACTGATCTTCTTCCTCCGCTGATTGATAGGAATTTTGAATTTTAGGAGCAAGCTGGCTATATGCCACCAGTACTGTTAGTAATCTAAGCAACTTTGGCAGTCCATAATCAAATGCAAATACAAGAAAACAGACAGGAATTTGTAGCCTATTTGCATGTTTGGATGTGATTACTTACATCAATCTACTGTTGGAGTTTCCCATGGATAGCATTCCCATGGGGGAACAACTTGTAATGGCTTTCTCAGATTCCACTACCAAGTTGAAGACCCATTCTGTGGATGGATATTTATTGTCTCACAAGATGCTTTTTATGTGATGCCACCAGCTTGATCATTTAGCCGTTCAACTGGTCTTCATTGCTCAACTTTCTCTCAGCTTCAATTGTTTGAAGGGAAGGGATATATTCTATTACAAACACCAGAGAGGGAAGGGCTGTTTGATGATACACTGTAGAAGGATCCACATCCTCTCCAGCCTCAGTTTGGGCGGGAGACTTGGCGGCCCGGATGGATGGCCGCCACCTGGCTCTCGGGTGGATCCGAGCCCTCCATCCTAGCCGACACCCCTGTCGGCTCAGCTTGTTGGCTCGGGTGTTGGCTCGGATGGAGGGCTCGAATCCACCCGAGAGCCAGGTGGCGGCCATCCATCCGGGCCGCCAAGTCTCTCGCCCAAACTCAGGCGAAAGACGATTTCTATACCACTGTAGAATAGGTTACAGTAGTATTCTGATTCAATTAAATCAGGACATGAGGTGTATGAGTGATTATGTGTTGTAAGGTGTCCATTTCTTCTTGTATTTAAAAGACTTCTTAGATTCAAAACACCTACTATTTTGTTTGATTTTATCCAAAATGTTAAACTTCACATTGTGCATGCTTGGTTTTCCTTCATGTGCGTGTTTTTAGCTGGCAGACGAAGAGGTTCAAGACTGGTTGGTCGATCGGCCGGTTTGGATGATACTTCCTGAGAGCCACGGGTTTGGTCTTTTGACCATTAGAGGTATCCGGTCGATCGGCTTGCCAAATTGGTTGACGGACAATGGTAAATTTTGAAAATTCAATTTGAGAGTCAACTGACTCCTGAGTTCTCTTACACAAGTATGTCCAACAGGCAATTCTCCTCCATGGATAACACCAAACTAATATATGACACCAAACTAATATATAGAAACTATCATCCCTAAAGATAATGTTGTTATTAAAGAAAAGTCTTAACAATGAAAGTTTCAAAAGTTTTTAAATGAAATTTCAAATTTTCAATTTCGCTTTGGTGGAAAACTTTTTGGTTTTGTTTTGAGTTGGTTAAGCAAGTAGGGGTTTCACGTTACTTAGGGACAATGGAGAAGAGAGGTATATAAGTAGAGGGTGTCCCAATACATCTTGAGCCCTTAAAAGAAAGTCTCCCTCTTGAGGAAGGTGTTCGGGGATTCTGGGTTGTCTTTAACTCTCGCACACCGAGCCATGCCGTGATCGTGTTGCATCACCCCATGGACATGGATGTAGATGCGGATGCGGATACCTGTCCCCATGTAGGTACCTTTAAGGGTAGAGGTACACCCATACGTAGGTTAGTGTCCCTACCCATTCATATGGGTACCTATATATAGAGAAGGGTTCGATCTGGACCGTCAATCTAAGCACCTTTAGATCAAGTGCATCTGGGCCGTCCATTTTAATGGACATGTCTCCACGTATGGATCCCTTGAATATGCACATATCCTCTATAAATAGAGGATGCAGCCCTGCCATTTGGCATCCAGAATTTGAACAAGAATTCAAACCTTTCTCTGTCTCGCCAACTCTCTCTTTCTCATATTCCGTTTACGCCATTGAGCCCACTCAGTTTACTAGACTGTTGATCTCAACCGTCGACGAGGTCTAGTTTTTCGGTGTACATAACTGGGAGGGCCTTAAGGGGTTTTTTCATCTTGGAGGTTGATTCCCAAGAACCTATTGCACCATAGGGGGTGAATACAAGCTTAAAGAGAGTGTTCGACACGACTCAACCCATTTGTCTTCTTGAATCCACTCTCATACTATATATATATATATATATATATATATATATATATTGTGGAGTTATTTGCATCAATCCATTTGTTAAATTATTAAATCTTAAACAATATTTTATTACAGTTTTTCCTACAGTTAAACTTGTAAACTTTGCTTTCAAGATGGAAATCTCTGTCCTACACTCCATATAAAATGCATAATAAAGAGTAGGAGTAAAGGCTGAGTAAGGGATAGATGAACAAATTAGAGAGCAAATCTAGGGGTTGTTCCAGTTCATGATAAGTTGTAAGAAACTTGTTTGACACGACATCGATGTGTATAATGGATAAAAGTGATTTATAATTATTTCAAATTGAAGGAGATAAAAGATATAGAGGTTGAGTTAGCTTTAAAAATGGTCATAGGAAATGTGGAGAGGAAAGACATGTATCTTTGAACAGAAACAAGTATGGTTTTGAATAGAGATGATTGGAGAAAATGGATCAATTTAGTGGACCTTATTTAGTTGGGATAAGGTTGAATTTTTGTTATTATGGTAGTACGCAAGTTGTTGGAGTTGGAATAGATTGGAAAGCTAAAGTCAACCAAAGACCAATCGTATACTCAACCTTCTTTCTTTTTTTTTAGTTTTGGTAATAGTCGTATACTCAACCTTTACCTACTACGAAAGGTTTTTTAATTTCAATTGTTAACTAACAAACTGTGGAGATTAAAAGAATTTTTTATTTTTTAGTCAGGCCTTCAACCTACATAAAATAAATAAAAGAATCTAATTAAAAATTAAAAAGGACTCAACTTAAGGTTTCATTTGTTTTGACGTGAATTTTATAGAAGAATTTTAAATATGATATATATTTTGAAGTTAAAAAAACTTTCAATGTTAGTTTTTGGGAGGTACGAGAAAGATGCATTTCTTTTTCTTTTTTTATTTTTTATTTTAAAGATTATTATATTTTACCTCTTGGAAACAAACATTGGGAAAAAAATTCAGATGTAGAAAAATTTAACCCTCAATTACCACTTGTTATTAAAATAAAGAAGCATTCTAATAGAGACTTTGGGTAAATATAGATGAAGCTATGCAATTTGCTTATTATGACCATCTCCCAACAATTTTGTTCATGTTCAAAAGTGTAATTAGTTTTGTCAAACTTGTAGTTAGCTTTGTCAAAGTTATTCTCTCCTTATCCTCTTTCTCATTATATTGTCGATTTTTAGGCTTTTTTCTTTTTTTGATAGGTTGGTTCTCCAGGACTTTGGGTGTATTTTTAATATCTGTTGGTCTCTCTATCTAATAGTTTGAACTTTTGAATTGAAATCTAACATGATATTAGAACTATCTCTCTATTTTTACCAAAAAAAAAAAAAAAAAAAAAAAAAATAAAAACTATCTCTCTATCATCTTCCCTTATGTCTTTTTACATAGACATTATTGGCTCATTCCATTCGCACATGAGGGGGTTGTTGGGAGTTATAGAGCACACTTTTATTCATACTATAATTTTAATAAATTGTTTTTAAGTAATTGCATACATCTTATATTAGATTTTAAATGCATTTCAGTGTCCTCTTTGAAAAGGCTTAATTGCCCCTTCTTTGGATATATTGTTGTAGAAATTTTCGATAATTTCATAATGGCCAATTAAAGCAAAAGCAATAGAATTTTGGTTTTTGGAGTAGTAGAATGTTTCAAGCTTTATTTTGCCAATTACCCGCTAAACCTTTAACACACAAGCAAGGGATCTTAAGAGTTTATGAGTCCATAAATTTTAGCCATATATCATAGGACATTGGTGTTTGTTTCAGTATCCTATCAATAAATTCCATCCCTTTTATTTGAATTTCTTATCCACTTTTTTTTTATAAATATTTTATAAAAAAATTGATATTTTTTTTAGGAAAATCTATTTCTAACCAAGGTGGCCTCGGACGTGAAAAAATAATTTCTTTTGTGGATGAAAAACTAGTTTCATTTGGAGATGAAGAAAAACTTGTAAGTGAGAACTGATCAGAACCCTAGTCAACTGTCAGCCTTCCCCTCCCTCTCTACTCTCCCTCTCTATTACAATTTAATTAGTTTATTAAATTTAATTGTTTAAGTAGGTTCGTAGATTAATTGTTGGTTAGAGTCCATGTTTTTTAAATTACTTTGTGGTTAATTGTTGTTAGTAGTGTTAGCCAAAAATATGGGGAGTTAGGTAAATTAGTCGTAGATTTCCTTTTGTCCTACTTAATAGAGAATGTTAGTGGAGTTTATTTGATAGAATATCCTATCTTTGTATTTAAACGTGAGAGTTATACTCTCCTATTTTCATGTAAAAGATTATTAAATAATGAAATGCTATTTGTTAGAGGATATTTGGGAAAAAAATTGATAACAATGTGAACTTATGAGAGTTCACCGTGGCCAAGCTTCCTCAGTAAAGCTAGAGGCACGACTTCCTCAATAGAGCGACTTATCTTTTAACTTGTTTATCTCTATTTTATCTATGTTTTCCCATGTTTTCAATACTTCCCTATTTGCTCTCTTAGAGTCCCAACAAGATACGATGCACTTATCAAGTGGTATCCGAGCTCAGGCATTAGAGTTCCCGTTGGATCCATACACAGAAGTGACCATTTCGCATCAATCCCATTTTTTCAAGTGTTACTGTGCAAATTGATGTTTGGGGATAATCCTCAAGTCCAAGTTGAGGTAAGCAATATAAGTTGTAGATAGTACCCTCCATCCCAATCTACAAGCGGCATTGGATCAAAGCGTTCACAATGCGCAACATCTATTTCCTACCTTTGGCCTTCTGGACAAGTCTAGAAATTAAGGAGAAGGGAAATGTTAGGATTTAATTAGTTTAATAAATTAATTGTTTAATTGGGTTTATAGATTAATTGTTGGTTAGAGTTCATATTTTTTAAATTACTTTGTGGTTAATTGTTGTTAGTAGTGTTAGCTAAAAATATAGGGAATTAACTAACTCAGTCGTAGGTGTCCTTTTGTCCTACTTACTAGGGAATGTTAGTGGAGTTTATTTGATGGAATATCCTATTTTTGTATTTAAATGTAGGAGTTATACTCTCATATCTTCATGTAAAAATATTTATTAAATAGTGAAATGTTATCCGTTAAAGGATATCCAGGAGAAATATTGATAACAATGTGAACTTGTGATAGTCCATCGAGGCAAAGCTTCCCCAGTAAAGCTAGAGGCACGGCTTCCTCAATAAAGCCGTTTATCTTTTAACTTATTTATCCCTATTTTATCTATGTTTTCCCATGTTGTTGATACTGCCTTCCCTATTTGCTCTTTTAGAGTCCCAACAAGATACGATGCACATATCACTCTCCCTCTCCTACCCCTGTCTGTATCTCCTACTCACTCTTTCAGACAAGAAACCTTAGTACAGTAATAGACTACAGTAGTGTAAGGGCCCGTTTGATAAAACTTCTGCTTCTGGATTCTAGTTTAAATTTGAATTCTAGTCAAAACTACTCCAGGATTATTTTGGAATAGAAGCTTATTTGATAACGCAATTTTGAAATAGATTTCAGAGATCTTTGGATTAAAAACATGTTTGATAATACAATATCTCCCAATCGAAGTCTAAAAAAACAGTTGTAGTAGTGGTGGGTGGTGGTGGTGGTGGTGGTGGTGGGTGGTGGCAGAGTGGGGTGGTGGTTAAGAAGAGGTGGTAGTGGTGGTGGGTGGTGGTGCCGGTGGGGTGGTGGTGGTGATGGTGGAAGTGGGTGGTGGCGGCGGCAACGTGGTGGTGACGGTGGTGGTGGTGGTGGTCAAGTGAGAGTCATGTGAGAGTCGATTTTTTTTTTCTCCCAAAAAGTTGATTAAACAGTTTGGAGAAAGTATTGATGGCTCTAAAATTTTGGATTCTGGAGCCATTCTAAATCCGGTTCACTCTATGGGAGTTGGAATCCAACTAGACTTATCAAACACGTTTTTACTACAAAATGACTCCCTGGGAGCCAGAATCCATAGAATCCAAAAACAGAAGTTTCATCAAACAAGCCCTAATTGTAATAGATTTTCCGCTGCTGCCATGTTCTACGTATTCTTGTCTCAAGTTCTTTGAATTTAGGCTTTGTTTGATTTCAAGGGGAATTGAAGGGATTGAACTTTAAGCAAAAAATTTGTAATGTTTATAGCACATGCTATCACATTTCTATGTAACTAATTCCAAATTATTTTACATTTGCATCCAAATCCCTCTCATTTGAAAAGGAAAATAAATTTTATATATGATAAGTATCATTACTAAATATGTTAAAAAATTTAGGTAATTTATACAATCATGTTATGTTACAACTATAAAAGTTTTCATTTAAAGTTTAAAAATTTCACTTCCCTTCCCTTTCGTTCAATTCCCCTTGCAACCAAATAAAACCTTAGGGACTTGCCAGCGATGGCTAGATGGCCGACATATGGCGAATATGAGATCATACGGTCTTTCATAGAGGTGGAGTAAAGGGCGTTGATGAGAGATTCTTGTAGAGATTTTGTAGCCCTTACGACCTTGCTGTCAGAAGATTAGTAGATCTGGAAAATTTCATTGTCGAGATAGAAATGGCAAATGTTAGACATCGTTGGATCGAAGAATCAATAAACAACAAAATATTTCATGTCAGAATGAAAATCGATAAAAATATGATCGATCTCTCTGCTAAAATGAAGAATTGATAAAATCCGATAGATCTTACTGCCAGAACGAAGAATCGATGAAAATCCAGTAGATCTTACTACCAAATGAAGAATCGATGAACATATGATGAATTTCACTACCTAATGGAAATCGATGAACTTCTGATGAACCTCACTGCCGAAATGAAGAATCGATGAACTTCCGATTAACGCTCGACTGAAGAATCGATGAACTTCTGATTAACACTCAAGTGAAGAATTGATGAACGCCCGCTAAATTACTTTGTGCTCAGTTTTGATCTTTGTTGTTTTCACTACACCCCAGAAAAATCATTGGTAAGGAAAGAATGAGAGAGACGGTTGGGCGGGAGAAGGATGAATGGGATATTTTTATTGGGGAAGAAAGTATTTGGAATTCATTAATTACTTAGGATTTGGCATTAGCAAGGAAGGAATGAAATAGACAGAGAACAAGAGGTTGTAAAGAAGGAGGAGAGAAGAAGAAGGTAGTTGAGACTTGAGATGCAGATACAGAAGACTCCTTACAAATTCTCTCATCAAGTCTCTTCACTCCACCTCTATGAAAGACCATTGGATCTCAAAACCACGACTTGTTTGCCATCCAACCATCATTGGAAAATCTCATGTTCAAAATGAACTTGAGACGAGCCAAATCCATATTCTACACCGATCGACAACCTCCAATTCCCACAGACTTGTGAATTCGTTGGTTGGGCCACCTACTTTTAATGCTTCAAAATTTGATTCTTAATCTCGCAATGGAGTTAACATTGTAAGCTATAGGAAAAAATAGCAATATTATATTGTTTAAAATTTAATTAATTATTTTAACAGCGGAATTGATGCAAATCACTCAACAATATATATTATATGAATATGTAACAAACATCATATAAATAAAAAAAATAACAAAATTCAGTACTTATAGTATGAAAGCAGATTCAAGAAAATAGATGGGCTGAGTCGTATAGAAACGTTTTCCTTAAGATTGTAATCACTGCGTACAATAGGTTCTTGTAAATCAACCTTCAAGATCTTACAGCCCCTTAAGGCCCTCCTAATATGTACACACAAAAAACTGGACCTTGTCAGAAGAACCAACAGATTGAGATCAACAATCTAAGAAAACGTAGTGGGCTTGATGTAGTCTAAACGGAATATAAAAGGGAGAAAATTGGAGAGAGAGAGAGAGAGAGAGAGAGAGAGAGAGAGAGAGAGAGAGAGAGAGAGAGAGAGAGAGAGCAAGGTTTTAGTTCTAAATATTGGCCATTGTTGAAACTAATTTGGATCGGGTATGGCTCTAATGATGTGCTGACACGTGATCAATATTGATTACAAAATAATTTAAAATAAGGAAGAATTAGGTATCAGATTGGAATGATCGGCCATGACCAAAACTAATATGAATTGCTCGATTCATATCAATTACTAATGCTATGCATAGGAGGGTGCGTGGCAATACCTGGATGCCTAAAAATCAAATAGAATTAATGGACATATATGTATGGGTTGAAACTTGACATGTGGCAACTCTAAACCTTGACTATATCCAATGATGGAAATTGCCACATCATCCTTCCTTTTGATAGAATTAGGTGGACCATTAAAGGGAGGCTTCCTTCCTAGGGTTACACTCTTAACATTTGTGCTCAACTTTAGCGAAACCATCGCAATGTATCATCTCATATGCTGACATATTCTCTTATAAATTCATGCACATTGCATCTAACAATAGTCCTTTCACAATTTTTATTTTTTATTTTTTTTATTAGGGCTGCAAGATTGGCTAGGTAAATCCGAGCCAGCCCTAACCCACTCTGAGCCTAGACAAGACCAAACCCACCTTGAGTTCGAATAGGGATGGGTTTGGGCCCATGTTATTGCAAACCCTGGCAAGATCAGGTCTGGCTTGGTTTGAAGCCTCAGGCTGAGACTGGCCCAGCCCGACCCCATATAATGTATATATTATATAGGGTGGAAGCCTAGTTTTGAAGCCATGAAATTTCATGGGCCCAAAACCCAGAGCATCCGATGAATGGCTGAAAGGGATTTAACCAAAATTGGCGCCCTGGGTTTGAGGGGAGAATCAGATGCTAATTGATAGTAGATTTCATTGGTCAAAGGTCTTGACTAGGAAAGGTGTATGGGTTACTTGAGAAATGAAGTAATAGAAGGGGAGAGTATTGTTGTCGATGGATTCCGTTCAGCCTCCCAAATCAAGCCACGTAGCTGAAAATACAAACACAACAGCAAAGTGGGTGGGATATATCTCGGGACCACTCCAACGCCAAAGTTAGAGGATTCCGAAGACAAGCATAATGAAGCTCCTAGTGAAACATGAGAGCTCCTTAGATATGGGGTTCCCTAAGATATGGGAGTTTCAAGGACTCTTTTTTCTCAGGTGAGGTAGAATTGGGAATAAAAGATGGATCAAGATCAATGCCCCCCGAAAAAGGTAAGAGCGATACCTGAATATTTGTACTCTCTCTCTTTTTGTGATAGGAAAATTTTGATCATTTACAATCGATATTCTTTCACTATTTATAGGTCAAATTAGGAACTTCACGAACTAACCTCTCCTCACCTATCGCCATCTCCAGCACCTGTCATCTAATGAACAATAGGTCTAGGGGATTACAACCCTTTAGGACGGCCCTTGGATGTCTTGTCAATCGTTTATGATTCCTCTTGATCTTCTTCGACCCCCTTTTAATCCATGTCCTCCATATCTTCTGACAACTGTATCTGTCCTTACTCTTTTATTGAGTGTCAATCTTACTTTTTGCTGATTCTATCCACGATATGGTGATTTGACCAATCAAATCCGTCTACTTGGCATTTATGGTTATTGTCGATATTTATGAGCATTAATAACAAATCATTAAATGCTCAGTTATCTCTATCAATTTGTCAAATCATGGCTTGATTACCCCGAAGGAGGTCGAACACACTTTCATCTTCCGAACATCTCTTATTCTCATGCTTCGTACCTTGGATGCGTGCCACGTGTCCCATTCTTCAAGGATTGTCACAGCTTCTCCATCCACGGTCCGAGTTAAATCTATTATTATTTTCCCCAACAAGTATCCCTGGGCAAGTGATGGAGCTTTGAGTTTTTCAATATGTTTGCCTCTCCGCAATGCTGCCATTTTTGCTGGGTATGCTGCCTGTAATTGAAACCAAAATGGATAAACTATATAACTATTTATTATAAGTAAAGTAAAAATGGGTCCGAATTCATGGTCAATTAGGGTCAATTCAATCGAGCACGACCTAATTAGGGTCAATCAGGGCCGGGTTGAGTTAGGTGGAACCCTAACAGGGTTGGGTTTGGGTTGAAGTATTGCAAACCCTTGGAGGGTCGGGTCGGGCTTGGGCTGACTATAAGGGACTCAAGATAGAATTTGGGTATGTAAATGTCTAGCTCAATACGGTTTTGTTGCAATCCTAATTTTTACCATGGGATCCATCAGCGAAGGGTTCCACACAAACTTTCCCTTTTTTTTAATATCCGGTTAGATTGATTCTTATAGGGCCCACCTACATACAAAATTTCAGCCCCATTTGCCCTACTTCTACTACTATTGAGCATAATTAGTTAATCTGGATACCACAAAAATTCGGATATATATATATATATATATATATATATATATATATATATATATATATATATATATATATATAATGGATTTAGACTTTAGTACAGAGATTGAATTCCAATGTAAAAAAATGCATACGATATTAATATATTAATGTTTAACATAGGTAAAAAGATGTTAAAACCGTGTGAAAATACTTACTAACTATACTATCGAAATCGAACTGAACCGATTACCCGGTAATCATGAAACCATTTATTAAATGGTTCAATTCTTGTTTAGAAATTCGGTGCGATTTAAAACTGAATATATCAATTAAACTGAATGGAAACCGTGGACTTATATGTTGTATTTTATTTATTTTTTTTGTATTAATAAAATACATATTCATAGTTTAGAAATATCATAGAGAGAAATTATACTATTAAATTTATTAGATTATTAATTTATGAGTATAAATTGTATTTTGATTTTATGTCATAATATTGGAAAATAACATCTTATTATCTTATCAAAGCTTGATTCTTATTTTATATATTATCAAACGTTAAACGGCTTTTACAGAAGAAAAAAAGAAAACCATTAAACGGTTTTTATAAATATTTATAAATTATTTAATAAATGATCCGATTTAGGTTTGACCCGCACCATAGAATAGTACCCGTCCCTTATATAGTTAGGGTTTTGGGTGACATTATCGTCTTTTTCCCCTATATATGCACGCTGTTCGTTCGTTAGGGTTTTTCTTTACTACTTGGAGGCTGAAGAGCACTGGCTAGGGCGTAGTTTGTTCCAGGTCGAAGAGGAAGAGGAAGAGGAAGAGGAAGAGGAAGAGGAAGTGGACGATAAATCATGGTTTGTATTCTTCTAATTTCTTATGCATTCTAGTGTTCCGATGTTTCAGTCTCCTTCTGTTATCATATATCAATCTTCGTAAATTTAGATTTGGTTTCAGAGTTAACATTCACCAGAAGAAATGGATTATGTTAACTATTGGGATAATTGTTTATGGTTTAGGGTCTGAGAGCCCTCCTATGGGGATAATTGTTTCCTGTCATTGTCGTGGATCTGATCTTGTGTTGTTTTATTCTAAGTTTCTTCTCCCCTTCCCCCCTCCAGCGGTATGCATTTTTGTATTTCGGAGTTCTCTATGGTCTTATTCTAGGTTATTTAACCACTCTGGTGATGAGACTCGAATATGTATCAACTTTCTTAGGATCATTCCTTGAGGATGTTTCATTTCACAGTGGTATACCTCCTTTGGCTGACTAAATGTCTGTCATTATCGGAAGATACCAGTGTAACACTCCCCCCACCCCCCCAAATCCGAAAAAGAAAGAAAGAAAGAATTAGGCAAACAGCAAGTTTTAAGAGCTTTTAATGAGTTGACGTAAAAAATCTCTTTCATATTTTAGAAGAAGTGTTACCAAGTATCAGTTTCTTCGAACCTGCCTATCAGGAAATATAACTGTTCTTATTTGGAAATATGTAATATCATCTACCATTGGATCTTGAGTTTTGGTTCCAACGGCACCAACTATTAGAACGAGAGAGGAGGTTTCAGTTCTATGATGTTATATATGTTTGGGGATGAATTTAACTTTTGTCGATTAGACATCTTTACTTAACAGTTCTCTAGTGATTAAAAGAGAAGTCAAAATTATTGCAGTAATAAACTTGAAGTTGTGTTGTGACAACCCTCATCATAGTTTAATATGTTATTGATTTTGTTACATGTATTTCCCCCTTGTTCTCACAATGAACTTGTCATGATGAGATATTATTTTGTTGTTGTCTCTCTTTCTTTCACTGGTCCTTTTATAATAGTTTAGGTGGTATTGTTCTTCATAAATTCTGTTCATATGTGGAAATAAATTTGGGCAAAGCATAATGATAGTAATAGAGGATGATGAGTGTCGTGGATATCACTTGTTCATATAGTTATGAGTTGTCACACTGTCGAGAAGAGACAATTGGAACCTTTGCTCTGTTCTTTTAAAAAATTTTCCGGTTGAGCCCTCTCCTCTTCCAAATGTTTTCTGTTTTCTCATTCCCACCCCAGGTTTCTCTCTGTGTGAACTTTTGAAGGGGGTATTCAATGTAGGTTTATTTTTTATTTTTATCGTTCTTGTCCTTGGTTTCTGTTATTGTAGACTTTTGAAGTGAGGTGTTCGAGACATTGAGTATCAGTGATATTTATGATTTAGGCATGTTATATATGTTAAATACATTTTTACAATTTTAATTTGTAGTCCTAATATCTGTAAGAAGAATTTGGTGGTTAAAGCTGTGAGCTCACCATAGCCTTTGCGGTTCTAATTTGAGCTTCTGAGTTTTCACCATTATTGTTAATTTCAGGCGCGAGGTTTGAAGAAACATTTGAAGAGGCTTAATGCCCCAAAGCATTGGATGTTAGACAAGCTTGGCGGTGCATTTGTAAGTACAGAAAGTTCCTTAAGCCCGTTCATTATTTCCTTTCTATGTTGCCTTTTAATATCCATTTTCTCTCATCATTTTTTGATACACCTTTTTTTTATTGTTGCAGGCTCCAAAGCCATCGTCTGGACCCCACAAGGCCAGAGAATGCTTACCTCTTGTTCTTATCATAAGGAACAGATTGAAATATGCCCTCACATATCGTGAGGTTATTTCTATACTAATGCTACGACAGGTTCTTGTTGATGGGAAGGTTAGGACCGATAAGACCTATCCAGCTGGATTCATGGGTATGCATTCTTCGCCAACTCTTTGTTTTGCCTGAATATTGCTTCTTTGATAGTCAATTCCACATGAGATGTGTTATGCAAATCTGAGCCCTGTTATCTGAAGAAATAGTCCTTCATTGTATGATAAATTCTGCTGTGTTGAAGACAGTATATTTGTTGCCCATTGGCCCTTAAGGTCTAATGCGTGGGCAATGGGAACAGCTTTTGCTAATTCTCCTGTGATAATGATTATGTGTTCCCAATATTTTAAATTTGTTCTCCTATATGTCAATTGAGAAACCTTTTTTCCCCTTCAGTACTTCTAATTTTGTGGAAAAACTGGATATTTGATATTGCTTTAATCTTGGGCCCATTATTGCCAGATGTGGTATCAATTCCCAAGACAAACGAGAACTTCCGTCTCCTATACGACACCAAGGGCCGCTTCCGTTTGCACTCAATCAAAGATGAAGAAGCTAAGGTTGGTCTGCACACTTTCTATATGTCTTCTGCTGATCTATGATCACATATCTGCTCTTTTTCTGTGTGGGGAGGGGGGGGGGGTTAAGAAATGGAGAGATGAAAAGAAAAAAGAAGAGAGAGAGAGAGAGAGAGAGAGAGAGAGAGAGAGAGAGGATTTCTTTTCTCCATTTGTTGCCACATAAACTTAGCCTAATTGAGTTGAATATTTGCTGAGCTTTTTTATGGATGCCTTGATTGCTAATCACAATGCCGATTGCTGGGTCTGATGTGCGCCAATTAATAAGATGCCCTGACTAGAGGTTAACTAGGTCAAACAAGTATCAGAATGATCCCCAAGCATTGAATCCTTTTTCATTCTTCTGAAAATTAAGATCCATAGTTTTGATGGTTGCCCCCAGCCTCAGTCTGTTGGGTTTTGTCTCCAAGAGTTGGCCTCTCCCTCTTGTCAATGGTATTTGTACCATATTTTTTTTTTTTTTTTTTTTTTTTTTTTGATAAAGAATTTGTACCATATTCTTTTCATTGGTGAAGCATTTTTTTTATGCTGAGTTTGTTATATAAAAGTAAGCATTGGCTTATTTGATCTTCATTCACTCACCTTTTCTTTTTTGGCAGATTAAGCTTTGCAAGGTCCGTTCCGTGCGATTTGGGCAGAAGGGTATCCCATACATCAACACCTTTGATGGACGCACAATCCGGTACCCAGACCCACTCATCAAGGCCAATGATACCATCAAGCTCGACCTTGAGAGCAACAAGATTGTTGATTTCATCAAGTTTGATGTTGGGAATGTGGTGATGGTGACTGGAGGTAGGAACAGGGGTAGAGTAGGAGTTATAAAGAACAGGGAGAAGCACAAGGGTAGCTTTGAGACTGTCCACATTCAGGATGCCACTGGCCAAGAGTTTGCCACTCGAATGGGTAATGTCTTCACCATTGGCAAGGGTACCAAACCTTGGGTATCTCTGCCCAAGGGCAAGGGTATCAAGTTGTCTATCATTGAAGAGGCCAGGAAGAGGCTTGCAGCTCAAGCAGCTTCGACTGCTTAAACTTTTATGATGAGAACCAGTTAAGAGGTAGTTTTGAGTCTTGTGCTAATTTTTGTTTGTCCTTGGTAATTCAGACAAAATTTTGTAGTTTCTATCCAGTTTTAAAATTTATGCTTTGGGATTATTAATGTGAGATGAAAAGATTAAATGATAATACCCTTGTTTTTAAATGTCCATCTTTCTCTCCTTCATTCTAACGGTTAAGAAAGGCTTTTCTTTTCTAGCGATTCTCCGTCTTGTCTGGCTGTGCTTTTCCCTGGTTGCGTTCTTCCTCGAAAATGTTCTTCCCTGGTGGTGCTTTCTTCTCCGGCACCCTGTTTTCTTCTCTCCTAGCTATGCTTGTTCTTGAACTGCCTACTATTGCTGGAACTGGTGGTGGTCTCGGCAAAGGCTTCTATGGATGCAGGCTCACACTACATTGTGAATCGCAGTTGCTCTTTCTTCTCCTCTTTTGGACCGCCATTGAGCCATTCTGGCTGTCCAAGGCATGGGCTGATGAAGATCCTTTAAACAGTGAACAAGGCGAAGATGATTTGAAAAACAATGGTTGCAATGACCGAAACCCTACAAAGCGGGTTTTCTAGAGCCAGTGGGACACATTGTAGTCGGACTTCATGGGCCTGAAGTCCCAATAGGCACCACCGGGTTTTCAAAATTTGCAAGGGGATCTGCAGGTATCAGTTACAGGATCCTTTCTCTATTTACAGTTCATCATCCAGGAAGAATTGTTTTATAGCGGATGGCCTAGAATCCATCCTCCTGTATGTCATCCGTGGGAGGGACGGACTAGCAAATGCTTATGCAGCCTATCCCGATTCTCATCCTAACAGCAGAAAATGGTACTCTCTCTCTCTCTCTCCCCCCGTTTGGGGTCTACCCAAACTCCATAGCTGGGTCCATTTGGCTTTCAATGGAACCTCACGTCCACTTCCACAGTAATGCATGTATTCCATTATCCCACAATCACATCTCCACACCAACTCCATACTCAAGATCTGCAAATGACCATCAACAGTACACAACTTTTTCAGAATCATGGTATTATTTAGTAAAGGGTGAATTACACTTATTTTCCCTCTATTCTGGTCAAATGACATGAACCTCCCATTGTTGTTTAGAAATGACATGAACCTCCCATTGTTGTTTAGAAATGACATGAACCTCCCTCGCATTTGGAATCAGATTACACTCAACTATTGTTTGTTTGTTCAAGGATATTAGTTGTCCATAACAGCTATTGGATGCTTGATGGTGTAGTCATGCATGCTCCCGTCACTTCTGGTAAGATTACACGTGGATGTAACCGCCGCATGATGGATTACTTGATAGTTAACCCATCGTGCTGAATTCCCGTACTTGGGTTATCATCTGTGGGCACTAAATCGTGTCTGATTGCGTATCTTTGAGATGTTGATACATGTTAGCTATGATTATTGGATCCATGTAGTGCCATATGTCCGTTTTCGATTGGTTGGGTTCTGCATGGTCCTAACACCATATGTGATGCATCGTTGCTCTTTTTCACCCCACAACCTCCTGTGGCTTTATCTATCCCTATTTTGCATGTCCATTACTTTAGTGGCTCCGGTAGCCAGAACCGATGAACTCAGCGTGTGTTGGGTGAACTCCCAGTTGTTGGATCACATCTAGAGTGATTGAACGATGTGAGAGGATCTTTTTCCCTTCTTTTATCCTTTTGTGGAATGCAATGACCATCCTTAAACAAGAGAGACTTTTGTTTTGTTTTGTTTTGTTTTGTCTTAGTGCGAATAAAGTGATAGAGTGATAGACTGTGAGATTCAATTATCTCCAGCTTGTGAATCCTATGCCCTAAATAAATTATATAAAAAAGGTTATTATTAAAGGGAAAATGTATTCCCTTTTCTCTCTCTCTCTCCTCCAAGTGATATGTATTCGGTTCTTGTACTCCATTTTCCCTGTTAACATGTAAAATTCTAATATGTCTCGTTAGCTTGTAAGTTCTTCTCTCATTAAATATAATAAGAAATTTAAATAATTTATACAATCGTAATATCATATTAAATTATAAAAGTTTCCTTTCCTTTTAATTTTCTTTGCAGCCAAAAGGAGTGCGTCATTCAGAGCCAAAAAAAGTAAGGCCAAAATATCTACTCACCGATTTTGGTCACTAACACCTCAAAGAGGTCATGTGTTCAATTCTTCATGGGATCTACCTATACTCCAAATACCTAACTTCAACTTGTAGGAAATTTTTTTACCAAGAAAAATAAAATAAAATTTGGTGTTTCTGTTGAAGTCCCTCCTCGAGGGCTAGGAGCTCCATCGTTGTGTGTTGAAGGGGACTTCTTGTATCATCTGAAGGACTTGATCCATTTGGTCTTTTTGTGAGGTTGGCAGAATATCCAGCTCTCAATATGGAGTTGAATCTCTCTGCTCCTAATGGTTTAATCACAATAGCCTAGGAAGTTCAAAATGGTTACATGTACTTGTAGGTAGGGATGCAAACGGTACTAAAAAAATTCAAATTTGAGGGCGGGGGGTTTCAAAAATTCTTCTCACTAATTCTTTGAAGATATATGCTGTCCTGAACTGACACCTCACTCACTGATCACATCCACACAATCACTAAAGCATTACCACACATAGTTGTATGCACAACCACCTCGCTACCACAGAGTGGTCAGGTTTACCATGTTGTGTATACCCATCCTGTAGGTCATTTCACGTACTTCGAAATATATAAAATATAAACAATTACATAGCATCCACAACACAGAGATATACGTGGTTCACCAACACAGTATGTGATGACTAATCCACGACGTAATGCCCTACGGGCTTCGTATATACTCAATACACTTCTTTTAGCTGTCTACACAAGAGAGAGTACATACACCCAGTTTACCCAACATAAAAAAAAGAAGACACATATGTGCCAATAATTCAGGTATCAAGTACCAGTGTTCAGCACACGCTGCACATACTACGCTTAACCTGCACCCACGGGAAGCAATCAATATCAATTTTGGGACTTATATCAATGCCCTTACAGTTCTAGCACAAACTAGTTAGGTATGTTCATTCTCCACCTAAACTAATATACATTGAGTACAAAAATTAAACAATGCAATACATATAAGGTTAGGAATCTTACAACCCTTGTTCGGTATTTTTTGGTACTCTGGGAAGACTTTGAGATGTCTTTGTGAAGCCTAGCATAATCTTCAGGTCCATTAGAGTCTTCAATTCATTGCATACACCACACTTTCCTTCTCACTCCTCTTCACAACATCAACACGCCATTCAATACTTCCAATGGCTCACTGCAATCCCAACAACCCCCAATATTGGGAGAACTCAGTTCTTCATGCAAACCATTGCTCAAAAGCAATTTTCCTCTTTCTCACAAGCTAACAACCACCAAGAATATTCCATGAAAGCTCTACTAACCTCAAATCCTTTTTTAATGAATCAAAGAAAACCAAAATGAGGTTGGTGAGTAATTGAATGCTCACTCACCATGTAGAAACATCAAAAGCCCTTTCTATCCCTTCTCTCTTCTCTGCTCACATTAGCTCCATTAATGGCTCACTACCATTATGGTCCTCCAATACTCCTCAATGGAAACCCAAACAATCCATGGGAGGAAGGTATAAAGAATCAAAACATTAAATCATCAACATCTAACCTCATAGAGTGTTTCTCACACAAAAACCAGAGCAGCTCACCCCTTCTTCCTCATTTTTTTTTTCTTTCTCAGACTGTAGAGTATTGAAATTGGAGCTCAGTGCAACTTGAACAGACCGATTTGGAGCTCAAATGGCCGAGATATGGCCGTTACAGTTTCGGCCAATGAGAATAAACAAAAAAAGCATCTTTTTAGAACTTTCATGCACCCGCGCTACACCATAGTCGCACCACTGACCGGTCAGACTCGTTGTCGAGTTCTGATTACTCAGTCAGAGTATCTCAAATATCCGCCGCTGGATCTCTGCGAAAAGGTAGAATTCACTTTTGGTCGTTCGATTCAATTTAATTGCGTCAAATAAGATTGGAACATTTTTCAGCCGTACGATTGGAATCTAATTGATGCCTACCATGTACCTGCTTGTACATGAGGGCTGCCGACTCTGTCTGGTCAGAAGTGGTTGTCGAGATTTCATTGGTCTGCTTGGTATCTTGAATAACAACCACTGGATCTCTTAGCAAAATGGCGGGATAGAACCTGAGCTGTCAAATCGGCTTAATTGCGTCTAGCGCAATCGAACTTAATCAAGATCTTCCGATCGGGATCCATCCACCGCCATACCATATGCGCGCTGTACT